>OY735213.1:19720770-19763270 GCA_963457665.1 Thysanoteuthis rhombus
TGTGTGTGTGTAACGTAGTTGCTATTTCTAGTCAGAAGTTTAAAGGAAAACATAAACTCAAAAGGTTAAATAAAATCGAAATCATATGAATTATGTTGAATGCTGAATCGTGGAAATACTAGAAAACCTAGAAAGGTCTTGAAATAATGTTCCACTAGGAAGCACTAATCGGATAAGATTCCAAAACAAACATACATCGGGGGAAATTCACAAAAAAAAATAATCATTTTACAACTTTAGCATCATCGAAGAGACCTACTAATCAGATTTCTTTATTTTCAGTTCAAAAACTGAGGTTCAAAACTACTTGTAGCTAAGTCAACAGGGGTGCCCCCCCTTCAATGCTTACCAGGGAGTAATGGATGCCCATGTGTCGTCCTGAAGTATTATTCATTCGAATCTACTTCTTTTTTCTATTTTTTGATTTCTGTTTCAAAGAAATAATATTCTGCTTTTTTTATGTGATCAGTTTTTTGTTTGTGTGTATCCATCATTAGTTATCTTATCTATAGGGTTTCAATAGTAATTAAGCTGGCATTATCCTCAGATATTCGTCGTATTTTGGGTTTTTTCCTCCTTCCCCAACCGTCATATGTTTACCTTTAATGCTTTTGTTCTTTTACTACCATCAGGCCTATTGTTTTTGTTGTTGTTGCTGTTCTTATTTTTCACACCGATATTTTATTTTTGTTAATCGTATACTTCTTAATAAATGCTTCAATTAGTTTCAACACATTCGCAACCATGTGCATATGATAATAATAATAATAATAATAATAATAATAATAATAATAATAATAATAATAATAATAATAATAATAATAATAATAATAATAATAATAATAATAATAATAATATCGCAATGGGATGGTTATATTACAAAAAAGCGTACGATATGATTCCACATAGCTGGATACTCGAATGCCTTAGAATGTTCAAAATTAGCGAACCAGTGGTTAAATTCATTGGAAATTCGATGAAAAACTGGAAAGTAGACTCGACAGCCACTGGGGACAAACTACCAGAGGTAGGGATAAAAAGGGGAATCTTCCAGGGAGACTCGTTGTCCCCACTATTATTTGTTCTAACAATGATACCGCTCAACAGAATCCTGGATAACAGCAAAGGGTACCATTTGTCTAAAACAAAACGAAAGGTCAACCACCTAATGTACATGGACGATATAAAATTGTTCGCAAAAAACAGGGGAGAGCTTGAGACTCTGTTCAACGAAGTAAAGGAATATAGTGAGGACATAGGAATGGAGTTTAGAATAGAAAAATGTGCAATCATGGTAAGGCACAGAAGAAGGCTTACAATGACTGAGGGAATTGAACTCCCAGACAACAGCAAGATTAGGGCATTGACCGCACAAGACTGATACAAATACCTAGGCGTCCTTGAATGTGACACCATAAAACGGGAAGAGATGAAGGAAAAAAAAAGAGAGAATACCTTAGAAGGATAAGGAAAATATTAGAGACCAAATTAAACAGCAGAAATCTAATAAAAGGAATGAACATCCGGGCTATGTCAGTAGTTAGATATACAGGACCATCCCTAGGATGGACAAAGGAAGAGCTCCAATCAATGGATAGGTGAACTAGAAAACTTATGACAATGCATAAAGCATTATACCCCAGAGATGATACAGATAGACTATACGTTAAGAGAAAAGAAGGTGGTAGGGGCCTCATCAGCATAGAAGACTGTGTCCAGAGAGCTAAAGTAGTCCTAAAAAGGTATGTGCAAACGAATAGTGAAGAAATCATAAAGAGTGCGAGAGATAGTGCAACAAACAACAAAGTAGAAAACAATGGAACTGTACAGCAAACAAGAAAAGAAAGATGGGAAGGGAAAAAATTGTATGGCGAGTTTAAAAGGCAGATATAGCAGACGAGAAATCGTGGACGTGGTTACGAAACCTTAAGAGAGAAATGGAATCGCTCATCATGGCAGCCCAAAACAAAAGCATAAGAACAAACAACGTAAAAACAAAAATCGACAAAACACAGAGGAACAGCAAATGCCGCATGTGCGGTGAAAGAGATGAGACAGTAAACCACATAACTAATGAATGTAGTCAACTTGCCCAGAAGGAGTATAAGCATAGACACGATAGAGTAGCAACGATGATACACTAGGAACTAAGCAAACAAATGGGATTCAGTCATGTGGAAAAGTGGTATCAGCACAAGCCAGAGGCAGTTTTGGAGAATGACAACCACAAACTACTGTGGGACTTTGACATCCAAACTGACCACCTCATCCAGACAAAAAGACCGGACTTAGTGATAGTAGACAAAAAAGGAAGGCCTGCCAAATAGTAGACGTTGCTGTACCTGCATACCATAGAGTTAAAAAGAAGGAGAGTGAAAAACGGGAAAAATACCAGGACCTAGCAAGAGAGTTAAAGAAGATGTGGAACATGAAAACCAGGGTTCTACCGGACATAGTGAGCGCACTAGGAACAGTCCCCAAAGCGCTGAGGGTGAGACTTGAGGAGATGGGAATTAGGGGAAGGATTGAGACCGTACAGACCACAGCACTACTGGGAACTGCACGGATACTGAGGAAGGTGCTAGAGATATAAATACTGCAAAGAATTTTAGCCCTGACATAATAGGTGAAAGAGAGAGGAGACGTTAGCTGAAGACCCGAGGAGACTTATTGTCACTCAGCCTTCAGCGATAACCACTGGGCAACCGATGTGAAACTGTAAATCGCAGAATTACTGCGACCTATGAGTACTAAGAGAGGAGGGCTGGAGACTTGAGGAGACTTGCTGTCACTCAAACTCCAGCGGTTACCACCAGGCAACTGGTGTGAGATTCCAAATAATAATAATAATAATCATTATTATTATAATTATCATTATTATTATCATTATAATTATCATTATTATTATCATTATTATTAATATTATTATTATCATCATTATTATTATTATTATTATTATTATTATTATTATTATTATTATTATTTGCAATCTCAAATCAGTTGCCTGATGGTTACTGCTGGAGTTTTAGTGACAGCAAGTCTCCTCTAGTCTCCTCAATCTTAGGGGATCCATGTCGTGAGTTGCAGTCCATCGGTTGTCCACCATTCTTGCAACATGATCAGCCCACCGCCATTTGAGATTTTTAATGGATTCTATGAACTCCTTGACTTTTGTCTTTTCCTCAATGTGCTGTGCTGTCTTTTGGTCTCTCCATGTGAGGCCCAGCACAATTCTTTTATGTGTATCTTGCATAGTTCTCAATTTGCATGTTTGTTTCTTGGTTTGGTTCTATGTTTCAGCTCGATAAATGAGTATTGGGAGGATGCATCGATTATACACTCTCCTTTTTAGGATTAATGGGATCTTCTTATATATGATCTGCTTTCCCAAGTTCTGTGTCTTTGATTTTGATTTTAATGTGTTATCTCCAATGTAATTGTTGCACATGATCTTCGTCTGGCTGAAGTTCATGTGTAGGCCGACATTCTTGCTGTCTTTATTTAGTTTATCTATCATTAGTTTGTGGTTGCGAAGGTTTTCTGCGAAAAGGGCAATGTCGTCTGCAAATTTGAGGTTGCTCAGATACTCGCCGTCTAATTTAATTCCTTTACTCTCCCAGTCTATCTTCTGAAGATCATCTCGAAGCAGGTGGTGAAAAGTTTGAGTGAGCTGGTATCACCTTGTCTTACTCCTTTCTGGAGTTGAACGGGGTCTGTGTCTTTATGTAATTTATTTTGAACTTAGTTTTTATCTAATTTTATAATCGTTTTGTTTATTACGTTATCAATAAAACTCTGTTGACTTCCTTAGAAATATATCATGATTAAGTTTCACTTTTATCCTTTTGTTTAATATGGGTACCATCCAGATGGTTTCAACTCGAATGTTAGGGCGTGACGGCAGTTCGGAAACATTTCCTCCCTTTTGTTGGATTAGTCTCTTTTGTCCTTAAATGTCAAGATTCTAGGTTTCTTTTCGAAACAGATATAGCATCTAGTGCTGAGGCTATTTGGGGTCTTGAATGGCTTCGTATTGACCATTTGATAATGGGATTTAACCTTTTCTCCTTCGAATCCCAAAATATCTAGATGATGCATTGTTGTTTTATGTTTTTTTTTATTGTAAAGGAACTATAGTCGTTGTAAATTCCTATCGCTGTATCAATGTGAAATTAGATTTATGTTTGGTCTTTCAGCTGTGCAGATCATGGGAATATATATAGTATTTTGTTGCCATATTTACTGCTTGGAGTGCATTCTATTTTTTCCTGCAATTGCGTTTTTTTCTGGGTTGTTTTGGTTTTTTTTTATCGCCATTTAGGATTGTTTGTTGCGTGATTTTTAATTTTATCTGTATTAATAATGCAACAATAGCTAAATTTGAGTACGTACATCAGATATTTTGTTTAATAGTTCTGCTTCAAGGAGGTGTTTCATTATTTGTTTTAAAATGTAATACCAATAACTGTCTACCAGTTTACAGTGTCAAGGATTATACTCTACAATTTTCCATTTTTCTATTCTTCTTCTTTTTTGTCATCTATGTATACATATTCGTTATTGAATCAGCTATTCTTATCATTGAAGAATTTAATGTCAAATGAATTGCTAATTGAATGGTAATTGATCTAATAGTGTGAATTTAGTATCAATGTATAGTATCGATGTATACTGATATCTGGTTCTCTTTGAAGGTTTGCAAGTACGGAATAACACCTAAGAAATTAACTATCTATATATTACAAATGATTTCTACTTTGAAAACTAAGCCCTAAAGTGATGTAAAAGTTGTTTTTGTATCATTTTGAATGTTGAAAATTGCTGTCACTCTCAATCATTAGACCATCATCCTGAAGAAGCCTATCTTTTTTTTTTTTTTTTTTGTTTATTCAAGACTGTTTGCAGTGTGTAAAATACACAAATCGATCGGGTCCGTAACTTGAGCAGAAACATAAGCTACCATTGGTACGCCAGGCAGGTAGTTACAGTCTCTATTTTCAAGGTGTGTTCACACTATTTACTCTCAATTATATATAAGTATATGTATATAAATGTGTGTGAGTGTATGGATTCGCACGTATGTGTCTGAAATTCGAAAATTGACAAGTGGCTCAAAGTTAGAATTTATATATATATATATATATATATATATATATATATATATATATATATATATATATATATATATGTATAAACATATATGTATGTGTGTGTGTGTGTGTGAGTGAATGGAAAATTCGAAATTTGCCAAGTGGCACCAGGTTTGCTACATATCTCAGAGCGAAGAGATTGTACATAAATATTTTTTTTATATGAGGTTTTCCTTTCATGTTTCCCTGAATATTAATGTTGCAGTTGCGTTAGAAGCTCCTTATAGTTAATGCAATAACTATTGGATGGTTCGGATTCAGAAAAAAATGAAAAGAAATGAAAAGAGGCAAAGGAGAATGAGAATGATAGAGAGGAGAGGATAATGGAAAGGAAAAGGTGAAGAAAAGGACAACATTAAAGATGGGGGGGTGAGAAAAGTGACAGGAGAGAAAAGTGAAAATATAGATGTTTAGCATTAAAACAAAATAGGTAAATGTTCTGGTCAGAAAAGAATAAAAGCATACAGTGTGTGAAGTCATTTGAAAGGAACGGAAATGATCGCTGGAATAGCAAGAAATCGGTCGTAAATCACAGTCACATTAATGTTACATCAAATATGTCACCATGACAGAATCCTTATTGGTTTTAGTCCGCACAGAAACAAACATTGCACTGACATTTGCTGGATGATGAATGAGTAGGAAACCCCAACGATTGGGGAAAAGTGTGTGATGGGGACATCGCGTTGGTTGGTGATGGAAACATTGAAGACGCAATACCTGTTTGGAAATAACTGAAGACAAACAGTAGTCGAGAAGGACGAGAGGATTTGGATATTTCATGTGAGAATACGATGAAACAAAAGTATGTTTGATCTTTTATAATGATTACTGCTAATCAAGTTTGGATTCCTCTCTCTCTCTTTCTCCCTCTCCCTCTCTCTCTCTCTGTCTTTGTCTGTCTCTCTCTTTCTCTCTCTATCTATCTATCTATCTATCCCCTCCATATCTTCCTCCCAAATATATATGGGGATAAATATTTAGGGAAAACACTGGTACTGTCAACCAAATACATTTTCAATAATATCATCATCAACATCATCAACAGTCTTTCAACGTCCTTTGTTGGACATAGACCTTCCCCAGGATTTGCCACACTTCTCTATCCTGGGCGTCGTGGAGCCAGTACTCCCTGAACTTGTTTAGCTCGTCTCTCTATCTAATATCCTGCCAGCCTCGGTCGCGCATGTGATCTCGGGAGATCTACGTCGTGAGTCCCCAGGACGACTAAGCTGCTGTAATTCTGTTGTTTTTTTTCTTTTTTTTTAATTTGAATGTCTGTGGACTTTATCTAAGTTTTGAAAAAACCCATCAGGTAGGCGAGAGAGAGAAAGAGAACCCTACTCATGGAATTTGCATCCCACTTTTTCGAAAAATGAGATTTATTAATATAACAGACATTTATACATAAACTACATAACTATTCTCAATTGATTCAACATACATACATGTGCAAAATAACTTGACCACTGCTGGCCAAATCTGAACAAATTTCTACAAAATAAAAATCATGACTCGGTTTGATTCATCAACAATTCATCAACGTTTGGAATGTTTTCCTTGAATACTGATAGCCTCTTGGATGCCATGCCATGCTGACTGCAATAAAAATTGGTCCTTCTTGCGTGACATTCCTGTTTTTAACACTTGAGAGCAATTTATATATTCAAATTTCTGTTCGTTCAAATACTTGTCAGTAGTACTGTGTATATAAAGAAAGGGAACTAGAGA
Organism: Thysanoteuthis rhombus; assembly: GCA_963457665.1. Classification (NCBI taxonomy): domain Eukaryota; kingdom Metazoa; phylum Mollusca; class Cephalopoda; order Oegopsida; family Thysanoteuthidae; genus Thysanoteuthis; species Thysanoteuthis major. The sequence continues at coordinate 19,727,652 of OY735213.1, forward strand.
GGATGTGATATGTTAAAGACAACAAGAAACAAAATCGAAAATTTATTGGCAAACAAAATCAAGAAATAGCGATGATTTCACTCAAGTGTTGCTCACTTACCTCGTTCGTTTATTCAGCTGGATTATAATAATACATGATGTATTTTATTGAAATGGTGCCCCCACCGTTGACACATTCATCTCCGTCCTCCAATAAAAGGTAATGATTATTCGGAGCAGAACTTCTCTTCAATAATTGCTGCTATTATATCAGATTCGGCTCGAAATCAGAGCAAGGTATTCTCATTGACAAATCGATATGTTCATTATCTATCTTCCATCTTTAGGGAGATATTTCCGTTTTGTCATTTTCTGTTTCCTGATGTATTTTTCCTCGATTTCTTATAGTCTTGCTCATAATTGTATTTGTTCGCTTTGTTGAGATTTATTTCGACTCAGTCTATTTCCTCTCATTCCTTCTTCCAACTTAATTAAGTTTTCTACACGTTTCTACATTTTTCTTTCACGTTTAAGTGGAAAGCTAAAATAATTTCCCTGAAATTTCTTTACATTTATGCTTCTCTTGAAATGTCTTTGCATGAAGGATTTTGATTGGCGGTGGCTTTTCTTTTAATTATTTCCTTCTCTTCATTTCTTTCTTTCGGTGTTTTTTTCTTTCCACCTTTTCTTCTTCTTTTCTTTTTGTGACTTCTCTTGGTTTATTTCTCTTCCATTCATTAGTTGATTTTTTTTCTACTTTGTTCTTACTCCCGTTTATTATTTTCTCTTTTGTTCTTTCTCTCTCCTTATCTCTTATCTATATCTGATAATCGTTTCCTCTTTTATTTGTTCTACATCTGTTTTTTTTTAACTTTCATCGATTTTTATTTGTTAGGTTTCTTTTCCTCTTACGTATGTATACATGTCAATCTTTTCTCACCGATCATTTCAGTGTATTTTATCGATATATCTCTATCATCTATAAATACCTTCTGTTATCTATATTCATCTTAGTCTATTATGATTATCTATCTACAAACCCAATCAAAAAAATACGGAATCATCACTGGAAATATTCATCCAGTTTGGCACATAGCAGCATTTTTAGTAACTGGACTCCCCTGACTCCTTGAAATATATTTATCGCTCCACCTTGAACTTTTACGATTTTTTTTTCTCTAGGGTATAGACTTCAGTGATAAAAATTAATATTCCCCCCAAAATAGTTCCAACGTTCTCGAATGGTAATTGATGGATAAGCTTTGTTGGAGCCTTTCTCATTGGCCATTTTATAGATCTTCAATCGGATTCAGGCTGTTTGCTGGTCAGGTAATTGTGTTCAAATGCCTTTCCCGGAAAGAAGTTTAACAATTTTTACTCTGTGATATGATGCATTATCATTCTACAAGATGATTCATCATCACTAAGTGTATTATGTATCTATTCAATGAGATTAGTGTCCAAAATTTCAATTAATAGCCGAGTATACTTGATTTGGAGAAATATGCAATTAATTAGAATTATTTCATTTAGTTTGATTTATGTGCATTTCATGAAACCAAAATGTTCAGCTAATAAACAAAAATTGTTTTGTGTCATATTAGATATTTTATCATTTGCTGCCAGGTAAAAAAAGAAGAGGAAACAAAGCTTGATGAACATCCTCTAGGTGAGATTATTCCTAAATCTCAGACTCTCTGCATTTGTTTCACTCTGTTCATGTATATATATATATATATATATATATATATATATATATATATATATATATATATATATATATATATATATATATATATATATTTATATATATACACAAAAACACACCCACACACACACACATATATATATATATATGATATTTACTAAATCTTGCCAATCTAATACGACAAATTACCCCAAACTGAGCCCTACATCGGGAAGGGGGGCTTGCGCAATTGTGATCCATGCTATAATAAATTGCAACATTTAACTAACATCTCATTGCAGATTTTACCGCAACAATTTCATTCATCTTACGGATTGACAAAGAATCGTAAAATAGCATAAGAATTGATTTCTCCAGATTTCTTTACTTCCCTTTCTTACCATAGAGATCTATGGAATCTATCATGATCGTCATTTATATTTCTAAGAATATTAAATATCTGTGAATCTGTGAAATATCCATTTGTTTTTTTTAGTTCTTTTACAGGCACTCACTGATTTACTTTTTTCATTAGAAACCGTCAATTGAGACTGTCACCTAAATTGTTAACATATGTAGGAATCAATTTCGTATTGTTCTGTATTTCAAATCCCCATCCCAGTATATCGGAGTTCCAATTTTTAACGTAAGTTGCGCTTAAATTCATCCCTCAGCCTGATTTTATCTAATAAAGGCATTTTAGTGATCACTGCCCAACAAAATGTGAGAAAAGTAACTGATTCATTGACTATCATTTTTCATTGATCCCCCAAACACGTCATGCTGCAAAAAAACGTTCGTTGCATGACAGTTTTTTTCGAGTGACTAACCATAGCTATTTTTCATTCTTTTTTTCTTCCTAAAGTATGATCCGTCCATAATTTTTGTAATCAATACGTAATTAATTTTCCTTGAACAAATTGAATTTTCTTCTCTTTTCTAAGATCTTCAAACAAATGATTCTCGATAGATATTTGCGTTTGGATTATCCTTGTTTTGATCGTATTATTTTTTCCTTCCTCGATCGGCTTTATTCTTAGAAACCTTTCAGATGAAAATAAATCATCGGGAGAGTCGCATCGACCTAACAATAGTCTGTATGTGAGTGCATGTGTGTTTAACCAACAATTAAACTAAAGAAGAAAAAACACCCCTGACACTTAAACGGACAATGAGGCATGTGTCTTTAGGAATTCCGCCAAATTAAATTCTAAAAGAAAACATTATTTTCCTAATCTATGTTGTGTGTAGTATTCTCTTTTTTTATCCATTTTCTAAACTGTTTCTGCTATTATTTTGACATGAGTGCACTTCAGGTCTTGACAGCCCAAATGAATCTATGCTCAGGTAATCATACAGTCAAATGTTTTGACATGATTGTATTATCTTTTTATCAATTTGTTTGTCACAACACGCTATCAATTTGGCATTATGCAAGTTTTACCATGTAGTGTCTTGTTGTAGGCCTCTTCAATTCAACTCATCAAGTTCGAATTAAGATCATATAATGAGTGTTTTAAGAAGCACAATTAAATTGCATTGGTACTCGTGGCTGCCTCGTCAACAGAGCTGTTTTTGCTCCTGTTTCAATTTTGCTAGCAAATTAATTTACCATCTTATAGAATGATTCCATACCAGGAACGCTGTTGATGGCTATAAATATTATAATTTACTCTTTCTCTTCACTCTGTTCCTTGCTCTCTCTTTCTCTCTTTCTCCCTCCCTCTCTCTTTCTCTCTCTCGCTTTCTCTGTTTCCCCTATTCCTGCAACCTTTCTCTCATGCTATCTCCCTCTGCCTCTTCTGTCTCATCTATTATAGCTCCCTTTCTCTCCTACATCTCTCTCACAGACACATACACTCAGTCCGTCCGTTGTCCGTCTGTCCGTCCGTCTGTCTGTCCGTCTCTCTCTCTCTCTCTCTCTCTCTCTCTCTCTCTCTCTCTCTCCCTCTCTCTCTCTCTCTCTCTCTCTCCTATTTGTCATGGTTTGGGGTCAATTTCATACAAGCAGTAAAATATTTCGAAATAAGCTGAACATACACCTAATTACTACCTTCTGAAATTCTGAAATTAAAGTTTCGTTACTCAACACATTGTTCCAGATATTATATCCATCATTTAAGTATTTTTGTATCAGTATTTCTGATTAGCTGAAAACTTTTTCTATATTGTTGACACCTCTGAAATGAAGAATTCCAATTAATTTCACGTTATTCGATTGAGTATAATAATAGTTCGATAACTATTTAGGGGGACCTTTCAGATCCTTTCAGTAATGTTTGAAGTTTTTTAAACTTTATGTTCCCACTATTCCATTCGTCTTCTGATTCGTATCTGCATTTTATTGCAACTGAGACAAGTTCAAGACCGACAAACTCGACTTCCATCAGATCTATTTTATTTTGTAATATAGGGAAGAGCTATGTGGTTCGTGCTTGAATGTCTCCTTGGTACTCAGTCATTCTGTCTACGAATCTTGCCGATTTCAGTAAAGCAGTTGTTTGCCTACTCTCAACGCTTTGAATTTTTTACATTCAAGATTTTTTGAAACTTTTACAAAGGTTTCGTTACAGGATTGCATCAATAGGTCTGCAGCCTGATGGGTACTGTTTTAGCTGATTTCTTTTTTTTTCTGCCATGTATGAACAATTGTGATGAATGATATTTTCAACTTGGCTTTGTGTATTGACAAAGAAAGAGAATCTATTGGAAAATAAATGTTCGTTGCGTACATATACCCTTTTTCATCACAAAATAACATTCATGTTGGTGCGCCAACGTAACGATAGTTAGATTCTTCCCCTCTGCAATCAGCATTTTTTACCCTGAGAATTCCTAACGTACACTGCACGTCAAAATAAGGGAAAAATTTATCGAAATATAGTGATAGTAATTGCCACAGGATCTTGAAATTTATAGAAGTCGAAGCTTTTGGTAATTACTGCATGTACTTTCATCGAAAGTGATTATAGTGGAAAGTTATTTAAGATGAATTTTTTTTTTAATTCAAAATAAGTGGACAGACTAAGGAAACAATTCGTATTTTGTCATGTTCTAGAAATTTCTCCGAGGCAAATAGCGAGATTGACTTTAGTAAAAGATTAGTTTCAGTATTCTCAGTTTTGCATCAGATGCGACACATGCTTGAATACGACATAGTGGTTGGAGCCCGTAAACATAAAACTTTCAAGATTTGTGGCGTTTAGCTATCTGCAGTTTATCGAGTACTGGGTGTATCCATTGGAGAGATTTGAAATTGTGTAATAAATTTATTCGTGTCGCTAAAAAACAGGTCGACCATGTAAGACAATCTTTGAGGGGCAGGGGGAGCCTAATTAATAGAAACGCTTCCAATTATCCCCTTTAACACTGCAACGGAAATTGAAAGGCAAATAAAAGCTGAAATAAAAGCTCAACCAGGAAGTGATCCCCCGAACAATGGCTACACAAATTGGGACTGAAAGCGTGTGGTTAGGCAACTAAACATATCATAATTTTTTAAAAAGTATGAAGACCAGACTTGCAAATGCTGAATGAGACGTTGTTTCGAATTGGTGTAAATGTCATTTGAGCAGAGAAAGTAAATTCAACTTCATTGGATGTTTTTGCTTTACTGCACCTGTTACAACTCCATCGTCTTCTCAGTACGGAAATGAATATTTGATGAATCTCCATTAATATATGTAAGAAGCAGGTGTTCAGTTCTTGAAAATTGGTGTATGCTGTGAACAATGTATACTATCAATATGTAAAAGAATTTCGCTCCTAAAAACTCATTTCATGGCAAAGGCCATTTATATCATACTCGCATTTTATATTTATACTTATATCAAGTGCAATATCAAAATACAAAAAAAATTGGCTTATTCATATTTTACAAGTCGCATCTATCCTTAAACAGACAAAACACGACCAAAAGCTATGAGGCCTGGATACCAATGTTCTGCTGTAACATTCATTCTAACCTATTAATACAGTCACGAATCTAGGACTCAAGATTAAATTGGAAGAATTTGAAATGTTCTTATCTTTTTTCCCCATACATAAATTTCCGCTATTTATAGCTCTGAGGAAATATGTTTATTCTTACCGAAGAATCTTTCAAGATTTTAATTTTTTTACTCAAGTGAATGCAGTGTAATAGATCGGTTGTTCGGTGAGAGAGGATAAAAGATAAGAAAATGTTATTAAAGGTTACTTTTGATGATTCAATGATTTCTTTTACCGATGTATTCAAGAGGCAATATTTTCTTCATTCTTTCAACTGAAGGAAAATATATTAATTTCAATGGAAGAAAGAAAGAGAAAAAGAATGAAAGTTGTGGATAGAATGAGGGAGAATGACATATGTGGGTGAGGAAGGTATGATGGGGAAAAAAATTAAAGATGTGAGGTGGAAGTCATGAGAGGGGGAGTGGTGAGGAGAAAGAAACAAACTAATCGAGGGGAAAATCTAAAGAAAATCAGTAAAAGAAAGAAGCATAAATATGAAGAAAAAAAAAGAAAGAAGTCACGATGGAGACGATAACAATAAGATGTAGCTACCGTGGAAAGAGTTGAGAAAGTGTTTAAAAGGAGATATAAAGACACCTACAACAGAGTGCTGGATATCATAATAGTGGGCCCAAAAAGTGTGAGGGTACCATGGTCGTAGCCCTAAACCTGACAAAGCCCAGGGGATGCCGGCGATTGAATGAGTATAAGAGAAACTGCACATCAATCTATAAGAAAAATGGAGTAAAATAAGGCAAATTAGAAAAAAAGAAAAAGAAAACAGGTTATTTAAAAAGGAAAAAAAAAGGGCAAAGACAACAGAAAGAGCTCATTAAAAGGAAAAAATGGAGATTTCTGAGAAAAAAATGACCGAAAGTTAGACAAACGGTAATCTTAAACTGAAAAAAGACGGTGAATACAATAAATAAGTAGATATGAACAACCAGAGAGAAAAATATAATCTGGTGAAAAGAAGAGAGGGCGGGATGTTCAGGAGAGAAGCATAAAGCACCGACATATTAACAGTAGGATTGATAAAGGAAAGAGATAACAAATGAAATGTGAAGTTAAAGAATAGTCAACAAATGAATGGAAAATGTGAGTCGAGTGCCATGAGGCTTAAGAGCGAATTATTTTTCCAATGTTCGTATTCGGGATATTCTTTGAAAGCAACTGCACAAAATTTACGAAGAGAAAGTGGTAATTTTAAGAAAAAAAAACATTACCAGGACAGAAAACGCCCTCAGCAGGGATTTCCACAAAAACTATACTCTTCATTATATTCTTAAACTTGGATAAATCAAAAAACATATCTTGCGCCATGAGATGATTTTATTTGAATGATTTTATTTGCAAAAAACTCAATCCATTGGTATCAGTATTATCAATAATATTTTTATGGTTATACAGCAATCGCTGTTAATTGATTTTTCTCCTGTATTTTCTCTCATTTACCGCCGTATTTCCTGTGAGTTCAATTGTTAAAAAACAACTGACGGATAGTCTTTTCAGCAAGTTCCTATAGAGGACTTAAATGGAACCTCTTGACCCAATGAGAGATTTTTTAACAGTGCCTTTATTCAAACCTCTTGCTACTATCCACCAGTTCAGTTACTAAATGTCGAAATTTTTCAGGCTTTTAGCATTATTTAAATAAATTGATGGATATATATACATATACATACATACATACATACATACATACATATATATATATATATATATATATATATATATATATATATCAGACCATTATTATTCGGGTGATCCAGGATTCAAACCCCACGGTACTTTTCTGTTAATTTATCAAAAGTCAATTCACAAAAATCATGCCTATGCACACGGAAATCTTAATGGGGGTATTGTGTGTGCTTTCTGAGTTATACTGTCACATACAGGCGGGTATTTGGTGAATTACAGTGAGATAATGCAAAATCTGTGGACAGTTTTCTTCTCCCTTCACGGAATGCTGTCTGTGATTCTATCATGGACATTTTTTTTAATTTTTTGTCTATTTGAATCTTTTTCCATTCTGAAGACTGATTAATGCCAACTCCAATAGCACATTTACGGGCTGACATCGGTGTCAACACCGATTAAAACATCTGTTGCAACATGTGATCAATATTATGAAGTGCTTGGGGATTGTCTTGCCGACACCAGCAGTAAAGATAACAATTTTATCTGGCCAATATTTCTGTTTGCATAAATAGAAGATAACAAATCGCATTCTCATAATTAAATTGAATTATTTTTTGTTGATTCAGTATCAGTCTATTTCTTTTCAAAAAGTGATATCTGCTAAGTTTCGTCTGTTCTTTAAAGAGGCCAATATAGTAATGTATTAACCACCACTGCTTAGCTAGACAAGAGTGACAATCTTCAAACGCCTATGGAGAGAGCTTTAATAGTTCTATTCTGCCGATGGGGCTGAGGAGATCTCCCATGAGATGATGTTCATACTTGCAGGAATAAACCATGTAAAATTAGTTAAAGAAACACACACAATCACAGATGTGCGTCTGATTCAGACTACATCATAACAATACTGTTGGGAAATAGGAGAGAGTTAAATAGATTTCAGAATGCAGCTGACACCTCAGCTCAAGTGATTACTGAAGGATCTTTGAGAATTTTTGTTACTTTCTGATGTCTTTCTCAGTCAGATTGAAGAGCATCATTTAGGCTTTTAACGCTTTGAATATTTGAGTTGTTCCGACAACTTATATGGTATTTTCCCCTCAGTAAGTCAGTTAAAATGATAGTCTCCAAGTTTGTAATGTCTTCGTTTATTTCTCTGTGATACGACGTAATTTTAATTACTGTTATAACTGCAATCATTACGTTGATCTTTGTTTTATTTCATTTTTCATTCAACCTGTGGTCTTTTACTGGTGTTAGACTCTTACTACATTTCCTAATACTCCACAAGTCAAAATTAATTTATAGATTAAATTTGTTTCCAATTTCCAGCTGGATATTGAAAAACGTCTAGTGACGTAATTTATGAACCATACTTCTTAGGTGAAACAGAATTAGAAGAAACCCAGTTGTTAAAATAATTAAGGCATTCAAACTTATCCGTGCTATTGTTGGCAAATCTTTAAAAATGCAAATATAATCTAATTTTCAACCGTGTTTCAAAACGTGATTTCGTGTCAACCTTTTTCGCCTGAGAATTACACGAAGCTACATCAGCAGTGGAAAGGAAATTTGAGGAATTTCCTTATTCAGTTTTGAAGCATGGTGTTTCAAGCAGTCGAGATTATTATACAAGTTGTACAAAGAAACTTGATTGTTTTGATCAGAATATACATAAATGCAGGGGGGTGGATTAAATCCATCCTCGCTTTTATTTTCACAAATATTTAGACCAGAGTAACAATAACAATTCTGATGGTTGGAGAATAATATTACGAAAATATCAGATTCACATTTAAGACAGAGGTAATACAGCACGATGAAGATGGAATTCAGAATAGCAAAGATATCTGGAAAACTTGAGAATAAGATTATCGACACAAAGTATCGCTCTGATTCGAACGCTGATCTAACCTGTATGCTTTGATTGGAAAATGACAAAATCGGGAGAAGGCAGTTCGCTATAAATGGTTACAGCCGATCTAATATTTCAGCTAGTCCAGGTACCAACCTAGAATGCTGAGTTTGTTTGAAAATCCCCACATTTTCCAAAAAGAATTCACCATCATTATCATAAGCAGCTGCTGCCTTTTAGCGTTCCCTTTTCGACAGGGACTTTCCCACAGTTTCTTATATGATCTCCAGGGATCCACGTTGACATTTTGACTTGCTAGATGTCCGGTGCCATGTTAGTTTTCTAATGGATTCTATGATATATCTGATTCCTGTTTTTTTAATGCACTACGCTGACTTATTTTATCTCTCTCTGATATTATGTATTATCTTTTGTGCGCGTTGGATGGTCCTTAGTTCCTGTGACGCACTCAAGACTGCTGTGTTTTCTAGGAAATGAGATAAGGTTATAATAATGACTAAGAGTGGGCTATTAATCAATGCTATACGACAACAAGGATTATATAGCATTGGATCACTGCACTCAGTGTAATATATCTTCAAATGCTGAACACACAACCCAGACACATACACATGTAATATGATGTATGAGTTACATACAAACACCTTAACAGACTCATAACAACGCTGACAGATGCAAACCATGGCAACTAAAATGAAGTCGTACTTAAAGATAGATAACATTAAAAAAAACAGTGAAAGTGGCATCCTATCCAGACAACTTTACGGAGTTAATAGTCGAGACAAGTGAAAAAAAAAGGAAGAAGGAGATAAATAAAAAGAAATGAATGTGTGGACAGTCACATTAGTTATAGAATTGGATTTCACTTAGCGAATGCGGATTGCTTTCAACCGTTTTCAAGAAACTTCTAGTCGTGAAATTGATTCAATATAATATAATCTTGTATCAATATGATTGCAATAGCCCTATGTACAGATATATTGAACACTTTAGAAGTAAGGAAGCTCCTTCCCAACATACAAACATTTCAATACACAGCATTTTCTTCATGAAAATTCTAAACGTAGGGCACTAGTCCAAAAATTCCATTTGAACTCAGGCGTATAATATCTGGCATAACAAATAGGAGTGTGTTTGATCGATAAACGCGTATGGCATGTTCAGTACAATCGACTTGTTATCAATAACGTACTCACGTATATATCGCAGAATAACTTGACCAACGTTGTACATGACATGCTGATGTGGATTAGATCATGGAATGAACACATAGATCGACCAAAAATCCTATCTTCGGAAAGTGTACTTGATACCCAGGGTTCATTTCTTCACCTCCGAGTGTTCAGCACTCAAAGATAGGCACTGTACCTCTTATTGTTGGAAGTAGTAGGACAATTTGAAACAATTGCTGGACGGATAAGTGGAAAATCTTGCATTTAAAGCAAAAAACCTGAAACTTGGTATATAGTAGTTGTTAGTGACGGTTTTTTTCTAACTGGCCGCTTAATTCATATAAGAACGTCTGAATCTTTTGAACTATACATCTTAGAATCAACATCTTTGTATATAAATCTCTACATTTGATGTGTAAAAGTAATCCAAAACAATATTCCGTGCTGTGCTAAGGTGTAATCTATGAATTACATTTGTACATATAGTTTTAGAGACAATAGGGTTATTTTTTTCTGTGAACTTTGCAGAGGTAATAAAATCGTCGTATTTGCCCTAGATGGTGTTCAGCCTTCAAAAACAAGAAAAATTCTGCTATCGCTACAAGGAAGGGTATTCAATCCATGAATCCTTCCGATAGTCACTTATAGAGCCGAAACATTGGACCGAACCAAAAAGAATGACCTTCAAGCTGAGAACTATGCAACTTACACAAGATAACATGGATAGACCACATACAGCAGAGTGCATGAGGAAAAACAAAAGTCCCAGATATAATAGAATCCATCAAAAAACATAATGGCAATGGGCTGGTCGTGTGCAAGAGACTGATAACTGATGAACATCACAATTCATGTTATGGATCTCCAGATATCATATGAAAAACTGAGACAAACAAAATGTAAGACGGCACGACGAACGAGATAAGTTCAGAAAGTATTGGCTCCGTGACTAAAAAGACAGAGAGGTCTGGCAAAACTTGGGGAAGGTCTACGTCCAACGACAGGCGATAGAATACTGTTGCTGATGCAATTAATGATGATGATGATAACCAATAACATGATTGGCAAAATTTCAAATCGCACAGAAGTTGCAAAGAATAAAAATACAATTGAATTGATCTTCCGCTAAAGATGCTAGTATCTTGTGAAATTTCTTTTGTGTTATTAAGATCAGAACATAGCTCTTTCACATCCTTGCAATAGTGATTTCAAACACTGATTTCAATGGTTAAGATGTGTGCAGCATTTTATGATGATCAAATATTTTTGTCACCATGACAAGAATCAATTCGAACCCTTTTCATAGGAGGAATTAAATGGCAAATTCCTTTTCAAGTATTATCGACAGAACATTTGATTTGCTGGAAAACCATGTTACCCCTATGTTCGACAAGACATGGGAATTGTCCAAGTTAAGGAAACCTAGGCTACATCTCTTTGAAAGAAGGCTATATCTTTGGTTAATATTCTCCTAACACAAGCAGTTCCTTAACAGCATGTGCTTAGAGCAGACTACTAAGGAAGATATTTCGAGGACAAAAGCTAAAAAAAGCGCCTGGACTTCCTAATCCTGCAGACTAGGACTGGACTGAAAGAACAATATTGCATTGAAGCCACGGTGGACTACAACCGGGAAAATTCCAAGACTATGAGCCGATACAACGCAACGGCTAAAAAGTATGCAAGTTATTGTGCAAGAATCACAAAGCCAGTATATGTTACACAGCACCTTATTACTGTGAGGACAGTCATTTCCAAGACTAATGAACAGTACGTAACAGAGCTTTTGATAATTCCCTTTTGGATTTCAGTGTATTTATTAATGTTCAGTCTTGGGCAATTAGTTGAATTGTTATCAGCTCAGGCACTATAAACTACAGTATAGTAGATACAACTTATGATAGTTTTGAGAGATATGACTCATGATTTGATTATGGTTTCTCGTTTCCCCATTAATGTTCCAATTTTTGCTTATTATTCTGTTTCCTTTTTTTCCCTTTTAAAAGTTCAATCTACTTTCCTGTTATCTAATGACATTGCTGGCTTTAAATCGATACATCTAGAAAACAAGGTGTCGATTTTGGGAGGTAAAGTTCCAAAGGTTATGGGTGTTTTGTTTTGTTTTTTTGATAAGAATTGAATGGTCATTTCGATAAACTCTCCATAACAAACCTAAGAGACGACCACAGACTTGTATCCATATGTGAAAATAGTTATCATAGGTAACTACTTGTGAGTACCAAATTCCATGTTTTTAACCCAGAGTGCATGATTCAGCCAGAAATCATTCCTTAACTACCCTCCCTTGAGGATATCGTGTCATTTGTGTCAAGTTTATGTCCGAATGAATGGAAGGCTTTTACGCCTAGATCAGCAAGTGGTCTTGTGTTCTCACACTCGTAACCATGATACAAGAAGCTGTTGCACAGCTTGTTACGATATAGTTTCTGCGTGACTATCGAACCTGTAAATTACCATAGGCCATAAATAAAACTCGAACATACCGAAATATTACATTGCTCCACGGGGCTACACAAGGCACATTGATGTGATTAGTCTTCCATACTTATTGTGCGATTTGTTCCTCTTGGGGCACTTTTTATTTGATCATTTACATCAGAAATGATAATTTCAGCGATCTGCAAGTCACAAACGTTCTGATATTAAACTTATTTCTCACTAATTATGGTATTGTTCTCTGGTCATTCTCCTAGATGTTATTGAGATATAATACCACAGGCTATATTTTTTGACCTTGGGAATATTTAGGATGTCTGGGCTGCTGTGTCTTGGTGCGATTCTTATTTGAATAAATTGTGTCCCCTTGACAATTGAATTTGTATATCATACAGATAGATATATGTGTGTGTGTGTGTGTGTGTATGCGTGTGTGTTGTGCATGTTTTCGCACTGGTGCATCTATATGACGTTAGATAAATTTCATAAGTTACGTCGGGTGAATATTCTGTTGAGTTATGAGTGATATCGACTATATGCGTTAACCAGATAACAAAAAGATAAATTTGGTCGCTTCATTACGACACAAAATTGACCAATGTTTTGTCTTCGGTACTGACCCCAACAATCTCCTCAGTAGTAATTTAATTAGCTGGTTTTACTTTAGTACCCGATTTCTAATACTTTCAAAATTTCGTAAATCTTTCATGGCTGTTTGAATTACACCGATGACCACGAGTTAATTATGAGTTTCATCTTTATAATCCGCAATTTTCTTCGGATCTAGTTTGGACGTATAGGGCAGAAAATTTAAAAATTTACTCTCTATTATGTTGAAAAAACTTTTGCCTAGTTTGTTTTCCATTCCTTCCGAACATAGGTTTCAAGGTGAAGGGTTTCAACTTAAAATATGCTTAATTGGTCTCTTCATTTATATCGAGCTACTCTCACGCTTGTCACTTTCAATATCGATACCTTTTAGTAACTAATTTACAACCAAAGGTAAGAACAATAACTTATTTATTGATTTACTTCATTCACAATTGCCAGTTGGGCATCCAAAATATTGCATGCTACCAAAAGATATTGGTCACGTGACAGTTCCAGTATCTCTCTTCAATCTCCTCACTTTACCCACCATGATTTTCTCAAAGATCAACAGCTTTCCTTTGTTCAATCGGTTGTTTGTTCACCGTGACTACATTTGATCCTCTGACATTAATTGTGTGATACATATAAAATTCAATGTACCATAGAAGTTTACTTTTTATGATTATCTGTTTTCTAGAAGGCCTTCTGTTTTGTTCTTACGTATCATCATTTACATCAACTTATGGACGCTACCAGTTCTCACCAAGCTATGCATATCATTTAAAATGCACAATGAATAAACACGTCTGCTCATTGAAACTGGACAATGGTTTAAAATTTAATGCTACAATTATCTTCTCAGGTAATACTTTCTTACATCCAACCTAAGTTGGATTAAATATTCAGTTGTGGAAATAAGAAGTTAGGCATATACTTATTTCTCAATTTCCAGGCTACTTGTATGTCCAATATCCTTCTAATAATTACAATTATCATTTGTGATACTTTGCCAGATTACTTGGTAGGATTACACTACAATCACTCCACTGGCTCACTTCACCAATCCTTTGATCCTCAGGCATAAATCCTACCTGCAGTTTTACCATATACCTGGCATTATCACTGGATTTCTTTAAAATCTACATTTGCTCTGTCATTTTCGTGAAAATGCACAAGGGAAAATCGATGAATTTCATTCCGTTTCATTTTGTCTTTCTTCGATTATTTTACTGGACCATGCGAGAATGTGAGGCAACTAAACAGAAAAATGCAAAACAAACGAAGGACACGGCGTCTCTGGGTTGGTTGCGTGGGATTGCCCACCAGCAACAAATTACATTACAAGCCATGAATATATACATAAGTATACATTATCGCTCATAAATCAGTACACCCATACCAATTTTCGTATAAAAAGTCAACTTCGTTCTAAACCAAAGATAGCTGGGTTTCATATTTTTAGAGGGAGATTATACAATTAAAACAGATACTTTTAGATACTATGACTCTACTGCATTAAATCTCTGTGACGAAATATATGAACATTTTGCTGTTAAAAAGTAATACACCCTTACGACAAAAAAATGTCATTCTGTATAGTGAATATGATTTTACACCATCGTTGTTTTTGTTTGTTTTTTTCTTCTAAAAAAGCATTTGATAAATTTGAATATAAATGAATTAATAATAAGAATATCTCGATAGACATGGTTATCAATGTAGAGACATTCAGTTCAGTGATGGATCCACATGGGATAGAACTGTCTCCAAATTTGAAGAAACGTTTTCATGATTACCAGAGACAGAAGAACAGCTACAGAAGACTGAAATTATGCTAGACACTGTTGCAGGAATTGTGCAAAATGATTACAGAAAATGGAAATGTCGGAGGTGTACAGGAGTGATAAGATCAGCCATGCAAGCTGGCACTATGCGTTTTATCTGGAGATTGGTTGAGGAGAACCTGAAAAAATCAGGTATAGATGTCACTAATGAAGTTGATGAAGTGTGATTCGTAGATTATTCAACAACACCAATCAGACAAACCCTGAAAAAGAGTGGCTTATATGGCTGACAACGCTCCAAATATTGCTATGAATTTATACACAAACATATCTGATTGAAGTTCACACAGGAGAATGAATATTACAATCCGACAATTTGGACAGCATACAATAGACAAACAAATAAAAAATCAAATTGCAGGATTGGATGGTTTGGCATCGTCATGGTAAAGCGTACAAAGAATATTGTGGGTATCAACAGTTGAGTATGGTGATAAGAATGTCATGGTCTGGGATTGTATGATCTTTAATGGCACAGAGCAGCTGTTCTTTGGTGACGGACTCATGGATGGTGAAGGTTACATGAATATATTGAAAAAAGACTTTTTGCCTTTGCTCAAACTGAGCGGAACGATATTCTAGTGACTGATCGCAGAAATAAAGTGAAGTCAATGTCGTCAAAAAGTCGCACCTATATTTGGACGGCAATATATATAGTTGTTGCATAGCTTGAGTGCTGCACAGTTTGGTCATAAATATCTCTGATGATGCTCGTTCGGATTGTATGATAAAACTTTAGTTAAGAAGACAATTTGAAATCTTTGAAAAGAATAGGTAAGCTTTGTATCAATTTATGGGCCTTAGTGTACATGTGTACGTCTTTATGTGTGTGTACATATGTGTTAATGTGTGTGTGTGTGTGTGTGTGTGTTGATATATGTTTGTCAAATTGTATGTACACGCTGACTAAACCCTTAAACAACACAGTTCTCCTTTTTACCCTTTTGCTCTTTCCTTTTCCAATCACAAATGAATTATTTCTTGTCATATGCAGAAAGATGTCAGGTGATATCATATTTTCTCAATCAGGTTCAAATTGTGATGTTCTTTCCTGCATTGGGCTCATCGGATTTGGCAGAAGGTGTTGTCACCTTTGGGAATGATGTGAGAAACTATGGTTGTTCCATCTATCACTCGACTTGAATTGAGTTCGGAATCGAACTATAGTATGTTTTTATCGCTAGAAGGATGAACAAGTCCATTTCTCTGAGATCTGTTGGTGGGTTTGTGTCTAGATCAATGTACTTCAAATCAATCCAAAGCAAAAGCAAAAAATGTAAAAATTTGATTTTATGAAATGTTTGTCAAGACAAGCAAGTGACGGAATTTGCAGTGATGACCCATTACCAGTATGACACAAGATTAGGTCGTAAAGTAAAAGAAAGAAGGGAGACAGAGGAGCGAATAAGGAATACTCGTAAGGTTCCTGACGCGTAAAGATCAATGACGACGATTGGAATCTGCCGGCTTTGTGATTCGCTTGATGCCTATGTTCAAAGGGACAACCGACAAGTTAATTTGTTCTCTTCCACTTTTCTCTCATATCATTGAATTCCTCTATTTCTGACCGTGTAAGTAGGAAGAGGTTTATGTATTCACTTATGTTTGTCCATCTATGTATACGAGCCACATCTGCAAAAGCTTTCAATAAACCTTCATGACATTTTGTGGTAGGTATGAAGTCATGGTCAGAGAGAAAATTGATTGAATTCAGGAGGATTTTTTTGATTGAAAGACATTTTTCATATATCAAGATTATATTTAAAAAAATGCTGGAATTACTCATGAGTATCTGTTTGTCAAAAAATATCCTTGGAATTTCCTGATGAAGTCCATTCAATTTTGATGAAGGAAATGAGTGGGTTTATTCTGAAAGATTTTTTTTTTTTTGCAATATTCAGACCAAAAGGTGCTCTATCAAAAATTGAAGCCTAATGTTCAAATTGTTGACTCCACTGTATCGTACTGATTTATTCTACTCGGTTTTAATCACTGTATAGCATAGGCTGAGCTCGATGCTCCCTGAGTGCTCCCTAATTTAGATCTGCTCCTCTTTTGCAAACAGTAACAAAAGAATTAGCTGAGAAGGCCATGTAATTATAGATAGGAAACAAAACGATGAATTACTTCTGTAGGGCAAACAAACAAATACATTGCTTCTATCAGGAAAACAAACAAATATATTGTTTCTATCGGAAAAATTAGCGAATATATTGCTTCTATGTGAAAAACAATCAAGCATATGCCTTCTATGGGAAGAACGAAGAAATATATCACTACTACGGGGTAAAACAAACATATCAATTGCTTCTATCGGAGGTTTATGATCAACAATTCGGTTTGTTCGTAATGACATTGAGGTTCTAAAAAGAAACTATGACGTTAATTGTCACAGAAGATTATTACTGAACTTAACAGTGTATTCCTTGCAATATTTTGATTATTTTGCAAAGTACTATAGAGAAATAGTAACAAAATTTTACTCAGGCAAAATAGGCTCAAGATGTATTGCAGGTACAACTTATGAAGTCTAAAATGACTATTCTTACTATAGAAATACTGGTGTTAGGAAGGAGAAAACATCCCTGTGTCTTTTTTTAATGAGTTTTGATGTAGACGTTATCTCCAGAAAGAAATAGGTCATAAAAGATAAGTAACATTAAAGATTAAATGCTTCCCCAATCAGGAATAATTTAAGATCCAGTTCACCCTATGATTAAGTAAATCATTGGAATGCTATACTGCGTGCTTACCGTTCGTGGCATCAGTCAGGGTAATAACGGTTATCTGGCGTTGCCCATCACCTCTCCAATTACCATGCATTAGCTTGTACTGGGTTAAATGTTACCAGCAGCAAGGAGAAATCCCTGACCTGATCTAAAATCACGAAAAGGGAAATGGAAAAAATAATCGTTAATAATCTGGTTATTGAGGTTCTGGAATACAATATAGATGCACTCCATTATCAATATATATACCTGTAGGGATAAAACACGCACTCATACACATACTGAGGGAGAGAGATAGAGAGGGGGGAGACAGACAGACAGACAGTTAGAAAGACAGAGAGACAGAAAGATAGAAACAAAAAGAGAGAAAAGAGGGAAATAGAGTGAGCATTTATTTTTGGGTCCCTTTTTTTCATTGAGAGGCATGGACTCCCACATATATGTATATCTACATATAGCCAATTATGACTGATGGATTGATATACTGATCTCATTCACGAATCCTTTACATTTCAGTCATTTTGCTTTGTTTTGATTTCATAAAAAAATACTCCATAGTTATTGATTTGAAAGTTCCTTACTAATATCGAGAAATATTCTGCAATATCTGTTTTAACAATATAATTGCCTCTGGCAAGGTAAACTCAGGGAGGATGAATGGCTTGATAAAACCAAAAAAGACTTGTACACTTGTGAGTGCTCAGCTTTCTGAAGAGAAACCCCAGGAAAAAAGAAGGCATATTTACCCAAAGGTAATCACCGATCACCAATCAATGAGGGATGTTTGGAAATCTATTGCAAATGTCCAATTCATATGATTTTTACATTAGTTTTATTTATTTGAGGCACTATTTTACGTGATATTTCCCTAGGATATAAATGAGCGAACACACACACACACACACACACACACACACATATATATATATATATATATATATATATATATATATATATATATATATATATTTGTGTGTGTGTGTGTGTGTGTGTGTCTCGAGCCAAAAATGAGGCTAAATTGTCAAACCTTCGGCAGGCTAAGCAGAAATAGTATACAACCAATGCATCCTCCAGATAGTTACATATACTGCTGAAACATGGAACCTAACCAAGTGACTGATCTTTAAACTAAGAACCATGCAACGTGCAGGACATAACAGTATATTAAAGGAGAAAAGGGGTCCAAGTTATCATATGATACATAAAAAAAAAAATATGTGCTAGTCACGAACATCATGGCTCGCGATGAGAAGCTCCAGGAATCGTATGCGAAACCGGGGCTGACAAAAATAAAATTGCGTGACGTATTAGGTTCAAGACGTACTGGCCCCTTGATGTCTGCTAATTCTTGTAAAAGGTCTATGTCCTACGGGAGTTTTTAAAATGATGCTGATGATGATAATGATGATGATGGCACACACACACACACACACACACACACACACATATATATATATATATATATATATATATATATATATATATGCGTATGTGAGTGAATGTGTGCGGGCTTGTATGTTTGCTCGGGTTAAGGTGTGTTGTTTTCTCTTGTTTACATTATTATTTATGATCATCAGCTTGTTTGCAAAAAATGATATGAAGTGATTTTCCTACGAATGATTATACAGATTAGAACATTAATTTGCATGAATACAAATCCGGTGCTACAATATAAACTGATTGAAGTACAAGTGTTAAAGAGGAATATTCTTTGGATTATGAAGAGATCACGCAAATTAGTACGTGTAGGTATGTGTGCACGCTCACTCTTGCTATCACATTAGACATTGGACAATCCTCTGATATACGCCCCCAACAGTGAGTGCACACTACATGCAAGTAAAGTTAATATAAAGCTGGTGACTTTTTTTTAATCTTAGCTCCTATTCATCAACACGTGAACCCCTGATGGCAAGTTGAGACGAGTTCAGTAGATTTGCAATCGCTCTCCCGATCATTTCTCTGTCAACAATTGTGTTATATATATATATATATATATATATATATATATATATATATATATATATATATATATATATATATATATATATATATAGTGACAAGATTCATTTGTCAAGACATATGGCGATGGGATATATAGCAGAATATCGGTGCGAGGGTACCTGTAAAAATATCAGTCAAATTGAGAATTTATTTCGCTAATTGCACGCTCCCCGCGATAACAAATACACCACCCAACACATCACTCCTTTTCTTTCTTTCTTTTTTTTTTCCTTTCAGTTTTTTCTTGTGTATCTTTTTTGTGTATTGCACTTTGAATTGGTCTTCGTCTTTTGCAGGTTTATGCCAATTAGCAAAATATATTGTCCATTCAGTGAAGAAATAGTTCTGAAGGATCAAAGGTAGGCAGAAGAGAAACTTTATCCGAAAAAGTATTTATATTTCATACGTAAAAATAACACAAAAGTGAGCGTATGAATAAGAAACTCGAAGATTTTTGAAGCCACAGTCTGATTTTAGACATCAAAAGCAGATTTCGCTAACAATTTTATGAACGATGAGGATATGAAAAACATAAGAACATCATGTTGATAAAAAAGGCAACAATTATTATTGAATCAGGCTTTACTCGGTTTAAAAAAGTGAGAAGTGCGTGGGATCCAATGAGGATCGAACTCGCTACACAAATAATAATCAGCAATTTAACGTGCTCCTCAATGAATTTTCTGGTTATCAACCGATAAAAAAGATAAAGATCTATAAAATCAGAGACTTAATCTAAAAATGTAATGAGAATATGCAGACAGATATGAAAAGAGGGTGAGGGAAATATGTGTTCATGCACGTGATCACATTCAGTTTCTATATTTTGTAAATGCATTTACCAGAAAAAAAAAAACAATCATATTTGTGCTTATAGATAATTGGATAGATGCACAACTAATTGGAACCGGGTGCATTACGGAATGACTTCTTTTGTGTCGATTTAATTTCATGCAACGTTTTTCATAGACACCTCTTCTCCACATCAACTTTATCTTTTACCACCCGATAATAGAAAATGCAGCATCAACAATGAATACCAGCACCAATTTGGAGCTTTAACAGCACCAATATACTTATATCACACATACATACATTGATACATACACACACACATAAACATACACACGTACGCTCACACACACACACACACACACACACACATATATATATATATATATATATATATATATATATATATATATATATATACATGTTTATACACACGCACACATACATATTAAGAATAGATGATTGAAGCACAGTAAATTATATGCTCTTCCTCGTTTATATCATAATGATATCTAATCTTCTGTCTAGGACACTTCCCTCTCTTGCATGCTACCCTTGTGAAAATTATGAACTCATCACACTTACATCATGTTCATCCAGTTTTTTTCAACTTTGCAAGGAAAACACATCGTAGATTTGACACAAAAAATGTTTGTGTATTAGCTGAATATTTTAGCTTCATGAAATCCGCCTAAAAAAACAAATAGTCATTCTCATTATTTTTCTACATCAAATAGAGGACAGCTTATGGAAACACACAATTTTGAGGAAAAGCATTATAATATGAACTTGCAATTTGCATTTCTAAGACAAAAACCAGCATAAATATTGATATCAGTCAGCAGTGAAAGAAAATTTCATGCAGACTTTAACCAACTGTTAGTCTTGTCTACCTGAAATGAAACATGGCTCCAATAAGTGAGCTGCCAATTGAAACGATCGGATGAATTATCAGACCCTTTTCTAGGAGGAAATTCAACGCAGGGCAAATGATGTTTGTTGTTCCAAGTCAGCTGTCTCTAAAGATTGGTGCAGTTATAAACAAAATGGGAAGATTATAAAAGGAAAAGAATATTGTTTGACAAAACATGACATCGATGTCCAAGTACAAAAACTAGACACGATATACTTAGGGAATGCACAACAAAACAAATGAAAACTAATGAAACGAAAATGCAGGTCAATATTTGTGACAAAACTGTGGAAATTCTCCTGGATTATGGAAAATTTATCTACAAGGAGGCCAAACGGAACTGAGCAAAAACGGATATCAGCAAAAACATGCAAACAGTGGGAAAGAAGATTACAGTCACTATGTGGGTGCGTTTTGAAAAAGTGATATTCATTGATCACTAATTTTTATTAGCCAAGGCCGTGATGTCAGACTTTTTGTCACTTACCGTTCCAATTGACTACATAGGGAAAACAAGCAAATTTCCCGACTCATTTTTGATGAAAGGTTGCACATCAGAGAAAAACCAAGGCAACAATTTCCTCAATTGTTAATGTATGCATGGAAATTGATATTCTAGACACTATTCTCATTCTATCCTTCGAAAATAGATTCGATAATGATGAAATAATATATCAGAATGATATACTTGTCACAGGGCTACGATTGGTACGGACTCCTTTCAAAGAAATCATATGAAATCGATGACATGGCTAGCAAATAGTTCAGACGTCAATTCGTGTGAAAATTATAATGAAAATTTTTTTAAATCACCCATGACACAACCCCAACCAGGTAAGCTGATCTATTAACCGATATTTGATAATGTTTGAACCAGCTTGATGAAGAGTATTGTTTTTCATTGTCTACAGGAGGGCAAAACACTACTAACTGTGATTTTTTTTGTTGATGATACCAAACCCTTTTCGTCAACATTGAATGACTCCATGATTTTCCTCTACTTAAATTCGAAAAAAAAATGATTTTAAAAATTTTATATAGTTTGTTCAATATATATTCCACGAAGCAAGAATATGAAGCTATTAAACAAAAATTGTTTTTCATCATGAAATGAAATCCTGGACCAAGTATAAGGAAAAAAAACTGAAAATTTGTCATCAATGCATACCACCCACCTACCCCTGGCCAAACTATTATGATTCAATAAGAAAATATTTTGATGTTCAACTATTCAAATCGCTCTGAGGTAGTTTTTTCTCTTTTTTATAGTGATCCAATTTTTTTTGAGATTCCTGAAAATAAAACACAATGCAAATGATATAAAAGTAAAGCAAACACCTCGTTCCTTAGTACTTGAACATTTCTAAAAACAGAAAAAATGTACATTATAATCACTCTTTTGTATTGAGTGCATTTCTTTTTTATTGATGCTGAATTGTGAGCTATAACAGTACAGTAAAAGATATATTTTTAATGCATTCAGTTGAAAAAAGGATTATTTATATAATAAAAGGAAGAGATCGAACTTTGAATCTAACACAATGCATAATCATTTTATCCGTGAAGGTCGTAACCTGTCTTATTTTCTATTTATTTTTTTCTGACTTTGGGGAGATAGAAATGTCAGCCATCAACATGCCACATCTATCAAAATTCAGTTTTAACTGAATATTATTCATATATTTCAGTTAACTGTGATAATGGTCTAAATTATATTAGTATTTTATTTTTGCATATTACAAAAAACAAAAACGTCTCGTATGCAACTGAGTTTTACGCAGTGTTGAGACCGAAGATCTTATACAGTAATGTGATCAAAAGGTTCAACAAAAAACTTCTTTTGTAGGAAATCATGGAGATTTTTTTCTGAAACTAATTATTTACCCCTATGAGCCAAGTTAGAAGAAGTAAATCTATTGACTTGTGTCTGACCGTTTGTTTATTCCCCCATACAATCTCTCCAATGCTTTTCAAATTAAATGTTGACGTGTGAATAATAGGCGTCAAAAGATATAATTCAATTTGGGGATGGTCCAGGAATTTTTTCCTTTCCTGGAGTGTAATTATAGGTACCCTTCATACAACATCTCCAAAAGCATTGTACGAATTTCAATGAAATTCATTGAAAATGTGGACAATTGTGAACAGAAGAATTGATAAATCTTTGAGTCGATCATGGATTTGGGGATTGAGAGATATCTTTCTATGTTTGTTTCTTCATATCTATATTCATTTACTTCTTTCTACCTCTTGACTACATGACACATCCAAAAGTTCTCACTAAAAGCTATGAAAGATTGATATGATGGGGGACTCCAAAGAATTTATTTTTGATAGGAGATTAATTGCTCTTACACTGAGAAAATAGTGAAAAAATTAATAGAAAAGCGAAACTTACACAGTTAACTCCCCTGTATTGCAAACTGTTTTTTAACAAGTGCTTAGTTATATTTATATTTTTTGATGTTGACTTTGTTACCTTACCCGATATCTCGTGTTAAACTAGGCAGATAATTACATGGATAGTGAATCAGTTTACAAATTCGGTTAAATTATCAAATTAAGTTGTATGTGGGAAAAACGTTGTCTGTGTGTGTGGACAATATTATCCGGTATGTCTTGTTAATATTATATGAAGATATGCCTGTCTTTGTGACTGACTCTCTCTGCTATTCACTTCTCATTTATCGTGATACATACGACTCTTACGCGCCACTTTAATTAAGCAATCAATTGTTCCCAGCGTTAAAAGGATTTTTTCAGGAATGAACACCAAATTCTTATTATTGAAAATCCCATCGCAGATCGAATCAGTTTTCACACCAATAACTTACAGAGAAAAGGGAGAAGAACGAGGTTTGGAACTCAAAGCTGGTATGCAGGATGTATATAACACTAAAACAAATATACGAAGTATATATCTGGAGATGAAATCTATTTCAGAAGATTAAGTTAAGTTAAGGCATAATTTTCTTTAAATGAACAGACACAATACATATATACATAGAGAAATGAATGGACTGTGATAGATAGATAGATAGATAGATAGATAGATAGATAGATAGATAGATAGATAGATAGATAGATAGATAGATGGATAGATGAATGGATAGAAACTACACTCAAGTATAAGATGGAAGTATACGGGGTGGGGAGCATTCCTAAAAGTGTGTGTTTCCTTCCTGAGGAGAACTCATGTTTAAAATGCTTTTGTCCTTTACCCTGTTTCGAATCGCCAAAATAGGGCGACATCAGTTATAATTAAACAAAATATGTAGAAAATCGTATTCAAAACACCTTTGTTGGCTTTATGAATGCGTGTTTGCAAATGCATGCTCTGATTGTGTGTAACTGCGCGTATCGGTATATAAGTGCTCTCCAATGAGGTTACTTTTTTACTTATGTATGCGCATGCACGTGCAGGCGTGTGTATATTTGAGTTTATTTGTATATGTTTGTGTGTGCATGCGTGCGTGTGTGTGTGTGTGTGTGTGTGTGTGTGTGTGTGTTTGTGATTCTGACTCCCCATTTGAGGAAATATATTTACTTATTTGAAACCATAGAATCTAAATTTTCTAGATGAAAGATTCACTCAAAAGAAAAAAAAATGTTAATAATAATGACACCTAACAGCACATCTGGTGACCATTTTGCATCATAAAAAATCAGAACGTTCTCGATCTTAAAAAGCTTTTAATGTGTTTTTCCTTCGTATTTACACATTTTTTTAATGTAAGAGAAAGGATTCTTGTGAAAAGATCACTTTCACCATTATTGGCGTTTCGAGAGTTAGAATGTTTTTTCATTGTTCTGTGTCATGATTTTGTAAGTTTTCAGAGGCTGTGTTGGAGAAATCACGTCAAATCAATCGGGAGATGTATCGTTTGGAACAATGCGACGAGGCAAAAAACCAGGAATGCTAAACTGAAACACAGAAGTGTCAGATGATGCAACTGGTAACACATCAGGGAATGAATTCAGTGATCAAAGTTCAAACTTTGGCTGCAGCAGTTTGTATTAACTTAGCATTAATGTTGTTGAGAAGAGCATGAATCAATCTTTTCAAGCTATTGATAAGGAAGGAAGAGAGTGAGGTGAATGATGCCATTCTGGAAGCTTGTTACCTCTTGATTTCAGACAAACCAAGGTTGAGTAATGGTAATGTGATTTGGATCCTGAGCAGGAAAGCCAAGGGCTGTAGCTGGTGTGAGGGTACTACTCACTTGAAACTGAAGCTCAGAGAACTCCATAGTAACTCTGACAACTTATCACAACACTTGAAAGGATAAGAAAATGTGGGGAAAAACGTGGATGAAATTAAATGTGATGAGGAACAGAGACAAAAATGAAGCAACTAAAGATAAGAAATATTGGAGGAAAACACCTGCAAATCTGTTAAAATAGAAAAGCATATAAAAAGGGAAGAAAAAGAAGGGGAAAAGATGGGGAAAAAAAGAAAATTGAAACTGGACATAGGAAAAGTGACTGAAAGGAGTTATATGAGAGTAGGATAGGGAGAAAAGCATCTCATCTTAGGTAACTTCAATTAAAAGAAAATAGATAAAAAACGATGGAAAGAAAGAGAGAAGGAGAATAGAGGGAATCGTAGAAAGACTAATGGGTACCGCCTTTACAAAATGAAGGAAAACGAATGATAATTAATTCTGGATAAATGAGATGCGAATGTAACATGAAGAAAAAATCAGAGAATGTATGAATTTCAAGGCAATTAAAGCAACATCTATTTCAGTGAAATTTTGAGAAGTTTACATATTATAAACTCTCAAGACAACAAAACTAAAGAGGCGAAAGTTAGAGAAAAAAAAGAAAACAGGCCTGATTACTCGATCTCTAGAAACAATCACAAGAAGATAATCTTTTCGTGGCATTTTATGTTGGAGTGATCAATGAATGTTACGATTCCTGCCTTTTGTTCGGCCAAATTTTGCATAAATATCAAGCTATCTGCACCCAATTAATGCAACTATACATACATGACTATATATTTATGAATACATAACCAGCTGGACAGTCAGTCAGTTGAAACAAATTGAGAACTGAAGAAATCTATGCTGACATTTTTATTGACTACTCCAATGGTCTAAAACAGATATCAAGGGAAAGCTTTTATATGAATAATATGGGAAAAAATACGATAAGATCAAAGAAACAGATAGCAAAAAAGAATTCGCGAAGAGAGTTCAAATGTTTCTCGATGAAAATGGAAACGCATTTGTAAGTATTCGATAGATGTATTGCTTAAAAGGAAATATCTCAATAATCTGCTGAAAGCTGTTATTGTGTAATTTCTTAAATAGGGTCGGAGAGTGTCTATCTATTCTTTATTTCAGCTGGGTAAAACAAAGAAAAAAAAATGTCCATAATTTCTGAAGGGACAGAGAAAAGTCAACATTACCTCTCCATTCCTGCGACATTGTTCTTCCCCCACAACACCATATCGATGGAGCAAAGATGAAATTTCATCGTCATCATCATCACATCCATAATATTAGTTGTAGTGATTGTCTTGAGATTTGATATTCGACACAGTGTACGGAATGGCAGAGTCGTTGACAATACACGTTCAAACTCCGGATGAGACGGTTCGAGTTCACTTCGCAGTACTTCTCTCTGGAAAAGCATGAATATTTCTTATTGCTTCTCCATCCATCTATCAGTAAGAAGTGTACGATTAAATGTGGTGACTGTGTTTAGTTGTCACCTTTCTGTCTTTTTCATGTATCACAAACCGGGGCTGACACAAAAAAAATTCTGATACTTGGAACTCAGGTATGGACGGCTGAAGCCAACGTGTGCTCACTACTTACCTATTTGACACCAGTCATTGAAGTTAATATTATTTGTAACTTTGCTCATGAGGTAACTGGTGGACGTCACTAAGGTTCAAAATCGTCTCATGTTTTTTAAACGAAACTCAAGCTGCTTTAGTATTCATAGACATGATTTACGAATTTGCATTTCTTCACTTCGGATCAGGTCGTGGTATCTATCATAATCAACGATTTATTCCTCGAACCTAATTCCTTGCAATCGGCATTGTTGTTTGTTTCGTCAAGTGGTAATGGACACCCTTGATCTTATTTCATCAATCAATGTCACCGACATCGTTGTTATTGTTATTATCATCGTCAATTACATTACCATAATAATCAGCATCGATATCATTGCAATTAAAGTATTCAAATTCTTCTTATGAACCAAGTTTTTTTTTATCATTGCTGATAGAACCGTTGCTTATACATGAGCTCTGCTGCTCTTTCCTAAATCCCATCCGTCTACAGCATCAAAAGTTTTAATGTTTATTTTTAAAATAGCCAACAAATTCATAGAAAGAAACACAACCAGTTTCTCATTTCCACATCAAATGACCAAACTCATTGTTAATCAATGCATATTCATTTGATTATACTTCATTTTCCTGATTAAAGCAAAACGCAAGAAAGTATTTCCCTTACATACTTGTATATTCATACAAAAATTCTTTATATGACTGATTTGAAAAGAACATATTCCCACGCAATCAGGAAAAAATGTATGAAAAACATTTGAATATATCTCTGCAGTATCGGGCCGAAAAGCAATTGATATATTGCATGACGTTCAGTGGAAGATTGAAATGTATGATCACACACAGATCGTTGTCTGCCTTGAAAGAAATCACTATGAATCAATGGTTTTTTACTGGAGACACATGCACCCTCGAAGGATAGGTGAGACAATATTGGGGATTCGAGGAGAGGGTAGCAAATAATCGATGTTTATGAAACCTTGATGCAGCAACAACATTGAAAAATATGCAAAGGACTTTGGCACTTCAAATCCTAGGAAAATTCCTGAAATCCCCTGAACAGTTCCGGTCGCAAAAAAATTCTTCACAATATGAGCATAGCTGATGGCGATCGAGATGAAAAGCAAAGCAAAGAAGCACTGAGTGCAACTGTACAATGTCTGCCGGATGAATACGGGAAATGCAACTGAAGTCAATATCCAGAGACGGCCTTGGAAGAAGACCAAAGATTAGATATAATCATAGCAAAGAAAAGAAAGTGTTTTTAAGTGAGTAATAGAAACCAACTTGAATCCAAATGGAATTGGATTGGACAAGATATAAAAACCGACTTAAAAAGAAAATACCGAAAAGAAAAATCCCGGGGGAAATTTATTTGAAACACTTCATGTAAAAGATGAAACAAGACGAGGATTGGAAGTAAAAAAAAAAAAAGAGAGAAAGAAAAAAAATATTACACAAACTTCATCAAATAACTGATACAAAATTTGAAAATAACTCAACCAATCAAGATTAGATGCAATTTTGAATATTAGATTGGAAGTAATTGTTAAAGTCAATAGACTGCATGCAAGACAAGAGAGAAATGCGAAAGTTGGCCTTAAGTACCAATAAGTCAGTTTTATGGTTCAAGTGTTCTCCATAAACACTGATATACAAAGAATATTGATACAAAGTAGGAATGAACCCAAAGTCAATTGTAGTTAAAGAATCCCAGGTCAAAGTGGGGTCGTAGACGATCATGACCTCGGCTATGTTGATATTGTCAAGAATGCCCAAAAGATATCAGGTTATTTGAGGAGACTTGCTGTCATATGATTCAAAGCGCTAGCTACCTGAATTCCTTGATAAACGGATACATAATATAAAAATGATATATTGCTGGTGTAAAATAACTGTCACTGCTGCTGCAACTACAATACACACTTTATTTTGTTTTTTATCATATATGACGTTATAGAATACTGAATAATAATATAGTTTACAGAACATGTCATCTCTGTAGTTATTTACAAAGTGGAGTAGAAAGCCATGAAATATCGATTGCACTGTAAAGTGGAAACTCACAACAATAGTTATTATCTGCTAAGCTGATATGCTAAGCACTGCTCCATGGCTAAGCTTGACATGAGGGGAGTATAAGACAACTTGCCTATAATCCATCCAGAGGTTTTAGATAAATACTCCATCCAGTTCTATCATCAGGAGTGTGCTTGCAATATCAACAGACAAACTAAAGTTGTCTCGAAAACTTACAGCTCTTAAAGAAAGTTATAATTATTTTTCTAGGATTGTTGGTCATCAAAAAATGGAAAAGAAAAAGAGGAAGTAAAAAGCATTTCGCTGGAGAAAAGGTTTATGGCGAATTTCGTGAAGATTAAAAAAATATTCATGAACTCCCGTGAATATAAGCCAAGTTCCATTCAGACGTCTTGTGCTTTCGCCGGCAGAATTAATTGGATCTGCGACAGAAAAATATATTCTCCAAAAGTTGGCAGTGAATATTTTGTTGGAGTCACGTAGGCGAATAACTTGTTCAAAATTGACAACTGAAAATTGGTGCCTGGACGATGGCGGCAAAGTGAGATTTCAATTCCCGCTACAGCGAATGGAGTTGGACATGAACTAGTGGGGTACATATATATATATATATATATATATATATATATATATATATATAAAACACGGCTCAAGTTTATTGGCATGATTGAATTTTTTGTATAACCTGCACAATATCGTCAAAAATAAATGGTAATTTACCAAAGTTTTATCATGAAATATTTTCATGTGGGGTCCAAGGTGATTCAACGAAAATTAATTACACGTAGTAATTTCAGAGGAGGAATCGAAAAAGATGCCTTGGCAGTAATGATTACTCCGCCCTACTTTATATTTAGTTGCAAGCAACATTTCTTGCAACTCTCTATACTTGCACTCATCTATTGTTGTTTCTCCAAGTAAGTTTTAATAATTTGTTCGAGCTCCTGAATGTTTGTGGGATTCACGCACTCTATTGTTCGCGTGGAAAATAAGACTCATGATTTCCAATAAAATAAAAGTTAGGAGTCATCTCTGACCTTTTCAAACGGCCCTGTCTTCTTCTTTAAAACCATTTACGTTTTGTTTTCGTTTTTTATGTGGAATTCAAGTTTTCGTCTTGCCATAGCAATCGTGATTCACGGATACACATAGTTTTTTTTGACTGGGTAACACATGTTTCTTTAAAATCCCTGTCAGCTTTTGATTTCACGTTTCATGTGATACAATCAAGACCTCCGTTACCGGGTGCAGCCAAGCGTCCCTCCAACATCATGAATCGTGCACAATGTTCATCTGGGAATCTGTCTCTTTTAAGTAAAAGCCAAGGAGGACCTTACAATTGAAAAAGAAATATAAGAAGGAATGACTGATCTTTGCTAAGAAGGTTCCAGGATGATAAATAATCCTCCTGGGAAAATATTTTGCGGACAGCTTCTGTCAAAGATTGATTGTTTCATAATGCACACCAACAATTTGCTAATGACGATAGAATGAAACTTTCGAGGGAAAGAACATACAATCCAAAGTTAGAGATGGCTGAAGATCCACAATTATATTGGTTGCATAATCGGATCATTTTAGAAGTTTAACAAAACAAAAGCGGCTGATTGTCCAGTGCAATAGCCATAAACAAAAAATAGCGTATACTGAAAAGGTGTAAAAATGAATCTTTTATCGTCGTAAAAGATATGTTACGTAAAATTAAAGTGCAAAGGCTTTTGTTTGAATATTTGTTTTTGAATATACAAGATATATTGAATAGTAATTTTATCTTCAACATCCCCATAATTTAACACTACTTTTTGATGTATTATTCTATAAACTGTGAAACTTTCGACATTTGTTCTCAAATATTTTTACAATTTTTGAACCATTACAATTTGATGAAATTTTATTTTTCAATGCATTTTGGAGATAAATTATTCATGGAAAAGTATGTTTTAAAAACAAGACGTCGGAATATTTATATTGAAGAGAAAAAGTGATAAGAACTTTTTTCAATGACTTTTCTTTACCAAGGAACAGAAGTCATAACTTCTTCTCATATGACAATTTATTAGATACCGGCCATAACCGTGACATATCTATTTTCGTATGACTCTCCTCCAGTCACAGCAAAATATACCTGTTAGAATTGGCATATAAAAAGCAATATTCATCACATTTACATGAGTACACAAATGCTACACTCTGATCCTAGGTGGAGAGCAGAGAAGCGGCACTGTGATACTGAGCAGTGTATGTAGATGCTCTGACCCTAAACAAAAGTGAAAATCGATATGTAAGATTATACTGTGAGGTTTTGACAGGCAATATATATATATATATATATATATATATATATATATATATATATATATATATATATATATATATATATATATATATATGTATATATTTATATATATATATTGTTTACATTGTGGCACATATCCAAAGGACTAGGACGCACAGTAAAGTTCAAACTCATTAGTAATTGCTTGACCATGTATCCAGTAACAGTAGTTTGTTGTTACCCTGGCATAGAGCCATAATTGTGAGGCAACCAATGGAAAACTATGCATTTTATCAACGGTCTGTAAGACCTAATAATAGTTGCTCTGCACCAATATATACACAAACGCTCATGTAAATATAAATACTGGGCCTTGTGTGTGTATGTATACATGCGTTTGTGTGCGAGTAGGCGAATACTTTTAGATAAAATTTTCATGGGAATGTTTTGGAAGGAATAGATGATATGCCTGCTACGGTGACAAGACATTTGCCTGCGTAGTTATGCTTCCAAATAGTGGAATCAATCTCGCAGTCTGCTCATACAGATTCTACTGAATTTGCGTGCTACTGCGTGGTTGCACGTATTTATCGACTGATCAGAGACTAGTGTTCATTTACGTGTATGATTAAATGCATACAAATAGTTGAATCGTGTAAAAACCTGCAAATTATTTAGGAAGTGAATGAAATCATGTGTACTTAATATTTTAATATTATTAGCAGCAGATTGAGAGAACAAGTGAAAGCCTAGAATCTAGAGCAGGAAGATGAATAGAGAGATAAAAGAAACAGCATAGTTCATGTGATTTTTCTTTATTTGTGTCTTTGGTGAAATTTCTTTTTGTAATCAGCTAAAATGCCAGAGATGTATATTCTGCTCAGAACAAGTTCGTTATTTGTTGTATTTTACTTATTATATCAAATTCTAGAAAAGTAATTTTACCTTGTTTTCCATTAAGCGGAAAATGTATCCGTTTCATAGTCTCAAATTCTTTTACGAATGTATTCGGTGTTTAATAATACTATGATGGATCATCACAACGGTTCGGTTATTTACAATGAAAACATCACAAAACAAGCCAAAGGCGTAGATAACTAGAAAGCACTCAGAGAGTGCATACCTCTGCCAACACCATAGTCAGGAAGAAATAGATGTTCATTGATCCACTTTAGTCATTGAATTTCATTGAGAATTTTTAGATATTGTGCGGATGGACAAAAAATTTTGACGAAAAAGTGAGGTGTTGATTATATCTAGGTTCAAGAGCAGATAATCATAAGTATATCAACCCACAACTTTACCCTTCTTATCAAAGTGTTTGTCTTATCTTTGTATATAATTACATGTAAATTCAGTGTAGACTTTTTGAATTACCTTCTGGACAGTCATAGGAGAATACATGTTAGTAGTGAAAAAAAAAAGGAATTCTCCTGTTCTCCGATTCCTAACTTTCCATAAAATTTCAATGATTCCATCAAATATCTTTAAATATATGATGTGGAAAGACAGTCAGGCAAACAGACAGAAGGGCTCAATCGAATACACGTACCTCACCGACTTTGTTCATCATAAGTAAACGAGTTCGTGGAGTAATTTGCCGTTGTTTTTAGTGTCGTTGTTAGAAAACATGAGTGTATTTACAGAATGAATGATGATTTTTCCTTCTGTTCATATATATTCATAGGCGTCATTCAAGAATTGATTGAAAACAAGTATATACAGTAATTTGATTTACCGAGCGAAATCACTCGAGTCACCTGAAGAAAATCCCAATGTCAGTCGAAACAGCCCAAACTCATCTTTGACAAAAAGAGTTATTTTAAAAAGCACAAATTGAAATTCTGCTCCAACCAAGAGTTTTATTTTCTCGTAGTCAACTCAGGAAGAACATGATTGTTTTTTCAGACACCAGCTGCTCTGTAATTAAAACGCCAATTAAAATCCATCATTCAGCTGAATTATTCTTTTTCACTTTTATATTGCTTTTAGTCTTCAATGTCTTCATTTGAGTCACTCAATCCTGTTCAATTGATTTTTCGTATATTTATTCATTTATGGTTTCTATACTTCCTTCAATTTTATTCTCCATTCGAAAACTTCCTTTTTTTTTTATTTTTCATTCATATATCAACAAATACTTGTGTTTCAATATTTATTCTGATTCAAATGAGTAAAAAAAAGAGATATAAACATGCGGTCGAAGGGTAGAAAAATGAAAGAAAGAAAGAAAAGGAAAAAGAGTGGGAGTAAGAAACAAAACAAATAGAAAAATATCAAAAGCAACAACATTGAGGGGAGGCTTCATCTGCATGGATCTGGCATCCCTCTCTGAACAGAGTAAACGAAGCTTGGTGGTATTGAGAGGTACTGCTAGGGCACCCTGGGTAAGTCGTAATGATGCCCTGAAACCACGCTTGACCCTCAGGTCGTCTTCTGATGAAGACTTTGTTGGAGGCACCGCTTCTATTTTTGCAGCAGTAGATGGATAAATTTATTTAATGATATCCATTCACACGTTCAATCAAGCTGCAGTCGACGCATACCAAGTCAAAATGTTTCCTGTTTCATGCTAATGAAGTGAAATATGTGCATGAGGAACTAGGCGATAGTTGGATGGTCTTGATTGAAAGAAGAATAATTGGATATTTCCAGGAGACTCCATCGACCTTGAACATTTAAATCCC
The DNA here is from genome assembly GCA_963457665.1 of Thysanoteuthis rhombus. Taxonomy (NCBI): domain Eukaryota; kingdom Metazoa; phylum Mollusca; class Cephalopoda; order Oegopsida; family Thysanoteuthidae; genus Thysanoteuthis; species Thysanoteuthis major. The sequence goes on from OY735213.1 coordinate 19,762,141, forward strand.
GTTAAGCAATGTTTCTTCTTGTTTTTTGTAGTCTGTGTGCGCAAAAATGTTGTGCTGTACAATCTGCCTTTGTTATGTCAAAAGTATGAGCGCCATGCACATCTGTGCAAATGAAAACAGAGTTTTTCGCTTAGAAAAATTGAGTAAGCATGTTTTGATTTATAACAAATACCATTACATTTGACAAATCATCAGTTCATTTTTATAAATAAGAGTACCAAAGCTCCTTTGACACTGGATATGAGGCGTTAACGACGGGGGGGGTATTTACTATTGTGCAATTTACCATGGTGAATCTATCTTAGCTGAAATGGAAACATTATACCATAGTATAAGCAAGATGTTTGATACTAAATAAGTCAAATAATATTAAAATAGCGTGCATATTCTATTCACTCAGTGATATGTCCACACACTAATTTCCTTGCACTAGCACTTGTTGCCAAAAATATGTGCATGCCCACAGGTACATGGCTCAAAGAGAACTAGTTCTTATTCAGTGGATGATAATATTAGGTTTGTTCAAAATAGGGGGCTGGAATGGGGGGGGGTTGAAAATTCATTACTCTTTTGTCGGGTTCAGATTGTTTTTTCCCGGACACCAACAGATGCAAGATACGAATAAATCTTCCTTTTTTTTTTTTTTGATGTGAGTAGATGCAAAAAATTGGACCCATTGGATCAAGATGCAAACATAAGGGGTAAATTCAATACTCGGCTTACTGCTATCACTAACATTCTTAATTATCTATGTACTTAGTTTAACCTTTAGAGACACATTGTTGGATCTAATTAGCTGAGAGAAGGCAACAACTCTTTTGTTTCAGCTAAAGCCTGGATGACATTTTTTCGCTAAAAGTCAAGATGTGAATTAGAAACGGGAGCAATTTACATTGGATTATCAGTTATTTTCTAGGGAGGGTAATCAGGGTTGGATAAAACCGTGCAGTGTTTTCAGTATAGCAATATGAGAAACTACTATGGGAGTTTTCATTGTCTTATGATATATTCAAAGGATCAATGTGAAAAAAATTATGAGGTATTATCCATGTTCAAATCTCTCAAAAATTGTGTTATTTCAGAGTTTTTCTAACATAACACGTCGCAAATTTCAGAATTCAAGACTCGAG
>OY735213.1:19765770-19778270 GCA_963457665.1 Thysanoteuthis rhombus
TGTCCAGAATTACCAGTTCTAGTTTTCTCACCTTGATTGGGTTATTTGTTTGAATGTCGAAGTCTAAAAGTAATCTGTGGTCCCCATTCTCCAAAGCTGTCTCCAGTTTGTGCAGGTACCACTTTTCTGCAAGGTTGAATCCCATTTGTCTACTCAGTTCCCAGCGTATCACTGTTGCTACTCTATCGTGTCTGAGTGCAAACTCTTTCTGGGCTAGTCGACAACATTCGTAAGTCACGTGGTTTACGGTCCCATCCTTTTTCGTACGTAGGCAGCGCTCGCTGTTTATCTGTGTTCTGTCGATTTTTCTTTCATATAGTTTGTTCTGATGCATTCGTTTTAGGCTGCCATAATTATCTAATATGTTTCTCTCTTCAGGTTTCCTTTTCGTAGCCATGCAAATGATTTTGTTGTCTGCAACATCCTGTATTTGTCTTTTAAAGTCTCGATATAGTTTTTTCTGTTCCCATTTTTCTTTGTTTATTGCACTGCTCGATTGTTTTCTACTTTTTGCATTTTGTTTGTTACACTGCTTCCGGCATTGTTTATGATGACTTCACTGTTTGCTTGCACATAATTTTCTAGATCTGCTTTGGCCCTCTGGGCACAGTCATCTAGGCTGAGGAGTCCTTTACCACTTTTTCCCCCTCTTCACGTACAGTCTATCCATGTCATCTCAGGGTTGTACGGCTTCGTTCATTGTCATAAGCTTCCTTCTTCTCCGTCCATTAACTGGAGTTTTCCTTTGTCTATCCAAGGAATGGTCCTATGTATCTTACTACCGATGTGGCCCATGTGTTCATTCCTTTTATAAGGTTTCTGTTGTTTATTTTGGTCTCTAATATTTTCCTCATCCTCCAAGGTATTCTCTATTAAATTTCTCTATCATTCTATGCTCTGATCTTCTAACTTCCCCGGAGTTTGTTTCCTTCTGCCACTGCAAGCCTTTCCTTGTGCTTTATTGCACATGTTTCTATTCCAAACTTAATCCCGATGTCATCACCGTATTTTCTCACTTTGTTGAATAGCACTCAAGCTCTCTCCTGTTATTGGCAAATATTTTGTGTCAGTCAAAATTAACTTTTCCCTTTGATTTTGTGAATTGGTGTTATTTATATATATCATAATTAGAACAAATAGTGATGGAGAAGGAGAGTCTCTCTGGAAGATAACCTTTCTATACTTACTTCTGCTAACTTTCTCCTCTAGCTGTCAAGTTTCCTTTCTTTTTCTCATATAATTGGCAATGAATCCCACCACTGGTTTACTGATCTTGGACTGAAGGATTGGGTATCCACCTGTGCAGAATCATATTGCATGCATTTTTATGGTTTATCCATCCCAATTTATACTGCATTTCCTTTCTTTCAAGATCATCAGGTCGATGTAGAGTAAATCATTCGCCCGCTTGGTCCCTTTCCCGCCTCCTCTTTATTATTCTGCCATTAGTGGTAAGCAAATGATTGGTCCATAATTGCTTGACTGGTCCCCTTTCCCAGAGCCATTTTGAATGAGAATGGTTCTGCCTCTGTTCATCTATTCTAGGACCTCATTTTCATATTCATATAATTTGTATTTTTGCATCAGTTACCTAGTGATTACGGATGAAGATTGAGTGACAGCAAGTCTTCTCAAGTACCCTTTTTTTACTCCCCCAGAGTCCACATCAGTGCTGTCAATTATGGTTTGAATGTTAGAGCATTACCATTAAGGTACACTTTTGTGTTCCGAACTCCATCCCACTGCCCTCTGCCGTTGCTGTATTATTTCATTTGGTGAAACAATGTTTTTGGATCTTTCCTGTTCTTATGTTTTATGTCGTTCAAATTCATGAAGTGGTTGACCTTTCCCTTTGTTTTGGAGGATCGGTATCCTTTGCTTTTCCTTTTTTTTTTTTTTTTGTATTCTCTCGAGTGGTATCATTGTTAGAACAAATAGTTGTCGGGACCAAGAGTCTCTTACGGTGATTCTTGTTTATTATTATAATTATTATTATTAATAGCTGTTGTAGTAGTGCATGCATATTTTGCATTTGGGAGGTGTCTGATTGTCCGTCATGCTATAAAAATTCTGAACATTGTCGCCGACCAACCAAATTTGTTATATATCCTCTAAAGGAATAATGAAGTTTGAGACAGAAAAATTTTTGTTCTTTTAAAGTGTAAAAAATGAAAAAAAACAACTTTTGCTCACTTCAAGGTATAACAAAAACTGGAAGTTTTCTTTTTCTCAGGCGTCAAAGGTGAAGAGATATTATCTGTGGTCTAAGAAGTCAAAAGAATATGTTAGTTTTTCTTTATTTCGATGCGTGTGTTGACAATGAAGGAACACGTTTCTTCCTTTTACGGGGTCAGTATTAATGGAAGATCTCCCTCGAAGGGTCAGAAGTGAACTGAGACTTTTTTCTACTCTTTTCTTGTTGATCAAGACAGGAAGTTATCATTTTTCCCACTGTTAAGGCGTCAGAATTGATAGTAACCTTTACTTCCTTTTTAAGAAGTCAAAGGATGAGGTGAAAATTTTTTCTTCGGGGGTTAAATGTGAAGGGGGACTCTTTCCTACACACAAGGAAGTATTTTTGTTTCCCTTTAAATATTTTACAAGGCACGGATGGATACTTCAAATAGCTTTACTTGATATTTTGAGAGCCTCAGAGGCGTTTGCTCTATTTACAATCTAACTTTAACGCCAAAGTGTAACTTTACTTTCTCTCTAATATTAATACCTTATGATTTTACATATTTATATTTACTTTATTTTTGAATTCCTTCAATGGATGTTCAGAGATGAGATCACAAGGGACAAAAGTGAGGGGGAACTCTTTTCTTGACAGAAGGTGTTTTATTTACCAGGAGAGGTCAAAAAGGCAAAATGGACTTTTTCCATCTTCAAGGTACGAAAAGTTTCCCCTCTTCAAAGGGTCAAAAGTGATAGGCCCTTCCCTCCCTTCAAAATGTCAATAGTATTTGGAGAGTCCCCAGCCCCAAATGATCAAAATTCGAGGAAACGTACCAAAAACTTCATGGGGTCAGAAATGAAAAGGGAGTTGTAGATGAGGGTGGGCTTTTTTTTTAAATCTAACCGAGGCACTATGTAGGGGCTCCCCATATACTTCATAGTTCGCCTACTGCATCTCTCTCTCTCTCTCTCTCTCTCTCTCTCTCTCTCTCTCTCTCTCTCTCTCTCTCTCTCCCCCCGTATATTTTGTAGTTATCTCATCTGATATTATACAATGAATACTCTCAATATTTTTCTGGTGGAGGGCTCTAAAGAAACCAAGAATCCTGGGAATACAAAACTCTAACTACTATGATAAAAATTTGGAAGGGAAAATGCACAACATGTGTGTCTTGATTCAACCCTCATATTTATTTCTTATGTATAATCTCACCCAGCTTAGGATTGACAACACTGTTTCAAGTTTGGTATTCTCAAGTAATTCCAAAAGAAAGGAGATATTTCAATTGAAAAATTCAGTTGGGAAAGATTATTAGCTGGTGTTGGAAAGGATCTCACAACTGGGCTAATAAAACTCTACAGTTGGTGTGTTTCTTTTAGTTGGAATCGGGATGAAGTCAATCGAGATGAAAAAATTTCTCTCACCTTCACTGATCACTTTTCAATTCATTATACCTAAATAATGGAAATTGTATTCTTGTTTGATTAGTTCGAAAGGGAACACAACTTGGTCAGTGGAGAACAGAATAGGGAACTGGATCGAAAAGCAATGAGAAAATGCAAATATCAGAATCCCTAATGACACTTGTATGGAATGAGCACTTCACGCAAATGAAATTTTCCTACTTGAGTCAATCAACTGCGACAACGAATGTTCAAATCAACTCTTAAAACCTGGTCCAATTTCCTGTTTTTGTTTCTATCTTTTCATTTGAATCATGTTCACTTGATTATATTCACTGGGAGATACATATTATGTCATGATATATTTAAATGTTGCATATACTTAATAGAAAACTTCTTGCAAGCAATGTCTTTTGGCAGCATATTTTATAGGGATTGATCAATTTAAAAAAATAATTGTTAAGCGTTTATTGAAGTCAAACTTCTTGCTCTTCCGTACGAGTTAAACATATGTTGCCAGCCAGAAATTTAAAAAATGAAGGAAACTTTTGGACAGTTTTGTTTTATCATTTTTTATCTAAAAAGTTTTTATCTATATTTACTAAGTTTACCGCGGTACTCTAAAGTTGGATGGGCCTGTGTGCCTCAAAAATCTCCATTAAAAGTATTTTCTTTTTTGGAATTGAAAGCTGACCAAGCAGAGCTATAGCGAAATACAACCCTACAGCTGACCCAAAATATTTCAGTAGTATGCAGCTTTTGATGGGGTTTTAGTTTCAGAACCCACATAGTCAGTTGCATCATTTAATATGCATGTATTTTAAGAAAATGATAAATCATTTTACTCATATGAATACTTGCATGCCGATGTGAACGCACGAAACACATTTACAAACATGCATTTTCGCATTTGGGTCCTGCACAAAACACTAGAGTCACTTGGGTTGCCAAGTACTAGTAGGTGCCTGATATGTATCATGAGACGGTAAGATTCTCTAGATACAAGTAAATGGATGGAAAAAACACTGATCAATTGAATAGAATCAAACATTCAAAATAAGCAAGTTCCTTGGTGTGAATTGAGATTCTTGAAGATATCTACCAGTTGAATACTATCTGTGGTGAAATCAAGAGAAACAACTGACAATGGAAAATCTCATCACAGACGACAAACTTAGTCAGGCTGAGATAATCATCGAAATAATTGGGCTCTCATGGGGTAAGGTAAGTGAGATGCAGCTAAGTCATCAGTGAATGGATAAATGAGGTAATACTATACTTTGGCGGGCAAAAGAGTTCAGCTTACCCAGGGTTCGAGGAAACCAAGGAACAGCATAGTTCTCACTTATATGTCGAAAAATTGATAGACTATTTGAATTTTCATCAACCTTGACTGACGACATGAGCATGTTTTAAAAGCAACAGCCGATGAGAAGCTACTTTTCTGATCAGCAGTATGGCGAAGATTGATTTTCCTACATTGAAATGAGACTTTCACATTATTTGTGAGATTAATCTTAACAGATACTTTATGAGACTACGTGCAAAATATTTCAACTGCAAGAGACTTTCTACAGATAATACAACACATCTGAAAATCGATTTAAGGTTTAATTTCTCCTTTGAAAAATCGAATCTTATCCATTCAGTCCTTATCAATTCGATGAAAAAACATGGATTTAAAATGCTTATTTTCCAATTGGAGGATATCAAATCCATGGGGAAGATTTCTCCAAAGAATGCTTGTATATCATATGTTCCATCAACAACTCCATCCTCATTATGAAAGAGCTAACATAAGTATTAAAAAAAACTGACAATCGCATACATATAAGCCATGTAAAACCTTATTTGAATAGGGCTAACGTTAGCATATGTCACAATCATAGCAGGCCGATAAGTTGTGTTGCCTTTATGATAAAAGAAATACCATAAGACTACTTAACCAAAATAACGGATAGATAAGTCAAGTCTTCCTCATTATAATGGACATAATGGAAATATGGTTAACCATATCAAACTTGTGTCTTGGTTTTACCTAATCGAATAACCCGCCCGTAAGATAAGTATTCGGCTAGCATTTATATTAAACAGATGATTTTCAACTGGCCATGGGCTCTGATGAAGAATAGGCAAACTAGTGTCTCAATTGTGTCATTATTAGGTTTATAAGACGCATAAAAAATAATACGACCGATGTTATCTTTCTGCCTGGCAACATTTCTTGGCAAAGTGTTCAATATGACTAAAAGTCCATTATTTTGTAGCCTATAATTCGTTTAGCCTTGATTCCTTTCAGATGAATATCTAACAGATTTTCCTTTCGCTTTTTGATTTTAATAATGAATAAGGATTGGGAAAATTTTGTCTTGACAAGAAATGAACGGGAAAAAACGCAAATACACTGAAAAGCATGAAACTTCCCCTTGTATTCTAAAAAAGAAAAAATAGAACCTAAGAAAATAAAAGAAGAAGAAAGTACGCATTCTGCAGTATATTCCCACCCATTTCAATCAATGTGTCTTTTTAACTAGATTGGAAATTCATTGGATTATGGAAATGATCTCATCTTTATTTAGTCACTTGAGTATAAATGGTAAAAATTGACTGAGGCTTTCAGGTATGGATGAATTATGCATGTATATTGTTCGAAAAATATATTCATTATAATATTTTCGTGGGTGAAATTCTTTGTTAAGCGGCGTAATTCCATGAGTTCATCCTGACCTTCGTAATCTTATTCTGTGGACAACATTCTTTGTAAAGAAGCGTGATTCTATGAGTTCACCCTGACCTTCGTAAACTTTCTTTGTGGATGACAGTCTTCGTAAAGAAGCGTGATTCTGTGAGTTTACTCTGGCCTTCGTAATCTTCCATCTTTACTTAGTCTGATCAATTGCTCTACTCAACTCATACAGTTGGCTATGACTGAATACAAGCTGCAAGAAAAACAAACCTACTTCATCAAATGATTCACTTTCATATTTGTTTATCGTCGTTGCTAATGCAGGAATAACTAGAAAATTTTGCCTTTTCATTAAGTATTCTGCCTAGCGCTTATCAATGTTCAAAACACTTATATCTACGCGCGGTTCAAGGTATCCTTAGAAATGTTAAAAGCCCCTAAAGTTATTTCGTTGTCAGCAGAAGTTATATCTCCAGCAAAAAAGAAAACGAATTTACGAGTTCTTTTCAAGAAGAACGACATTTGAATTCTAATGGGTACACTAAAACCTTATTTCCTGTCAACTTTTATACATTATGAACGCTTTTCTCGCTTACTCGTTATGTAGTGTTTAGCTACTGCAATACATTTCCGCTAAGTTATTGATTCATTAAAGTGAAATATGTTATGGGTCTTTCAATTATCTTAGTCGCTTACTGTCGGTGCATTTTTTTCTGGCTGCACTCATTTCCTGGTTCAATGAATGCCACCTAGGTGAGAGAGGTGACGTCCAGCCCACAAGACTCCTCAAATGACGATACCCACAAGGATGTGTCAAGTGCATGATCTTCAATAAGCTTGCATTGTTTGCCATCCAAGTGGAATTGGGTTTCGTATTATTTGTATTATTTTGCTTGTTCTTCTTAGCTTAATTCAGTGGAATGGCCGGCCTGAATATGACAGAAAATCAATAAAGTCGAGTTATTTTCCTTGTAATTTCTCGAAAAACCAAATGTATCATTGCAGGATAACGAAATTCTTCTTCTTCTTGTTATAGTAGTTGTTGCTCTTCTTCTTCTTCTTCTTCTTCTTCTTCTTCTTCTTCTTCTTCTTCTTCTTCTTCTTCTTCTTCTTCTTCTTCTGCTGCTGCTTCTTCTTCTGCTGCTGCTTCTTCTTCTGCTGCTGCTTCTTCTTCTTCTTCTTCTTCTTCTTGTTATTCTTCTTCTTCTTCTATATATTTGCTGTAATCTATTTGCTCTTTTTTCCTATTCATCCATCTCCTTTCAAATTCACTATCACTCTTTCAAGTCGTTTTCCTCCTCCCTTTTTTCTTCCTCTTATTTCCGATTATCATATCCCTTCTATTCACATTTTCACTGTACCTCTTTTTCCTATCTTACCTTTCATAACAATTAAAACTAGGATGATTTTCTTTCCAAAGTTTTTTTCTACTCTTCATTCTGATGATGTCTATGCCTGTTTTCTTCGATCTCAATCGTTCTGACAAATACAACAGGAAGTAACGATTCTTTGGCATGAAATGTAAGTTTTCCTATCAAAGTGAATGGTAACTTTTGAGTCTCATCAATATCAATAAAAACCCTGAAGCCTTCCAAGTTCTTGTTGACCTTTTAGCTTTACTCGTTGCCGTTAGATGTGCAAGGGTTTTTTATTCTGCTTGGATCTGACGTAATATATTGAGCGAATCGGCATTTATTATGCATTTTCTGCTGTGAAGATGCAACATGCGTTCTTGGATTTCTGTATGAAAGAAAACTGGATAAACAAACTGAATGTGAAACCCCTCTGAATGCCAGTTAACTGTAAAACCATCGAGCTACTGTGTGTGCCCGTATATAAGTAAATATCGTAGAAGTAAAGCGTTTAGGTCAGAAACTAAGAATCGTCTTATATAAAAGTGATCGCTTGTTCTGTTGAAATTGGTGCATGTTGAGAAATACCCAGAGCAACTCTCAGCGTCAGACAAAAAATTCTCTCATGTTCTGTGAAAAGTCACTCGAAAAATACTACTATCAAATCATAAGATATTTTTGCTGAAATATCTTGAATACATCTGTTAAGTTACACAATGTTTTTTTAGTCAGCATTTAGTCGTTAATGCTTGGTTTTTTGAGGCACAAAAAACTTCAGATTATAAATCTTGAATGATGTTTTGACCTATATTTTATTTTCCATAAAATACAGCATGTTAGTTCAATGAATCTAAAACGTTTGTGTTTCACTTATGGACGAAGCATATTTAGTATTAATGATTATTCGGCTGTACTTCAACGGTCGACATTTGCAGAAATTTGACTTTACATAAATATAGCCATCAAAAGAAAATTTCAAAGTATTCGAGGACAGCTACGCTACAAAACTATAATGACAATTATATACTCCTATGCTCTTACATTGTCTGTTTCTCTTTCCCTAACAATGGGCTACTTAACTCAATTCAGGAGTTTCCTTTCTATATAAAATTATCTCATGGAAATCCAAATATATCTGTGACTGTTTATCTCTTCACAACGATGACTACTTTTCCAAAACATTTCACTTTGAGAAAAATCCCTGATATAACATCAAAAAATCTCACGGTAAATATCATTGAAGGATTCGGTGAATGAATTCGGGGTGATGATTTTTTTTTAATTCCTCCGACTCTAAAACCAATGGCAAGTAAAAACAAAAGGTGATAGCGTAATAACTACGCTGAATTCTGACCCAAACAATCACCACTTATAGGCTTATTTTCTTTCATGAATTCTCCTATTCCCTGCATCTAACGAGCATCAATGATTTCGTACAGTCGTTTGTAAATGTGATAGGCGTCTGATTTCGACAATTAACTTCCAAAAGAAATATTTTAACTTCAGTATATATACTTATTTTCATATTCCTAGTATATGTTGGAAAATATCCCGATGTATAAGTATTTGATGGCAAAACAATAATCATACTTCAATTAATTCTAAGTAACTAATGTTATTCGGCAACTATGCAGTTACTGAACTACGTCCCAACAAAGGTAGAATGTGACATAAGATCGGTTTTAATCTTGAGGGAAACACGTGTTTGTGGAGTATATGCTTATAATATCCAAGGAGTCACCCATCTAAGCAGTGATTAGTATCAACGCTGAATATCTTCGATAATTGGATGAGAATTAGTGCTCTCAGCATGATTTTACCAGAACAATTGTGTAATAGGTGTGTGGGTATATTCGAGTTTGTATATCTGTCTGTATGCCTTTGTCTTTATAAATCACATTTGTGAGCATTTGAGGGACTACTCCTCCTAAAAAAGAGATTTGCAATTAATCGTGACCTTTCATGGTCGAATACACCATTAATTATAAGCTTGCATCTCATCACAGAAAAAACCCTTTCATAGATCTTTCCAAAACTGACCAAATTAGAGATGCATTTTAAAACCGGGAGACATAGCCTATATAGATTGATAGTGAAATAAATGTATCGATAATAAATTATCCGTTTCATGGTATTTCAGGTTATAAACTTAGTGTCAGATTTTGTGGTTTGAAGTATCATATACGACTATTAGAGGTTTCAGCGATAAAATTCACGACAATTATTCTCTGGCACAAAATGATTAATTATTCCGAGTTATTCCCTGAATGAGATTTTAAAAAAGTTCAATTACTCGACAGACTGGACTATTGTTTAGTCTTTGTTCTTTTTATCACTGTTTTTCTTCCAATATCTTCTCCGACCTACCCTCTGTGTTGCCAAAAAGTTCTGAGAAAAATTCTTGTTGCTATACTTTTTCAACAATTGTCGTCAGCTTTTCTGTCTCAACACACTTAGACCAATATAACTTTTAATTTTCTTCAAATATAGTTTTAAAAGTTGATGATCACGTTCATATTCCCTCTTTGATTTTATTTCCGCCACAAAATCAGAAGTCTGAATAACTTATGTAATTAGTACTGACGTATATACTGAATGACAGGGAATCAAACCGTTGGCCTTTTGCAATTACCTCTCAGGAAGCCGTTAACAAGTCCATGTTGATTCTTGATAAAAGAGTTTTCAGGTGGGACAATCATTTCATTGAACGGCATTGGATTTCATGTATTGATTTTGGATATCAATTCACTTGTGGCTAAAATGTAAATGACACACTTCTTTTAGATTGCAAATAACCCTACTGTGTTTCAGTGGTTGTTATTTCTCATCATCCCAAAAAAGTGCAATGGTTTCCCTATTGTTCCATTATTTACTTCGACACATAAAATCATTTTAATACAAACTTGGAAAATCACTAGTCATGTGATTCTTGAAGTGGCATTGTAATCAAAATAGTAGGATAGTTATGCACCCATGTCTAATAATCAAAAGTACCTCCCATCGAAGAAATGGAAAGACTTGAGCTAGTAATTATTTTTTCTATAATGCATTTGTTGCTTTACCTGCAAAATATTCAATTGGCTGCGTCCTGCAAAGGGACATTAAAGTGTTGATGCCTTTTACAAGAATGGAAACCATCCCCAGATTCTGGCAAAATAGATCTCAACCTCTGCTCCAAAACACTCACTAAAAGCAGTATTGATATTCTTAAAATGGAGAAGAATAACCTTCATGATACGATCATTTGTTAGTACACCGAAAGCAAAAGTTAATCAGTCCCAAGATCATAGACATTAGATAAGGCACTAACATTACACTTTCCTTACAATCAATATTTTTTGGCAATCTCTATAATGATAGTGGAATATGATATCAAAAGACTCTCGATGAAGCACATTTAGTACCCCGTATTCCCATAAGACCACTGATACGAATCATCAGGCGTCAGGACATTGTTTCAATTCGGAAATCTAAAATCTGAATCTTTATATGAATTTGATGCAATCATAAAGAAAGAATGAGCATCGCCTGTCCAAAAATAAACTTCCACAAGAATAACAGACATAAATTTACGAATATACGGCGTCGTTGCAACTTATAAATATCATGAGGCGTAGGAGATATATTGTTTCATATATAACGAATCGTAAAATGTCATATCTTCTGAGTCATGCGCTTTATGTTTCCTATGGGACACCGACACTTTTTACCATATAAAAAGAGTGATTGGTAGATTTCACTCAATGAGTTTAGCTCTCTGTATCTAGAGGGTATTATACCATGAAATATCATCTGTGAAAAGCTGGAACGTTCATCGCGTTCGGAATAAAGTTCATTACAGGACTTAGGTTGTCAAATGTCTAATCTTTCTTGATGTTAGAATAAACATAGAAAGACTATGCTGCCATCATAGATACAACATCTTTTGATTAGAAACTGATTAATGGATGGAAAAGTTATATTCCCCGCTGGTGCCAGAGGTCGAAGTCTGAAGCCACTGTAAAAGCCAAAAATTTCAATTTACCAGAAGTGCACATACTGTACACTTGAGAAATGAAAATAACATTTTTTTATCTTAGCTTTATTTGGCATCATGCCACACTAAGCTAAGAGCAGAAAATATCAATCTATTGATATAAATTACAGTATAGGGAGGCAAAACTTGCAAAATCGTAGAAACCTCTGGAAATTGTTTATTATGCAAAAATGTATATATCAATACAGAATAATACACGACAGAAAATTTATTTGATGAAGCTGGAATTATTCTCAATTACGACCCAAACTTGATTTTGAAAAAGCTGTGTGATTCCTGACTACAGAGTTTTTGGACATCTCGATGGTAGCCTTGACCGTATCGATGTTGGGAAGGGATATTTGTTGGTAATCAGCTTCAAAACGCGCCCCAAGCCTTTTTTTACTGGGTTCACATCTGGACTGTAGAGGAAGTCCGTGGCATAATCAATAGAGTTAGCATTGCGGAAATTCTGCGACATTTTGTCCGAGGGACTGGGAGCGCTGTCCAGCGTTCACATATAATTAAGCGCTGGATATTTTGTCTCTGGCCATGGCAAGGCATGTTATCCCAGGATCTTGTCGTAGGGATCAACGCAAATCTTTTTTCCAAGCCTAAATAGGAATAATTTTCCTTTCGGAGGCCACAAAACCTATTACAAGGCTAGATGTTCCATCCTGGTGATGTCTTTTACATAAACTGTCCAGTATGAGGTACTGTTTGTTTGGTGGTCCAAATAGCCTCTACTGTGAATATCCTTTCGTTGAAAAGATTTTAACATTAAACCTACGATGTTTTAGATAGATGAATACTTTCTAAGACCTTTCCAGCCTCTTGAAGAGATGCCTTGGCATCTTTGTGTATG
>OY735213.1:19783270-19800770 GCA_963457665.1 Thysanoteuthis rhombus
ATTATATATATATATATATATATATATATATATATATATATATATATATATATATATATATATATATATATATATATATATATATAGCGAAACAAACCAACTTTAAATCTGTGGACAGTATTGATTGACAACTATTGATAATGAGTTCAATGACAGGAAAACAATTTGAATAACAATTGATTAATTTCAGAAGAAATCCCACTTTCTTTACTTCGTAATTGTCTTTGTAATATCTTGTTAGTTGCTGTTATTTTTTTGAATGATGAATGTAATGGTGGTTAGCATTAACCCTCACATAGCCATAAAATGAGCAGAATGTTGTCGTGTCTATTAACTCCCAAGCTCATAACTAGTTATTCGGTTGGCGTAAAAATTTTGTAGTTTTAACCATCAATTCAATTTTAATTCAGTGTATTTCAGCTTAAATGCAGATTGTTAATCGAAATAAAAACTTTCAGAATCAACACATTAGGAACGTCTATTTATTCAAAATTCTTTGCATTTGGAAGCGTAGAATCCTCGAATGATTTTGTTCTTTGAAGTCGTTCTGAGCTGCTGCTTTGTTGTTGAAGTAACTCCCTGGCTTGGATTGGTCGAAATGTTCAAAAAATTGTTAGTTGCTCAGAGGGAAGTCTGAGGTATAAATTTAAGTTTCGTAGCCAATTCGAGCAATTTCTGCAGATTCATTTAAAATGCGATTAGGGGTTGTCATAAGGGAGAATTGACCCTTTTTAACCGACCAATACTGGACGTTAATGTTGCAGTCCTTGGTGAATCTTGTCGATCTCCAAACAATAATTACTGCAAAGGTTTCACAAGGATTCAAGATGATTTGATATAGTTTCATATTGCAAATGCAAGCGATGTTGCAAACATATTATCCAGTGCTTCAGATGCCGCTCTGTTTACATGATATAGAGAGTTCATATTCAACGCGGTAATGACAGTAGACTGCCGAGTGGAAAAAATATCAACCGCCGCCCTTTCTATATCTACTTTTTGTTTTTTTTAATCGCAAACATTTTTCAACTATTTCCATGTCAGAGTGACGCTACTACAATAAACCATATTATCATAAAAAAAATTTTCTCCTATTCAAAAGTGAGTTATACTGGGTAAAGATCATTTTCGCTCAGAATTGTTCAACTACTTTGTCATCAGCAATGTCTGCCCGGAGAGCCAGTTTTTTTCACTCAAATACAACTACATGATTGAAAATGGTTCTCAAATACATCGTTTAGATATCAGTAATTGCCTTTTTTCGTTCCTCATATATATTTCAGTCTCATATGTTGGTAACATATTAAACTATATCCATTTAGCTAGCTGAGTATATATCTATCTATCTATCTATCTATCTATCTATCTATCTATATATATATATATATATATATATATATATATATATATATGTGTGTGTGTGTGTGTATATATATATATATATATATATATATATATATATATATGTGTGTGTGTGTGTGTGTATATCAGTCATCATGAGTCTTTTAACGTCCGCCGTTAGACATAGACCTTCCCCAGGAGTTGCCACACTTCTCTATCATTGGCATCGTGGAGTCAGTGCTTCCTAAACTTGTCTAGCTCGTCTCTCCATCTAATATTCTGTCGGCTGCGGTTGCACATGTGGTCTTGGGGGATCCATGTCGTGAGTCGTGATGTCCATCGCATTTATTCTAATAACAAATATGTTTCAACATAATTTCCCTCCAATGTGGTTGATACGGTAGTGAATACTAATCAGGTAGATAGAACATTATACAAAGCGAATGTCGGATCAAAACACAGAAAATAACTACGTCGTAGCTGACATATTTCATGATCCCTACACGCTTGCACAGGTGTATCTATTTCAGTTCGCTTCTTTTAATTTTTCTATCTGTCAATATACACACGGATATACAGGTGGTCGCGTACGTAGAACTTAAGATGAATGAATAGTTCAATTGATGGATTGATTAGTTGGTAGGGCGACCCCCCCCCGCACACACACAGATCCATTGCAGGTTTTAAAACCATTATCAGTATAAACCTGAGGTCAAAGCGTTTTCAATGTTAACTTTAGTCACATTGCGATGGCCTCTAAACCAACTTTGTCGTTGAACACCGCGTAATCTGCCCCGTCGCTGTAAACCAGATGGTCACAAAAGCCATATTCTTTCATTATAGTTTGAAGGGTACAACAAGTTATTTGTGAATAATTTTGTCACTTGGCTGATGCATCAAAAACAGTTTGTAGTGTCTAATGAAAAGGTGCTTCCGTATTACACGCTAAATTATTGTATTGGCATCAGTAGTTCATGATTTGCCTTTGTCATAGATCTTGTGGGTAACAGAGGAAATCAAAACGAAATCCGAATAAACGGTTTCTTCAGAAGTCGAGTGGTGTCCTGGGGTTTTTCCTTTGGACAAGCAACCACCTTCCTGGAATCTGGATGCCAGTTCAAAATGAAATTCCTTGGTGGGGGACTCTTTTGCAAATGTAAGCCGGAAATTGCGCTTTACGGTTGTTGCAAATTCTTTTCAAGCGAATTCGGGGACGGAAAACGTCTTCTCTTGCTTCGAGGGTGCCATCTAGCGGAGCAACTCATGCATGCACATACGCATGATGAAAAAAAACACTTTGACTTTGGTCACCATTTTCTCTACAGGAAAACTCTGAAAAATCGAAAAAAAATATTCTTAAAACACCATATATATATATATATATATATATATATATATATATATATATATATATATGTATATATATATATAAAGAGAGAGAGAGAGAGAGAGGGAGAGAGATAGAGAGAGAGAAGAGAGACAGAAGGAGAGGGGTGAGAGAGAAATAGAAAAGAAGGAGTGGAATAACAATTGAGAAGCTATATCTTTGTGGGCAGAGTGTAGTCCGGATTGTACACAGGGTTTGGGGGCCCCAACAGTCACGGAGGTGGAATGATGGGTGATGAATAATTCTGTGTCTTGAATTTTCCTAGCCAACCAACATCGATTTCTTTTCAATTCTGGAGGACACAGACAATCCCGTTTCAACACTTTGGCGTATAAATTTAGCACATTTCCTTCACAGATCCAATATCCCGGTTATGTTGTATAAGAATAAAAATATCGAAGGAACATAGGTGTCACTGCAATGTCAATAGATCCTAAAATAATATTACCAGTACAAATTCACGATAAAAAATTTGTTTGAGAAACTTAATTTATTAATGAAATATCAGATGTGTGCAAATGTTAAATGGAAAAAAGTATAACCAGATTTCATGTACGTGGATTTTCAAAATGCTCCAAGTGAGAAACTGTTACTATGTGCAAAAATTCCCGTTGAAAAACTGCCGTGCAAAATATTTTTTTCATGCTTCCCATGTTTCTTTACTCAAGCTTACGCGTTTGTTTCACCAAGTGGAATTTAACTCTACCGTTTCTGGAAGATTCCCAAAGCAATGAAAATAAAATGATGATAATAATGCCAAAAAAAACGACCCAGAATTTGTTTTTTATTCGATTCAATGTTTGCTTTGTTAGCATTTTGTTTCGACTGATCTCAAATGAAGTCACCAAAACAGCTAGACCCAGGCCGTAGCAATGAGTAAAATGTTGATACTGTCAAAGAAATGACTCTGAAAATGTTATTATAAGTTCCTGGGCGTTGTGATTTTGGATAATTCATGCCGTGGTCAGCAGATAATAAAGTCTGATACGAAAGCCACGATGAACATCCAGTGAAATATTGTGAGAAAAAAATATCACGTGCGTATACAAGTCTCCTCCTCCATTATGTTAGTTCCGCTGATTGATTCACAAAGAGAGTGTAATTTCAACCGAAACCATGAGATCAGGAGGATAAAATGCTAAGTGCATTGTCCGGTTAATATGCAAATCTTGATCGAAGAAACATCAACAGATATTATCATTATATTGGAAACGTCAGAATAGTCATTTCCAAGATTAAGATGCAAAGCAAATCATCGAAGTTTTGAAGAAAAGGCATCTGAACATGAATCCAAAATATCACCCTTGAAATTAGTGCTTCAGGTATAAGCTTTCAAACTTATACTTTAAAAAAGAATTATTAGGCGTATATTACTTTTTTACCCTTAGGAAACAGTTATATCATTACGATACTATTCAAATAAAATAATTCAAAATATTTTTTTTTAATTTCATCATAGTAGCTAGAAATTAGTTTCATGCAAATCACTCAACAGTGCGATTTGATTTGGATTTAATTATTTTCTCTATATTGTAGTGTTTGGAAATCGGTTGTGATGTGAATATAACCCGATGAGTGGATAATGATGCTGTGTATCATAGTATTTGTTTGACGAGCTGTGTGCAAAGATAAACAAACGAGTAGACAGCAAAATTTATAGACATGTATATGTGTGTTTGTGTCAGTGTGTGTGTAGTTGTGTGTGTTTGTGTGTGTATATAGTAAATATGATTTATATGCTTGTGAACACCATTATTCCTCAACATAATCTCGATAAAATTATTGTAAAACCAATGAGAAATTTAGAAGCCATTAAAGCAAACTTACTGTTTGAATATTCCGAAGACGAGTGTTGTTTTCGTTGCATTAAAATCCATCTGTTTCTTTTGTGAATCAGCAAGAGAAGCCTTAGATTTTTTGAGAAGAGGAAACGGGAAAAATCCACAAGTGTCGCTACTTCTGACAAGTGTTTGCAGTGTGAAGCTTTCATTCCGAAACAATATACATGTGCCTGAGTATGTATGCACGTTTTTCTTTGTCTATAAATGCCTGCATAGGACATTTAACGCCGCTATAGCTGCAAATGTTTTTGTTTTTTTATTTGAAAACACACATATATCATTATTCCTAAATTTATTCCAATATAATTGAACGTATGGATAACTCTCTCTATGCATCCGAGTATGTGTGTTTGAATATCTCAGTATATGAGCGATTAATGATTTTTAAATACATGAAATCAAATGCATTGAATGTTTTCATGACATTCCGCTGGGTTTATACCTTCATTTTTTTCTCGGTGATTTATTATCCTCAATTCTATACAATTGTTATTTCTTCTAAGGTTCTGTTTATTCAGTATTCAATTTTGTCTGATTTCTATTAATTATCGAAAGGCTTCACGTCAGTAATATCTGGTGAATGTTGCAGAGGATCAAGTGATGATGTCTCATCAAAACTAGTTATCTTTCTAGAATGTTTGTTGACTTCAAAAATCATGTATTTCTCGTATTTTCTCGAATTTGCTTTTTTCTTCAAATATATTTGCATGCATTTTGGGAGAGTTTTTAGGCAATCCAATCATTAATTAATCATTTATCATAAATAGATACATAAATGCATAAATACACTGATAACTAAAATTTTGCATCCAGGCTGTAATTGGGAAATACTATATGATAGCAACAGACAAAGACAGAATTATACTCGTCAAAACATAGACAACTGAGCAACTACGGGTACACGCAGGACGCTGACAATCAAATCCAGAACTTCCCAGAAATTTACACATGGGAGGTAAAATAATTTACCAAACAAACAAACAAAGGAAAGGCACTTGGACCAGATAACATCACCATCGATAAACTCAAAAAAACTAGTATTTTCTTCTACAAAAAGCTAGCTAATCTGTTCAACTTGTGTCTAAAACAGAGCAGAGTCCCAGAAACTGGAACAAAGCCATCGTAATGCTTCTACATAAGAAAGAAACCCTAGAGTTCTCAACAACTACAAGCCTATAAGCCTTCTCAATTCCATTTATAAACTTGTGAACAAAAAAGCATACAGCGTACGCATGAGAGAATCATGCTCAACCTCACATGGAGAGATCACAGAACAGCACGATATATCAGAAAGGAAGCAGGGGTCATACAATCCATTGGTCATGTTGCTAGAATGGAAGACAATCGATGAACTCACAACATGGATCCCCTGAGGCCACATGCGAAACTGAGGCTGACAAAATACAAGATTGAGTAATGAACTAGACAAATCCAGAAAATACTGGTTCCGATACGTCTATGAGAAATGTAATGGATCCGAGGGAAGGTTTATGTCCAACGACGGATGTTGAAGACTGATTATGATGATGATGATGATGATGATCTCAGTTTCACTGATGTGTCCACCATTTGTGTAAGAAGAATTTGGGGTAAGAGTGAGAAATGAATTTTTGATGCACTTGATTCTCAAACATGTAAAATATTGTAGTATGAAAATTTCTGCGAGTATTATATTGAATAAAAATTGTAATTGTGCAATTTTTGCATTGTTTCCTATCATGACATCACATGCAACTTTTACAAACATTGATTGGATTATAAAATTTTTTAATTTCATGATGTCAGGACTTCCAATGATATCATACTTATTTTTGACTTCCATTTTTTTTTGTTTACAGTAAGTGAGACTGACCTACCGTCCAAATGACGTCAAAGTGAGATGTGAGGACATATCTAAAAACATTGAGCTTTATGAAGTGGACATAACTGAAGAAAGAAAATGTGATTGGCGTGTAGATTTTATGTTTTGCTCAGCATTTGGCTAATTCCCCATTATCCCATCCTGAAGTGAAATATGTTTACTAAGCACTGTGGGGCAACGCTAATAGGGTTATCATATCCAAATTAAGTTCTCCAACATTTGGTGATACCAAGCTAGAAATATCGTAAGTATTTACTGAATATTGCTAAAGAACAATGTGCAAGAGGCTTAATGCTGTTGAGTACTGCTATTGTAGGAATATTTTGACTTTTTTGAGTATTTCAGTGATTTTGAGCTTGTGCCAAACTTGGCACCGAAAATATCCAAGTCCTCGTAAGCTATGCTTAATAAATATTGACATGAGTAATTCAAGATGCAAAACAAATTGTGGCTAACTGCTGGGAAACGTGTTTATAGAAATGAAAGGGCAACCCAGTACAAAGTCAAAAGGAGCCAAAGATGAAACCTCCTCAAAAGATGCGTCGCGACGCGAAATTTAACAATATTACATGGAGATTGATTACGTTCCTCAGCCCTAACCTATCCAGTATTCTCTTTTCCTGACTACAGTAACTCACATTCATCGAAAATTAAAGAAAAAATATGAACAAATGTCCAAAAAATTACGAGAAAAAAAATTCTGAATGGGATAATAACTGCCTCAAGCTGAGAGTCCAAGGACGCCATTAGGAGAGAATTGAGACTCAAAACGAGGCTCCGCTTTCATGTTGCTATCATTCAATATTCGAAGGCTGACTATAGGGAAATACATTCACTATCAGATTTCTGTCAAGTCATTAATAATTCACGTAACCGACGTTCAGTGCGTATTCTGACCCAAGATCCGCCATTGGCTAAATAAGCGCTCGACGTACTCAGACGATACAGTGAATATCATTCTCAATTTCAAAACCGATTCGTAATTTCAAGGCGCATCCGCACTGAAAGACTTCTTGAGGGACATTACAATCTCTTTTTGTACCTGTGATATTTTTTTTCAGTCAGAATTGTGTATGTTTACTGCAGATTCTGTATGCGGTTTTGAAAGTCAAGAAAATAAAAACAAATCTATTCTCTTCAAAACACGAAGAAAAAAAGCTACAAAGTTTTGTTTCCGAAAGAAATATTTTTTTGCGGTTTTTCTTTTATACGTTTGTCTTCTATTTCAATCAATCTTCTCTTCCTCATCATCTCCATCCTCCTTCTACACAAGGAATGAAAATAAATATTGATGTTACGAATTAGATTGATTTAATAATCCTCATCGTTTATGCATGCATTCATCAACAAAATCTCATCTCGCGTCACATTGTTATTGATTATAAGCTGTAAAAATATTGGTACACAATAGAATACTTTCATAACATCACCCCACTATTTGTGTCTATATTTTGTCGGTCTTGAACTATGAAAACTTCTTCTTCTTCTTCTTCTTCTTCTTCTTCTTCTTATTATTATTATTATTATTATTATTATTATTATTATTATTATTATTATTATTGTTCTTCAACTTCTTCTTTTTCTTCTTCTTCTTCTTCTTCTTCTTCTTCTTCTTCTTCTTCTTCTTCTTCTTCTTCTTCTTCTTCTTCTTCTTCTTCTTCTTCTTCTTCTTCTTCTTCGTTTATTACCACTCCTCCTTTTTGGTATTTCATGTAATTTCCCTTTCTCTTTTCTTTTTTTCCCCGTGTTCCTTTTTTTCAGCACAGATTCACTTATTCTTTATATAATTTGCTGTTCTTAACCTTTAGATAAATCTTTTTTTCCAGTACTTATGTTCTTTTTTATTTCATTCCTTGTTCCGTTTTTCTTCCTACACTTTTTCATTCCTTTACTTCACTATTTCAAACGTTCTAGTTCGAAAATTCCACATGCAAAATAAACTTATCAAAATTGGATCAGCTTGAACATTTAATCTTCCCTGGTGTCCGGTTAATTTTTTGTTCTGAAATCACAATTTCAAATTTGGATTCAGGTAATTTCACTCGCCAAAGCCTTGCATGAGTTTGTTGTTTGATATTTGATTTTTAGCCTCAGGGTTTAATTGAACTCTGATAAAATTAATCAAAAAATGGAAAACAAAAATAATTGGTTGTAGTTTTTGTTACACAACAGAAAGAAGCCACAGAATTGTCTGCCAGATGTGCTTTATAGCATTATTCCAATTTTTGAAATCTGATGTTAAGATAAAAAACACTAAAAAGCACACAGTGTGTTCATACAACGGCAAGCAAAAATACTTGAACCCTGGGAAGTTTTCCAATTTTTTGGTATTACGTGGTATCTGAATGGATTTTTTTTCCAATTGACCTGGATCTACATAAAAGGCCGTGACGCATTAAATAAAGTCCGATTAATGATAGAAATAATAATACCGCATCTCAAAAATTCAGAGATATGCTAAATTTACAGATATTGAAGCAAAAAATGTATATTTTTATACAAAAAATATCTTTCATCCAGATACCTACCATATGATAAATTTTCATTGAAATTTCCAGAAAATTTTGGGAGATATTGTGTTGACAAACAGATCGGTAGACTAATAGACGGACATACACGAATGAATACTTGGACCTCTTCCAACTCCATATGCTGAGGTAAATATCATGGAACCTTTTGTCCATGTTCTCCCCATGACCTGGGCGATTTGCTTTGTTTTAAATGTTTTTTTCTAAGCCGTGATATAAGGTCAAAACATTTTATGGTTTATTTTATGCCGTAGCTTGTAGAATTTAATCCGGCTTTATCGACTAGCTAATGTGAAATACGCTACCAATAATATTGAGATGCCCGATCAACATTGGTTTAGATATCCCAGTAGGTTTTTGGTTCACCTGATTCTCTATTTTATTATGATATTAAACCGTGTTTCCGAATTGAGTTCTTGCTAGATTTTGTGTCTGCAAAGTTTTTATGGCCTCCACTTTGGCTGATATCATTTAATTATCGGTCCAAGATTCTTGCGGGTGGGGGAAAATACAAAAGTTCCTTCCATACTGATATTTTTTTTGTATTATCTTTCTCCTATATCATTATCAAAAAGTTTCCGGTAAAATTATTATTATTTTCAATTAAATCATGGGAATCGAAGAGATGCTGTTGCCAAACAGAGTCGAAAAGCTGTCAATACAATGGGCGCTTATTATGTGACGATGCAGCTTCATTTTGGCTACAAAAGATGAACGATCATCATTGAAACAAAAACTATTTTTTTTCGTTTTGAAACTTATGGCAGATCCATGACGTAACCCAAGATAATGCCTCGTTGGATTATTGCAAAAAGAATATCGGTCATGAGATAAATAGTTATCTTGGTGATTAAATATATCCGTTCACAACACGAACTAAGATAATGTTTTTGTTTTTTTCATTTTGCATTAGCTAGGATTACATCGTTTCTGGTGTATTTTTGAACAGATGAATATTTCCTGGATATGTTTTCACTTGACAATCCCAAATAGTTTTGACTTAACCTACCTAGTTTTCTTTGCTTTATAATTCGGGAGCAGCTGAGGTTTTTTGATATGTTCTTTCTTGCTGAATGATGTAGCAGGAAAAATGAGTGAAAGCAATTTTCTGAAGTATTTGTGTGAGCAAAACAACATAGGAGTCTCACTATCAGTATGGATTTGTTATTAGCGCTTAAATATACACCGTATGATCATTTACATCGTTTTGATTTACTTACAAAAATTTCAAAAATTAATTTGAAGTTAAAGGGAGATGGCCGAATTATTTTCAAGTTATCACAAGAATGACTGAACTCCTCGTTGATCAATTCAAAGAAATAGAAATCAAACTATAGCTATTCCGTTTAAATTAACACAATTGGAAGACGATAATAATTGCTGGTATAATTTGATTTATCAAGATGAGTTCAAGCAGCCTATTGTTCACAGATATTACATTTCAAACAGTTGATATAGCTCCTTCGATTAACTATGCTTGCCATTTGCATAAATACGCCCTCTAACGAGGCTTCAAAAGTTTTCGGTAGTGTTCTGATCTGGTGAACACACCAACTAACTGATTGTCGATCGTTTTAGTAACTATTATTTATTCAAGTATACAAGGCCCCCACCCACGCACGCCTACACACACGCACACACCAACGCAAACATACACACACACACACACACATATATAAATATATATATATACATATATATATATGTATGTATATATATATATATATATATATATATATATATATATATATATATATATACTTCTGTATATCTATATATATATTTCAAAAGATTGTTTGGGTCATTTGCGTTTGTATATTACAAAAGATTGTTTGTGTCACTTGATCACTCCCTCTTTTTCTCTCTCACTCTCTCTCTCTATCTATATATCTATCTGTCTCTCAATCTACACCCACACACACATATATAGATAGATAAATAAATATTACATACATATATACATGTATACATATATACACACACACACACACACACATATATATATACATATATATATATATATATATATATATGTATATATATATATGAGTATATATATATATATATATATATATATATTTTTTTTTTTTTTTTTTTTTTCAAAGAACACTTTATTTCCCAAATTTGCAAAAGCATACTGGTGAGTGCCTGGGCTTCCTGAATATCAATATGCTCATAGGAGTATCAGTAAAGTGAATTAGAGAATGCTGATATACGTATTTTATTGATATATTTTCTCTCAGTCAGGCTGTTATTCGTTATAAACACGTTTTTCCACTCAGCACTATTCGACCTATCCCACTGTCTCACTGTACCTATCGGTCAAGTCATACCGTAAGGTTCACCTATACTCATCTTTCAATTCAAACAATAATAAGAAAAGGATAACATGACTAACTTCACCATCTTTCTTTTCCACAACATCTTGAGGTAAAAAAAAAAAAATCCCAGCCGGGAACCCGTCTTTTTTTAGTGCACGACCGGAATATTTCCCCTTTCCTTCTACAACCACACAACTCCAACCCCGTCGCTATCAATGGGCCACAAATGAAGAGACACTTTCCAGAAAAGCCATTACCGAAGATCCTCGGTTTTTTTCTTGTTTTATTTGGTTTTTATTTGAGTTTGTTTTCCTTTATGTGGTTTGTTTTTCTTGTGAGTTCTGGTTCAGTGCAGGTCAGTGATTTCATTGATTCTTCGTCAGATGGAAGTTGACTGACGTCTCTTTGTGGTCGGGAAGAACCAACAGACCGTGTTTGTAAGTGATCTCTGGGGAATCATCGTCAAAATGACAGTTACCGAACATCACATTGGACTTAAGTTTTCGAAGAAGCGGAATTGAGTATAGAAAATCGCTTCCCAGACACACACAAAACAAAAGATGCTATAGACGTCGCTCCTCGATGTTTGCAACCAAAACAGACGAATAGAAACCGAGGAGAAGGCATGTTTCCTTCTAGAAGAGCAACAAAACATGCGTGCACAGATTCATACAACCAAATGATTTCACACATCCAGAGTTCAAACAACTAGACTCTAATATAGACCAATGAAAAGAAACAAACATTTTCCTGAAGATACATTAGGAAGAAATGTTTTATGTTTTGATTGCGCAAGAATGTTTGCCTCCAAATAGTCAAAGGGTATGTGTTCAAATTATAAAACAACTTAGCAAAATTTGCCAAGTCCTTTTTTCGCAATTTCATCTTCATCTTGAGGTTTTTATTCACTGAATTATACTTGTTGCCTTGTTTTCACTTTCTCATGCCATCATATACCGAAACTGTAAGGGTGTGAATATATAAAAATGCCATTAAAATGACGCGCAAGTAATCGATGTATGTTATATTTCACATTCAACTTTGGTGTCTACCTCTGTATAGTGCTGGTGCTGTAATAAAACCTCGTAAAATTATTTAAACTATCTAATGAAACCAACTGAACATGATGGAAGAGATTTCAGTGAGTAAAGATTTATTTTGTACACATTCAAAATCAGTTGGAAATATTTTTAGCGTTAGTTCCCATGATGGAGGTCCTTCGCTATGATTTCCATGTCATTAAGATGTTTCTTTGCAAATATAGGCGCATACTATACGACTGAAAAAGAGATTTTACGTTGAGTTAAGTTTACAAAAGGAAAAATGTGCCTCAGAGCAAGTTAACAATCCAATGTCATAAATCCATGTTTCAAAGGGAAACCCGTTTGTTGTCAGATAGTTATAACAAAGGGTGATATTGTTCACAGTTCCAATCCAAAGTTCAATGAATTCTCCCATAGCATTCCGCCCACCGAAATGCAGCAAGGACTTCTGGAAGTAGCATGTAGACGAACTTAAGAGCTATAGTGTGATGCTGACAGTCACTTACGACGCTGATAAATAATTGTGCATGGACCCACAACAAAATCTCTCGACCACTTCAGCAGCTTATTGCTTACCCTAGATATTGAATGGTGTGTACAGATAGTTACAATGGGGAGACATAATTGTATATTAGTCTACTCCAAAATTCAGTTCCTTTTTCCAACTATTTTGTCCACTCTTCCACACTATTTCATTAAAATGTAATAAGAACTTCTGGAGGCGTGTGCATGTGGACGGACAGAGAAACGTTGAAGATGATTTGTGGTTGTAGACTGTTATTTAGGTCATATAGGACATACATGTGTGTGGATATGCTTTTTTTCTCTCAAAATCTTACTGAAATTCAATGAGAGCTTTTAGAGATATCGGTGGTTTTCGATACAAAATCTATTTTAAAAGGAAAATAAGAAATATCTGAATTTTTTAATCTGTTTTTATTATTTTCATTACAATTTTCAAGGACCGCTGATCCAAACAACTTCAAACCCAACCCCATATTTTTCTTAATGCTAACCAATATACCCGATGAATGCAAACTTAATGCAGTGATTAGTTGTCAAAGAAAAAAAAAACAGATTTCTAAAATTGTAATGAGATGGTACACCCAGGAAATTTATCAAGTTGGCCACAAATATTATTCATTTGGATATAAGTACGTGCAAAAAAAAAACATGAGAAACTAGGATTGGCGAAATATGTACAGTATATTACATCTGCAATCTGACAAAGACCTGTAGAACAACACAAACTATTACCGGAATCAGATAAGTTGCTTTCTCATACACGATCTGTTCGCTGATTGAGGCTGAGGCTATGAAAAAGAGAGATAAAGGCAGAATTGGTTTATTTTCATTGAGAACACAATAAACAAGCAGGCACACTTGCAGGCACACTTGCAGGCACACAATGATTTTTCCTTGTCTTCTTTCCTTCGTACACACACGAAGACATACATGACTCTGAAATGTAAGTCAGAAATGCACACATTGACAATAAAGGGAACATGGAGAATACAGTTTATTAAGTATAATTCAAGTATCTATAGTGAGAGGGAGGAATAGACGACAGTGTCGATTGGCACACATGTACAGACAAGTGTGTATTTGCGTTTGTGCTTGTACTAATTGCACACACGTATCCTTTATAGGCATATAGCAGTTGGCATGTATAAAATATGCACATGTAGAATATGTATGTATTATCGTAATATAAAATGTATAAATGCGCACATTTATGTAGAAATTGATACACACATTAGAAAAATGAATAATGAAATACACGAGAAGCGAAATAATCTATTTGAATCCCATGATAACATACTTTTACAACTGATTTCAAGCAAAAGTCTAACATTGTAAAAATATGTAATATTCTGTTAAGTCGCCATCACAGGTGCACTGTTAGTTATTTACACAATGAACATCACAAAAAAAATCCATTAGTTCTGTTTTTGTTTTCCCTCAGTTGTAAACTTCAAAAGCAAATGAAAACTGATGACTTGCCTCTATAGATGAGGAAAACTTTTCTGTGTTAAGACTCTACAAAGCAGAAAAAATCTCTCGCATTAAATAGAGGCTTATATAAGTAGATATTCTCAAATCTTATCATAGTACTTGATATGATCAGAGTAGCAAAAATCAATGGTGACACACTCCCAAGTAAAAGGCACGTCTGTCTTTATAATCATTATTTAGACTCCTTGCTTTCCACATAAGCTCGAAAACCGTCCATTGACGACATTTGTATTTGCAACGGTCCAAGCCACCAAGCAAGCTCAGGTAACCCAAGATAAAAAATGTACTATGTTTATTTAGTTCTGCAAAGGGCAAAGTTTAGGGTTGAGCGCAGGCAATTGTACACCGCTAAGTGAATAGGGTTCACTTACTACGAACATCATCATATTTTTTTTTCTTTGACTTGAATACCAACCATTGAATTTTGGGTGAAAAAATTCAATGAGGAACACACAACAAAGGACAAATGATAGGAATTTTCCGTCATCGTAGTTCCATGGTTAAAACCAAAAAATTCTGATTCATTGTGATTGATGGAATCTCAGTTCTAGTTCTGATTTGGAAATTTTATCTCACAAAGGGTTAATTGAAATAGATGACTTGTAATGGATTATCTTATAATGAACGTGGGCTCTTTGTTGGCAATGGATAACAACAGGTGAATCTAGTAGTTGTTATTGGAGAATGGTATAAAAGAAGATAAAGATTAGTTGGAAAGGATTATTGATTAAAGCTGAAATTTCAAAGTCGGTGTCGGTGAATGTTGTACTTATTGTTATAAACAGATAAAAGTTAACAACTACAGTTCCCAGAATAATAATAGCACTATGATACTGACAAGGTTGATGTTTTAGAAATGCAATCAGTAAGGGAATCGTTTTTGCAGGGAAGGAAGAAAACAGGGAAAGAAGTGAAAGCAGATTTACAAAACAAGTCAAAAAGGGAAAGAAGAAGAAGACATGTATTTAAATTGTAATCACGCCAAACCTATTAGGAATTCAAACCACATTCGTTATAACGAAGAACACACATGACAAAATCAGCTTCCATTCCTTGCAGCTTTTTAAAATTCCTTATTTTCTAAGGTTTCTGCCCAGTTTCTGCAATTACATTCGTGAAAGTCATCTTACATACATTTGCATCCAAAAAATTGAACTGAATAAAATATCCAACTGCAAATGCCTTGAGAAACAATTCCCTAGCACAATTAATTTTTGACACACCGTCAGCTCCACAATTTTTCAAGCTCCTTATATTTACTTACCTTTTTCCTCTTGACTTTCATACTCAATCTGATGACAAAATTACATCCCCTGTCCAGCAAATTTTATTGCTTCTTGTTGCATTGACGAGATCTGATCTCATGGTTTTCATAATGTGAATGGACGAACTTCGAAATCAAAAGAATTGAGTAAGTTTTGGTTAGTTTTGATAACATTTGACTGCAAAGTTAAATCATTTTTTCAAATCTATACTCCTAGGTTCCATTATTAAGTACGGAAAATCTGATGACCAATACTATAGCCATCCTTGAATTATCTAATGACAGAAAGACGCACAGGCATTTAGTAGATTATGGTAAGATAATGTTTTGTTGCTGTTTCTGTTCATAATACCACACCATGTCTTATGTTTTGTATAAATAGAATGTTGGCTGATGTAGTGAATCTAAGTATCATGTTCCGTTTTTTATAGTAAAAATAAATTACGGATTACAAAACTTAATGGAAAAATGGTGAAACGAATCCGTTTAGACCAGCGTTATCAAATCACCATCGACATGTGTCATGACAAAAGAATCGAATCTATAAAAAACATTTGAAGATACGGAACCTGAGCAAAAGATAAGAGAAAAGAATTAATTAAAGAACGAAAATGTCTTGCAGGAAGAGATGGAGGAAAGTATCAGTTCTGCAAGTGCCTTAATTAATGTCAAAGACATCTTCCACATACACTTGGAAGTGAGTTTTGTTAATGTATTGCACACATTTCTCTTAAAACAATCGAGCATAATCACAAGTACATTGAATCACACACACACACACACACACACACACACACACACACACACACACATAATTAAGGAGACAATTTGAAAATTCAAGATAGGTCTTAAGAATGAGGATTCTTTCTTTGATTTAGAATGTTTCGTTAATCAAAGCTAACAGCTCCAGAAAAAAATTATTTCTACGTATCTATACGTGTGTATGTGCGTGTGTGTGTGTGTGCGTGCACGTGCACGCCAGTGTATGTGTATTCAGGATACCATATACGAAGCGATATTTCTGCAATACCCGGGCAACCAAAACAACTCAGAGACACAATATTACAAATAACATCCAGACTTATAATATTGACAAATAGAGAAAAACAAAAACGGATTCACACAATACAAAATGAAACATTACCTCGTATCAAGATAACCACTTAAATATTCTACAATCCCATTACCATCATTTTCGAGCTGTTATATATATTGTCAACACTGACGGAGATCAATTTAACACACATGCATATATATGTACGTGTGTGTGTGTGTGTTTGTGTATGCATGTTATGCATGTACGTGTGTGTTTTTTGTTTGTTTTGTTTTTTCATGTATGTATATTGCTATGAATAAGTTATTCATCCAATGCACCGGGGGTTTTCAGTTGGTTTAGAATATCCCAAATAAACGAGATGTGAGCAATGAATGTGAGAACGAAATCTGTCATCATCCTCAAAAGGTTTATCAAAATATGTTGTTTTCTTTTATTTGTTTTCGTCTTGTTTTTCGAATTTCTTGATATTTCATATATCTTGATCCTTCTACCTCCGCAAAGCAATGAATCATTTGTCTTCTCAGGATGAATGCTTACATGTCGCTTGAATATCATCACCAAATAAGGCTCCTTTTTACTGAGAATATTGATCCATAAATCGATTCAAAGATACACATATACGCTCATGAAGAAACAAACGAACGCACACGCACATTAAAAGGTTTTAACAAGTATTCATACATATATGAATAGATATTTTTACTAATGTGTTTTTCATGCATCTACGCCACGTGATACACACGTGCTCACATATGTATAGATACACATACACGCACGTGTATATATACGACATTCTGTGAGCGTGAATATCTTAATTATATTTGGAAGGCAAATGTTCTCA
>OY735213.1:19803270-20045770 GCA_963457665.1 Thysanoteuthis rhombus
TTTTTTCAAAATCATAACGAAGAATACGCTATCGATCATTCGTTATAAAAGTTACTATTATTATTCTCATCGTCATTAGTAGTAGTAGTAGTAGTAGTAGTAGTAGTAGTAGTAGTCTAAGATTGGAACATAGCAATCATAATGTTATTATGCAGAAAGCAGAACCTTCAATATCTCAACGACCACGAAACAATAAGTTTATTCAACTGCATTCACGAATCTCTTGTCAAAGTAATCAACAAACAAACTACAAAAACCCAAAATGAAAAATCAACAACGGGAACAAGCTGGCTTTAAAGGTTACTCGACCACTGACCATCTCCAGTTGGTTGATCAATCATTAAAGAAAGCAGTTCTTTATACAATGACATTCACTGTAGTATTTGATTACACCAAGAAGGCCTTTGAATCAGTTAACATCACCAAGGTTAGATAAATCGTCATTCAAGGCGTAAATCACCGTGTATATCAGAGTATTGCAACAAATTTACGGACACCGTAGAACTTTCATCCGGCTACGTGGATATTTTCGGTTTTTCAGCAAGGAAAATGAGTAAGACAGAGTAATACTAACTCACCCAAAATAGGGTACCGAATCTCTGTTAAATCCCCAAATGAAGAGAAATGAAACGAAGAACGATTTTGGGTAGCCAGCTTCCTGTAGAACAAGCTTGATCATCAAGAACAAGTAAATCCCATTCGTCCTGAAAGAAAATGTATATAAAAAATGCTTTCCTCATATACAAACTAAGAATCAAATTACGCAATTGACACTCAAACTGAAGTCCATGCTCAATTTCACATTGAAAGATCGCAATACTGCACAATATATTAGATCAAAAAACAATAGTCCAAAATATCATCGCATCAAAAAGAAAACTCGAATGACATTTGGCTGGTTATGTAGCAAGAATGTCAGCCAAGCGCTGGACAGCATGACATACGGTGGATCAAGTTAAAAAGATATTGGCTCGACGATGCTTATGATAGAGAAATCTGATAAGTCTTGGGGAAGATCTATGCCCAATGCTGATTGCTTAAGTGTCTGATGATGATGATGACGATGATGATGATGATGATGATCATCATCATCATCATCATCATCATTCTGATGCGTATAGTCGAGGTCTGATGGACATCATTCTCTTTGAATATACCCAACGTTCCTCAGAATATTCAGTGAACCAAACGAAGCCTTGGCCCGAGCATTCTACATGAATCTTTAATTTGTTAATCTTTCTTGCCTAAAAATAAACCAGTAAAATATCAAGTGTACCTCTAGCAGCCTGAAAAGTTTAGGTGAGCACAGACAATGATGAAAATGCGGTCGATTGGAAAGCATGGAGTGATGATTGTGAGTAAACACCAGTAAATTCATCATCAGTCTCTTATTGTCGGTTGGACATAAACCTTACCAATAATTTCGCCGGGAGTCTCTATCATGGGTGCCATAGAGCCATTGCTTTCTGAACTTGTCTAGTTTGTCTTGCCATATTATATTCTCCCAGCCACAGTTATGCATATAATCTCCGGGGACCAACGTTGTGGATTGTGATGTTCATCGCTTATCCGCCATTCTTACAACATGACCGTCCATTGCCATTTGAGTTTTTTAATAGGTTTAGGATTTTTAGATAAGATTTTTTCTAATTTTTTTTTGCCGTCTTGTGATCTCGCCTTGCAAAAAAAGCAAAATATTGTCGTTTCCATTTAAAAGATATTTTTCAATGATGAGAAGATGATTTTGTATGAGAGAAGCAAAGAGTTTTACTGGGTTGCATCTATGTGACTATTATACAAGTGTCAATTACTTAATCATCTCTATTTGGAGGCCGATCGATTGCTATTTCAATCCGACAACTTTATCTATGGTTGTCTTTTTTGTGCTCAAATTACTTTTCACTTTGTTCACCTCCTAAAACACACACAGACACACACACACACACACACACACATACACATATACATATATATATGATATATGTGTGTGTGTGTGTGTGTGTATATATATATATATATATATATATATATATATATATATATATATTTACTTATTTATTTATGATGCCTACTTGTTTTTTCCCTTCTTTTTTAGATTATTCTCTCCCTTATTATAAACTGCTAGCAAAAACTGTCAGCAGTTTGTACAGAATCAAAGTTGATCAGGCCCATGAAAAACAACATTAACCCCTAATCAGCTTTGAAAATCACCCTCTAAATAATTTTTTCGGTTAGGCAGTTTGCAATGCAAGTTTTTCCTGTTTGATCTCTCAATTTATGTCCGGCAGCATTCACGCTCATATTTGGAAATTTTGACATTGCTCTACAAAAATCGGAAGGAAGTTATCCATTTATTGATTGTCCCTGTTCCCGATATGGCATGCTACCAAAAGATGTGGGTCATTTGATGGTTTCAATTGGGTATCTCACCAGATCTCTCTCTCTCTCTCTCTCCCTCTCTCTCTCTCTCTCTCTCTCTCTCTCTCTCTCTCTCTCTCTCTCTCTCTCAACATTCTCACCACTCTCTAATGCACTTAGTTTGTTTGATTGGGTTATGTTGTGGAAGGCATATCGAATCTCTGTTTCTTACATTTTTTTGGTTAAGAACAATTAATTTTGAATAACTTTGCATCTATCGTTTCTCTCTCAGCCGCCCTATCTCTCTCTCTCTCTCTCTCTCTCTCTCTCTCTCTCTCTCTCTCTCTCTCTCTCTCTCTCTCTCTTCGTCTCAAATATTTTGTTCGTCATTTATTAATCAAAGCAACAGACTTTTGATATTTCGAGCAGCCAAAATTAATGTTACCGCTTCCGACACAAGACATTTACCAAAACCTAATGATGATAAATGACAATATACAACTATTTATCGATGATTTCCATGATTTTTTTCTCCGGGAAAAATGTTGGTGCGCTATGTTTTTCGCAAACGGTTCTTAATCAAAAGTTGACATGTCTAATCTATAAATGGGAGTTTTCTGAGTCTATTCATGCTTATCTTCCAGAATTTTGGTAACGTCGAAGACTTGATTTTTTTGCTCAATATTTTAGAAAACATTTGTCAATTTACAAGTACTCTCATACATTTCCTATGTGAACAGTAAATGAAATCGGTACGAATTTCAACTTCCCTAAACTTCCCACGTCTTAAAAATGCAAAATCTCCATACCTCAGAATAAGCTCATCCTACAATAAATAAAACTTTGTTTAATCTGACTCATGAGTCATAGTGGCAAGGTCACAGAATAAGTGAAGAGAGCCAGCAAACTAAAGACAGTGTTAGAAATTGGATTTCTTCATACCATTTAACATATTTTGCTTGTGCAAACTAACTACAGATCTGTGTATATACATAATCGTATCAATTTATAGATCTCCAACCAGTTGCTGGACTTGACCCAATGATGTGTATACATATATAAGTGTGTGTGTGTCTGTGTGTGTGTGTGTGTGTGTGTATGTATGTGGGAGATTTATTCCATGGAGTGCTCAATACATTAAAGTCGAGTTAGAGCAGATCCTAACATATCATGTAATAAAGAATCTGCTACGTATATATGTTTATATTTTTACCCTGTTTGGGTTCATTCAGAAAAATTAATCGGTTTATTTTATATTTCTACTTAAGTCTTTTTGTGGCAGGTAGTTCTTCAGGTGAAGGATCTTCCTCCTTATCGATTCGAATATATTTTCTTTTCTTTCTTCCTTTTTCTCTGCTCAGTGGTCTGCCATCGCTCGTCATTTTTTTAGTTTTGTTTGGAGTTTTTTTATGGGACTTATGAATTATGAAATTATCTTAGATTAATGGATATTGTACATTGTTGTTTATTATTATGATTTCTTAAGATCTTTTTTAGTATTTTTTATGTTACGTTTCTTTTGGAAGCAATTTTGTTCAAATTCAAATTTTGCCTTAGGGAGACAAACCCCAAACGGGATTTGCACACACATACACACACACACACACACACACACGTGTATACATACATATATATATATATATATATATATATATATATATATATATATATATATATATATATATATATATATATAAATATATATACTGAGAGAGATAGTTAGATACATAGAGAGAGAAAAAGATAGAGAGTGGGAGGGAGAGAAATGACAAGTAAAAAGCAAATTGCATGGAAAAAAATATTATAAGACAAATTATTAGTTTTATGCTCAATTTTCTACGATGTATAATTCCTCGTGTCTTTGCGTCTGTAGACACTTGTATCAATCGCTTTCTCAAATAATTCTTCACCATTTATAATAGAAAGCGTCGTCCGTCAAATTCGACATTAATTTGACGCTAATTTGCAGTCATTCAGTGAGATGTTCGCAAATAAACTCTAATCAAGTTGGATCTCATCCAGTCAAACATTTTAGCTTTGGAAGTCTGCATTAGGAAATAAAATCAGTGTAAAGTCTGGCCTTGTTGACGAAGAACCAAGTGTTTAAACGTTTGGTGGTAAATTTCAAATTTGAATCGATATCTCGAAAACTCGGCCACTGATTTGAGTGTGCAGATCTCAACCAACTGTCTAGCAATAAAATAATGATTGCAAAATGGACCACAAAAACTATAATAAAATGGAAGAGATTTTCTTGGCTGGTAATCAGCCTCGTGTAAATCACTGGTTAGCCACTCAACAAAAATTGTACCTTGACCAGCCTCTTTTGGAAGCACGTCATGTTGGGATGATTAATTGAAAAATTACGAAGAAGGGTGATCAATGAATAGGTCTCTTCTTTCATTTTTTTCTTTTGTTGGGCGGCGACCACTAAAAAAAGAAAATTTAACAAAAAACAATCTTGAATGGCAACTAAAAGGTTACCTCTGTAAAATCCTGAATATTTGATTGATCCCCCACTGAAAATATATTTTGATGTCTTCGAAAAATAAAAAGAAAAACAGTTTTCCTGGGTAAAATATTGAGCAAATGTTTAAATTTTCAGTCCTTCAATTCCATTGGCGTTCTTTGTACGCAACATACATATATATATACACACATACGAATGTACGTACATACATACATACATACATACATACATACATACATACATACATACATAGCCGGCAATATAGTCAGCCAGACTTGAAGACTGAAGAAACAGTTGGCAGTTTTCGTAACCGTTCTTGTTCATAGTTTTTAATTTTGTATACAAACAAAATAAAACGAGTATATAAATCAATGAACCGACTTTTCACTTGAAGATGATCTATCCGGGTGTGCCAATCGCTGCTAATGCAATATAAAAGCAAATGATTCTAAAAAGTGACGGAAAAATAATTACCTCTAAGGAGAAGCCATGACTTTGATTGGAGAGTTAATCAAAAGTGCGTTAGAAATCGATCATTTGCTGAGGGGACTGAACTGGTTTGCAGAGGGAAATAACTGACACTTCTGTCTGGTGGTTTACAAAGTGAATAAAAATATATTGTACTTAGACAGAATAGACAACGAATACACAACTATGATTTGTCTATGTATAACAACGAGCTGAAGAACCCTTTTATGCCGGATTAAATATTCAAAGATTAAAAAAAGATCAACACTACCCAGTTTTGACCCCTTTAAAGACAGAAAAAGATTAAGATGGGGGAAAAACTTTTGATCGCTTGAAAAAAATTCCCCACTCTTGACCACTCAGAGGAGGAATATTTTCACCTTCACTTCTGACTCCTAAAAAGGGAAAAAGTTTTCCTAACACTTTTGACCTCTGAAAAAGGAAAAAAAAGTATCTTGTGGCGTTTCAATACTATACACTCAACCATGGTAAGGTTAACAATGCTTTTAGCATATTTGTGCTGTTACAGGCCGGGTATACTTTAGACGGTATCCTTCCTGGACATTTTGACGGATCACAGAGGGGAAATGAATGCAAGACTTTCCCGAAAGGGCTACTGATAAGGAAACAGAAGCGATAACTAAATGACAAATATATATAAATATCTGATTGCATCAATATGGATAGATTTATCGTTAAAATATTTAGAACATCTTTCTTCAAACAGTTCCAGATCATACATATGTTATCTCCCTAGAGCTATACACGCATGAGTACTTCTTTAAATTGAATTCAATCATCAAAGATCATTGATTATTTATCATAGGCCAATGTATGCTTCACTCAGTATTTAACATCTTATCATTGATATTTATTCTTGCGTTACTTGTCAACGATTTTTTCATTGTTTTATAGTCCAAAATTTCTATTTCTCCCATCTTAATTCTATTCGTCGAGTTTCAACATTTTCTAAGATATTTCAAGTAGACATTATTGACGCTATTAATGAACAGGTGCTTGATAAACATGCATCTTTATTGAATTCAAAATTGAATAGTTCTTTGCGTTTGTTTTGATGTGAATAGTTTTCTAATTTAAAAATTCAACCACAGGTTATTTACAACATAGATCCTCAGAGTAAGGATATCAACCCATCAGGGGGCTACGTAAAGATTATTAGGAGTTGCAGAAAAATTTTGAAATGCCTTTTCATAAATAATTTTGTTATTGGTTTTCT
The DNA here is from genome assembly GCA_963457665.1 of Thysanoteuthis rhombus. Classification (NCBI taxonomy): domain Eukaryota; kingdom Metazoa; phylum Mollusca; class Cephalopoda; order Oegopsida; family Thysanoteuthidae; genus Thysanoteuthis; species Thysanoteuthis major. The sequence continues at coordinate 19,809,804 of OY735213.1, forward strand.
TCAAGCATCTTTTTTTTATCCCTGCTCAGAAATGAAGTCCTTGAAGTTCTCATTTCAAATGGGCTCAGTCATCATCATTTCGATATCCGTCGTTGGACATAGACCTTCCCCAGGATTCGACACACTTCTCTATCATGGGCATCGCTGAGCCAGTACTTTCTGAACTTGTCCTCCATCTAATATTGTGTCGGCCTCAGTTCTGCATGTGATATCAAGGGATCCATGTTGTGAGTTGCAATGCCCATTGGTTGTCTGCCATTCGTGCGACATGGTCAGCCCACTGCCATTTAAGCTTTTTAATGGATCCTATGATGTCCCTGATTCCTGTCTTTTCCAAGATGTACTGTGCTGTCTAGTGATCTGTCCATGTGAGGCCCAGCATAATTTTTTCATATGCACATTTCATAGTTCTCAATTTTCGGATCAATAGTATTCACTGATTCTTGAGAAATTGTATTCACTAATTCTTAAGAAATGATTTTTTTTTCACTTTTTTGCGTTTTGTTTTCAAAATTGAATATTTCTTTGGGTTTATTTTCATATAAATATTTCATATCTGAAAATTCTAACTTGGGTTATCTACGACTGGATCCTCAAACTGAGGGTTGTGAACCCCCAGGGGACTTTGTAAAGATGATTGAAGTTTACAGAGGTATTTGAAAACATTTTTTAAAGAAAACTTATGTATGTTTTCTCTTAACTTTTCCATCCTTAATCAGAAATGCATTCCTTCTAGTTCTCATCGTAAAACGGCTCAATACTATGACACGATTTGATACGGATCTTTAATAATAATAATAATAATAATAATAATGATAATAATAATAATAATAATAATAATAATAATAATAATAATAATAATAATCAGCAGTAGCAGCAGCAGCCCTTTAGCACCTATAGTTGGACAAAAATCTTCCCCATTGTTTGCTATTCATGGTTATCGCAAAACCAGTAATTTCTTATATTATCTTGCTCGTCACGCCAGCTTACTTTCTATCGGACACAATTTTGCATATGATCTCTAAGGATCCATACTGTGAGCCCTGATGTCCAGTAGTTGTCTTAAAATATTGCAACATGTCCAGGCCATTGCCATTTGAGTTTTCTAAATGTTTCTATGATGTTTCAGACTCTTTTCTTTTTTCAAATATACTGTATTGCTTCATGATCGCTCCATGCGAGGTTTAGCATGATTATCTCACACGCACATCGCATGGTTCTAAGTTTGAGGGTCAATTTTTTGGTTAGGTTCTATTTTCCGGCTTCATAGAAGACTTTTGGTTGGATGTATTGGTTGTATACCCTTCTTTTTAGGACTAGTGGTATTTATATGATCTTGAAAATTGAGCTTGCTCAACTAAAACCTCACAAACCTATTGTGGTTCTTCGCTTGATTTCTTATTTTATGATGATTTCATGGACGCTACCTTTCCTAGGGTAGATGTAGTATTTAGATTGAGTACTTTCACCAGCTCTGTCTTTTCTATTCCGATCGTTGTTCCCTTGTCCCCAACATGTTTGTTGTACATAACATTTGTTTTGCTCAAGTTCATGTGGAGGCCAACTTTCTTGGTTGCTTCATTTACTTCGTTTAGCATTATTTGACGATAGCAGAGGTTCCTTTCAAAGAGGACGATGTAGTCAGCGAATCTGAGGTTACCAAGGTATTCTGATTCCTTTTGCATAGAATAAAGAGTAATTATGTATAATCTTATTATCTATTGCTTTTATAACGGAAAGATTGAGGAATGATTTGAGTCATCAGGAGGAGTTGCAAATGAAAAATTTCTTCAGAAGCCTTGATCTCCACTTCGTTGTTCTTATCATTCAGTGCAGTCGGAAAGTTGTTTATGAGTCTCAAACGATTCGTTATCAACCTATATTCTGTGATAAGATATTTTGCAAAGAAATAGGAACAACCAAACATAAAAATACTCGATATCATCCTTATCGGAACAAAATTGACAAGAAACGCAATACGATAACATTGTCTGATACCGTGAAGCACATAAACAAACACACATACACATGTTGAAGTGTTTGCTTGATAAGTATTTACCAAACAGAGCTTTGTTTGACACAAGATGATAAGTGTTCATTCCTAATGAAATTGTACTTACTACAATAGCAGAGACAATCATCATCATCATCATCAACAGCAGCGGCAGCTTTTGAACGTCTGTAACAAGACCTCCCAACCGTGGAAGTCATGGCATCAATATCTACTGAACTTGTCCGAATAAACATGCTATCTTTTTTTTCCAACCACAAGTTTGCAGATGATCCTTGCAGATATATTTTGTGATGTTCAGTGATTGTCTGACATTCTTGCAATAAGATTTTTGCATAACTATATAAATTTTCTAATGGATTAAAATATATATCTGGCTCTTATATATCTCTTATACACTGAGTAGTCATGTGACACGTGTAATGTTGAATAGTATTCCTTGCATGATTCTTGGAACAAAGACACAAGTTTTGCGCAGTCACCTAGGACCGAACCCATTACAATTGTGATGTTCAGAAAGACTGGTTTGCCAACTCTTGCTTCATGAGGTATTTTCTTTGTTTTATTATTCTTGCCACTGTTTTCAAATGTGCTCCAAGGGAAATATACTGAATCATAATTTGTAGAATTTTGTTCTGTAAACTGATCCCCGTTATTTTCAGTGCAGGTAAGATGCAGAATAACTCTCCTGGTGTCAGGATTAAAGAATTGAGTTTCTACTCGATCAATACGTATGTCGACAGGTAGTTATGGTGAGTGTTTGGCGGGTACGATAGAGTTAATGCTATTCATGCTCGGAATATATATCATCATAAAATGTTCAGTAATCCGATTACATACGAAGGTCTTGCAGTTGAAAGATGTAAGCATAGATCCGATGAGAAGATGATACAACCCCCACCAGGACTTCATGATCCAATAAGCTACATTCATACATTATTAAGATATACTTTTAGGGAGAGGCAAGTACCACCTTCCGAATATATATATATATATATATATATATATATATATATATATATATATATATATATATATATGGTTATATATAACCACACCTATTGATATCTATATATGTACATATAAACACACACACTCTCAAACACAAACATACACACACACACACACACATACACACACACATACATATATATATATATATATATATATATATATATATAATGGCAGTTTCAACGAAGAAGCTCAACTGCAACGTTGGGAAAATTGCTAAAAGTGGTGATCAATGAATGTTACTCATGCATTTTTTGGTCAGTTGTTGCTAGAAGGTATGAATTATCAAAGAAAAAGTGTAAATCCGAGTACAAATATGGACAGATATAGCATAAACCTCGGAAAGAAGAACCCTTCTGAAAAAGCTTTTCAGAATCAATGTTGAAATTTTGATCGTCTGAAGCAAATTGTCCAATCTGTACACATGATCCATACCAAACATATATGACCTGCCACGGACTGATATGAGAACTGAAAAAATCATTTTGACAGTCTTGGTGGCTGATTTTCAGCACACATCGTTCATTAGGTAAAAAGTAATATGGCGTATTGGCGTTTTGATTTTTCATGCTATGTTACTCAACATGTAATAAATTGTTATTATTTGCATAGATTTGAGGGAAAAGTTTCTTTAATTGTGGTGGACGGTTATATCTATCTTTTTTAGTGTTCTATAACTGTAATTATTCCATTGGAATTCGATTGAATGTGATCACTATCTTCGAACCAACTTAACATTATATTTATATGTTCTTCATATTTTGTATATCTAATCCATGCCAGATGTCCCAATCGAGAGAATACAACCACAGCGACTGTGCTCTACTTTCTCTGAATAAGGAACGGCTTTCTATAATACTGAGATATGACTGTGCTCATGATTTCAAATATATACATATATGTATATATATATATATATATATATATATATATATATATATATATATATATATATATATATACCTCACTCATCTACATCACTTTTTTCGATGTTGAACCCCTGTAGCATTACTTCTTTTGATCTCTCAACCAGATATTGAATGCAATTTATTAACTGACAGGTCAATTGCGATCGTACTTATTACTCCCCGGCTACTCTGTAATTGCAAGACCAACTAAAATGTTGGTATCCTAGTAAGTAAATCAAATTCATATCTCCCTTTTACTTCAAAGAGGAAGACCTCAAGACGAACATGTTTTTTGATGGAACTAATCTCAAGGGATCTGTAATGTTATGTATAATTCTGGAGTCTGCTAAACTACATTTAAGAGCGAAGCAAAAACCAGCGTGACACCAAAGACGAAATAGGTTCCCTTTTGGCGAAATAAACCTATGTTGAATTTAATGTGATAGGAGACTAAAAAAACGGAAATCGTGACGCGTGCAGGAATCTTCTCTTAAGCAAGATCATTGGAAAGAAAAAATTGATACTGTTCAAAACATTTCTTAGAAGTACTTTTTGCTCAAAAATTGTTCTATTTAAAACGAATCCATTTTATTGGAGCAAGGGATCCATTTTCAAACGTACAAAAAACCTACATAATGATTTTTTCAAGGAATTTCATTTTTACGGTGGATAGGGTTGATATATTACTTTGAAGGAAGTTTTAACTTTGAAAACATACCAATTTAGTTAGATGTAGGAATAAGTCAGATATGTTTAGTCACTCAGGGAAGCGACACGTGACTAACTACTGTCTAAAAGTGATCAGAATATTGGAAAAAAAAACTTAACCAATTGATAAGTTACTTCCTTCGGTTTACGTTTAGAAGTGATGATCAAAAAGTCTGAATTTCGAAAGAAAAAGAGTGAATACTGCTGGATACAAACAATTGATCAAATAGTTATGAACTTACATTGAAAAGCAGACCCCCTCACAGAAAACCTGTTAAGTACGTTTTCTTCTAGACTTAATAGACTTGAATATAATAAGTGTGCAGACCTCAGACTCAAGAGGTGCAACCTGTATGTGTGATACATACTGAGACAGATACTGATCAGAACCACCTTAAAAACTGGAGAAACCTATGCACAGCCTTAGTTACAGCTTTGGTTGACAGTTTGTAATCATATTTTGTTTCACTCTTGCAGAATGAATATTTAAATAATTTCGGCTTTACATTGAAGTGGCAGTGTACATTGCATGCTGTCTTATGTCAGCGAAAAAAACTTGCACTTTTGGGGCACGACATATCTACCCTCATACATATTTACCTAGCATATTATCATGATACGTTCGGAAATTGTTGTAAGACAATTTTGATATGCGAGTCTGCCAAGTGATTAAGATCATCCTATCTTGATAATTAGCAATTGCAATCTTTTTTTTCCAGATTGGAATATTGACCAGCTGCGCCAATGCAAACTATTCAACTCGATTCCCTTCTTTATGAGTGATAAATTTCAGGCTTTTTTTTTTCACAGTCTACTATGAGATGCATAATATCGTCACACTTTTTTTCCGTATGATTAACAATTTCCCATAAGAGGAAAACGAGACTTTATGACTCGAAACCCGTACTTTATGGATAAAATAAGTCTCGGGCACCAACGTTACCGAGATGGCAAGCAAGTAAAATTTGCTAACCAATCAGTATAAAAAAATTCGACCATTACATATATACGTCAGCCAGTAATGAGACAATCATTTCATAATTCCAGCATCCTAATGTTTATTTGAAGAAGTCGTTTTGTTGGCCAATTATCTCGGAGATTGCTAGGATGCCATAACATGCTCTTCATGACATTTTTGTGGTTGGGGATTTTTTTGCAATGTTCTTCTTTAGTAGAACACACGGTTAAGTAAATTTTATTATACTAGTGACGGATAAGAAACGAATGACTCCTTTAGCAAAAGTAATATTTATAAATTAAATACATTCCCGCTCTGCTTGTAAATCCTACTCAGAAAAAGTCAACCTCTGTTTAAACTACTGGTTGCATGGCATAGAATAATAGAATATCAGAAATATCACTGCTGTATGAAACAGATGAATATGAGATATCTAGTCTGGTAATTTGATATTCTTTAGTACAGGTAGTGAAAAATAGGTACTCAGGCTGATTGAGCTGACTTTAAATTTTACGCTTGTTGATGGGAAAGCTTTAATCCAATTCAGTTTAACCATTCATCTGAGAAGAAAAAATCTTCATTCACATTCAATGATTCCAAGAACAACAATTATAACTGACATCTCATTCTCAAATCCAGTGAAAACTTAAGAAGTGACGATGAAATGTTGAAAGATTACAGAAAGCATATTAATAAAAATTGTAAGCAAAGCTAGTGTCCTCGATGATTACTTGCTGAATAACATGTACAAGTATCTCTTAGGATTCTAAATGATTTTTCAATTCTGTGGAGCACATTTCTCCAGTAAATCGTATCAATAAAGTATGTACTAAATGTTTTGCGAGGTTGATCTCTCATCAATCACGTATCATATTTTCTCTCTATCTCTGTTTCTGTCTTTAGTTAATATTTCTTTTTTTTTTTATCAAACTTATCATTAGTTTATTTTTGGACATAGCTCTTTCTTCCATTACTTGTAAAACATTGGTCATGTAAGCTTCACCCAGTTACACTTGATCATCATTCATATCTTTCCCAGGGACATTAGAGCACAGTGAATGCAAATTGTCTCAGCTTGGGTTTGAACTTTGGTCGCTGGTCCCATTCTCTGTGCACTTTATCGGTCGGCCCCGCAGAGCCTCTCACCTTTCTTCCATAAGCATCTCTGACCCGCACCACTTTACACCCCTTTTTCCATGTAATCTTTGCTCCTTGCAAACTCAAAGGTTTACAGCTTTTTTCGTGGTGCTTCATGAGCGAACTATCCTTGAGCTCATCTTTACCTGCCTCATCAAAGATGAAGATTTTCTAAATCATGTTTTGTCGTAATCTATCTCCATCGCTTTTTCAGTCTTTTGGTAACCCTCAAGCAAACGAACTTGATTCGCTGGTAAGCACAGTTATCCACTCTCACATGAACTCTATCTGAGATCTAATGGCTTGGTGTTACTTTAAACTCTCTTTGTCTTTCTTTTCATTAATTTTTTCATTTTTGTTTTTTGTTTATTTCCCTTTTGGTTATTTCTACCTTCCTTTTTCATTCTATTTCTCAATTTTCTGCCTCGTTTTCTTTCAGATCCTCTCAATGTATATATGTGCATATATATATATATATGTATATATATATATATATATATATATATATATATATATATATATATATATATATGTATGTATGTATGTATGTATGTAAGTATGTATGTGTGTGTGTGTGTGTGTGTGTGTGTGTATGTGCATAAAATAGAATGAAAGAGTCAGAGGAACATTATGCAAGAGAGAATACTCTACTAGGAGATCAACATTCAAATTGTGTTATTTTTCTTTCAACTTGTACTCACATACCAACCTCTGACGTGTTACAACAAGTACACAAGCAACTCAGCTGAAGATTTGAAGCCAATAGTAAATTTTAGTGATAAAAGCATGACATTTGATACGCATACAGCCAAAGGCATTCCCAAAGCTTCGGATATCGAGCCATCATTAATTTCCAATACCTTCTGAATAGTTCAGTTATAAATGCGGGTAATATATAGATGAGCGTCTTAAAATTGCAATTTCAGTAGGAACAGCTTAAAGCATTCTCGTTATATCTGATCACAAAACACATTTATTCATTTAGGTTTTCTGGTGAGGTTGTAAATTTTCTTTTATTTCATTTTTTTTTTCTTTTGTACAATTCAGGTAAGTTCATCCTGATTTCAAAGTTCTAAATAATAGTAATAATAATAATAATAATAATAATAATAATAATAATAATAATAATAATAATAATAATAATAATAATAATAATAATAATAATAATAATAATAATAATAATAATAATAATAATAATAATAACAAAAACAACAAAAAACACAGTAACAACCTTGGCTCATGTACCGTTAATAGCTTTTGGGAGGTACACAGTCGTTATCAAGCTACCGTTGGCCAAAACCCCAGCTCATGCTCCACAAATGACCACCAGAAGAGGCACAGCCGTTATCGAGTAGCATTAAGCCAGAACAAGGGGAGAAAACGGGTCAAGTGAGGAGAACAGATGAGTTATGTATTGCTACTTCAAAAGCAAACTATCTGTGCGGTGTTATAGGGAATGCGTGCTCATAATAGGGACGGAGGTATCAAGACAGCATCTTGCTAATCTAGTAAAACAACTCTGGAAAACAAATGACTCTCAGAGACTGAACAACAAGAGATCTGCTATGGAATAAAAAAAATAGAATAAGAGGAATTTCTCAACTCATCCAACTCTCACAGATAAGTACTGGAAGAAACTAAAAATTCTGACTGAACATGTCAACTGCTTCCTTCAGTATATGGAAACGAGCAGCCTATCAGAGCTCAACAACCTAATCTATGAGCGAAAATGGTAGGGAAACTCTTCACAACACAAGAAAGAACTCCAAATTATAATAGAAAGATAAAACTCAACAAGAGAACAAGATGAGAAAGACAAATCTCACAACTCCACAGAGATGAATTATGAGTAAGAAATGCACCACGTATAGAGAGACCACGTGTAAGACTATGAGACAAATACAAGATAAACCAAAACGGTGTCCCAGTGGAAGTGGAGAGGATACACCAGGGGAGACCAGTGAGAGAGACAGGCCTGAAGGGATACACGCAAGGGGCTGCCGAATAAACACAGAACCACACTTTCAAAACTACGATAAAATGTTTGACCAGTATCAGGACGGAGAAAGAAGCCAGTGCATAACGTTGGATGCCATAGAGACAAAGATATACTGGAACAGCATATGGGACGCTCAAAAAGATACAACGAAGCTCAGGAGCGGTTAGAGTGCATGAATAGAGAACTCAAAGACATAGACAATGAAGAATCAAACGTATTGAATTTATTAATTTACACAAAAATACGCTCTCAGAAAGATAGCGAATGGAGAGTACTAAGAACTGTTGGGATCAATAGATATTGGTTTAAAAAATTCACCACACAACTTGACAGGCTCAACCATCAACTCAAAAGTAGCCTAAATGAAAACAAAGGTCATAGAATGGATAACTAGAGGCAGAAACGCCCTCATCCAGAAGGACCCTGTCGAAAATCCTCACCGGACAAATAGTGGAGATATTATATATATATATATATATATATATATATATATATATATATATATATATATATATATATGAAGACTAATACGATAAGAACAGACAGTATGAAGGAAATGAACCAAGTGGGCAAATGACTTGCTCAACATTGACCAGATAATCTTAAAAGAAGTAAGAAAGAGGACTAACAAAACAACATTTCAATAGGTTGGATGGACTGTAAAAAAGCATATAAGGTGATTCCGTGCAGTTGGATACTCGAATACCAAAGAATGTTCAAGATTAGTGAAGCAGTGGTGGGATTCATTACCAAGTATATGAAATACTAGAAAGTAAATTAGACAGCCACTGCATAAAATTTAGCTGAGGTCATTTTAAAAAAAGGAATCTTCCAGGGAGACTTTTTGTCTTCATTAGTATTTGTTGCACTCATGATACCATTCGACAGAATCATGAAAAACAGTAAAAAAGATAAGGATTCTTAAAAGGAAAGGTAAAAGTCCACCACATGATGTACGTGGACGACTCAAAAATATCCGTAAGGAACAGGGGGAGCTCGAAACTTTATTCAACAAGTGGAAGAATACAGTGGTGACATCGGGATGTAGTTTAGAATAGAAAAATATGCACTCATAGTAATTCACAAAGGAAGGCCTGCATGGGTGGAAGGAATCGAAATCCCGGACAAGAAGAAGATTAAAGCACTGACAGCACAAAACCGATACAAATACCTGGGAGTTCTCGAATATAACATGATGAAATGGGAAGAAGTAAAGGAGAGAATAGAAATAAAATACATTACGAGGACAAAGATAATATTAACGACCGAACTAAACAATAGGAAGCTACGAAAGGAATAAACAAATGGGTTGTATCGGTAGTAAGTTACTGAGGACAATTCACTGAATGGGAAAAGGAAGAACCACAGTTAATGGACGGGCGAACAAGGAAGCTTATGACAATGCACAAAGCTTTACACTCCAGAGATGATATAGGTAGACTTTAACTGAAGAGAAAAGAGGATGACTGGGGTTCTCAATGATCCATTCACAATACGGACATGTTTATTATCAACATCATTTTGAGTTAAACATAAATTGTCAAGTTAGCCCTGCCACCGACAGCAACATCCAGAAATGAGCAGCCTGAATACAACGAGATTTTCCATTTAATAAGGAGATATCCTAGGAATTCCACTTTGCACCGCCCATTGACCGACCTTTTTCTGACATGATCACCATCCACTGTGTCTCCTCTGACAGGGCTATTTCCTGCCACCTCCGACTGTGCCACCTCTTTCAACTGGTCACTTTTCTGTTGTGCCTCATCCGGCATTGCTACCCCCTTCCAAAAGGCCACACTCCTTCTCTGCGATCCACAAAAGACATCAAAGTGTGGGTTGCGTACAGAAGCTATGCGGTCACATCCCAATGCAGGAGCAAGGATGATATGGCAGTAAACATCGGGCCATTGTAATCCTTACGGACTATAGAGGAGGCATAAAAAAAATTAAAAAGCTCTGCAGGACGTAATTTTTTTTCTTCAAATCTCTTGAGGCAAGCAATGAAGAAGTCCTCGAAAAATTGCGAAGAAAACTCAAAAACAGTCCTCTAAAGAAAAAAGCTGACTGAAGAAGAAGAATACTGCATTATGTGCCTGGAAAGGTTCTCTAAATCCTGGCAAGTGTTGCTTGCACAATTGGTGTTGATTGGTGCTGATGCCACAACTGTAACTTTGAGTGAATGAATTTACTTTTTTCTTTCTTTTATATTTGATGGAACAACGTTAATGAAAAATTGATTCCGAGGATCAACAGAAGAGTTAAAAAAATTAAAAGCTGTGTTATTTCAGGATGTCAGTTTTCAAAACCTGTTTTCAAAATGTTTTCAAAGTTCATTAGCAGTGTCATTTCGGGATATTTGTGTTTTGGAAAATCATTTTTTCCTAATTTCAAGAAGCTCATTAGCAGTGTCATCTCAGGATGTATGTCCACCTTTTAGGAAACCGAAGTTTGCAGTTCACATTCCATGGAGTTGGACAAAGATTTATGATAGTTGAACATAAATAATAAAAACATATCAAAAACATGCATTGCAGATTGTTCCATTATTCCTGTCTATTGCTGGAATATGAAAGAATTGAATAGCATCCATAACATCAGCACATTGACCCAAGGTAGGCCTATGCTCTTTGCAAACAAACAGAACTCAATAACTGTCATATGATAAGAACATAAGCAAATAATAATATCATATCATTGTGTATAAATGCCATAATTTTATTTAAAAACTATACTCTCAGAACAATTACGATGAAAAGCAAAAGATAATTGGTGAAATTTAATGTATTTTTGACATGCAAAACCGTCCTGATTAGTGTTGCAACTGTCTTCAGGGCTCAGAATATTATGAACGGCATGTCATATGAAACAATCTTTGAATGGAAATGGGCAAATAGTAGATACGTGTAAGTTTAGCGTATGAATATTTGGTTGGTTTAGTCTAAATAATCTTAGAAGAACAGGGAGAAATTTAAATTTTTGCAAACATAGAAAATCTCTTGTGAATAATTTTGGGGAATTATAATCTGAATAATACTTGCAAAACATTTCTAATTTGAGATGGACGGGACCAATATGCATTAAAGTTGCACATAATGGGGCCAGCATAGCTAACATTTATGCATTTTGTGATAAAAGCATATAACTTGATTCACTTATCGACATGGTCATTCCCCAAAAAATGGATTTGGACCCGTCGTAAATTTTCAATATATCACTTATGGCAATCATTTTCGATCTTGATTAAAATATTCTGTTCATTTCTAGAGCTAATTCATGAATAAATACTTATACTTAATCTGGGTTGTACATTTCATTCAATGGAATGTTAGACAAGCATAAGGGTAGTGTATGCAAAACGTCTGCAAAATAAAAGTGAAAAGCTAATAATGGTCAAATATATAAACCCTAACATTTCTTTGGCTATTATGCTTGATCGTAAAGACTTGTCATTCTTATCATCATTGATGGTGTTCTTTCATCATATATCCAGATTCTCCATCATCTTCACCGTTGCAAAGCGTAAACCTCTTCATCAACATTTTATCTTGTTCTGAATCGTCTATAATTGTTTTTCTCAAATACGTCTTGTTTTGGTGGGGGGACAATCGGCAAAGTTGAATCTCATTTTTTAACACTCACACTGTTCTCTTTTAACTCCATTTTTAACCGACAATGCGTCTGTACATTCTTTATCCACTAGAGAAATAACTTGAATTAAATAATAGCAAATGATATTTATAAATAGAGGGGGATATATGAATTGCTTGCATATGTTTGCATGAGTGTTGTAACAGAGGAACAGATCTAATGTAATCAAAGCAATGCTTATATCTTTGATGTGATACTTTTGGGAATTAGAAAAACAGTCACCCAGGGAATTCGTGCTAAATTGGGGAGGAACTTGTTTAGAGGTAGCCAGATTTATGTAGCTTTACTGTTCTATCATTGTCATGGCATGAGTAAGAGAAGCAGAAGTAATTTGTTGCTTTTTTAACACTAATCTTAATATTGAGTGTCAGGTAATCAATTCAGTGTTTCAGGACTTCGATTTTCAAATACACAAGAAATTTCAATCCACAGACTTAAGATATATGTTGGCACACAAGTCCTCAGTGATTTAATTATCAGCATTGGTTAGCAAGCACCCACATCTCTATCCACGATTATATATACAGAATATTGACACCCTGAATCGACCTGTCTTGCCGTTAATAACACATAAAAGAGGGGCTGGTTTAGAACAGTCGGATTTCTCTGTGAATCAAAAATTAAAAACCCATGAAGCCATGTTTCAAGTGACTTCAGTAATGCATAAAATCAACCATCCATTTTTCCTTCATTGGGAACATTCAGTTTACTTCTACTTAAAACGTGCGATACTCCCTTTTCATCAGGTATACCATTCCTTTTCATGTTATTTCCAAGAGTTCTTTTATCTTTTGCTTTATTTCTTGTAACTTTCTCTTTAATCAGATTGATTAAATGGGTACAAACACAGGCAGCATGATAGTTATCTTGGCTCTTCATTTTGTTTGCTTCAGTTCCATTGAGAATAAGCAAAGGTCAGTTAAACCAGATGCACTAAAATATTACGGATATTTTTTAAGATAAATATGCTGTTGAAATTCAAGTAAACTGGCGTACATTGATATATTGTTTTGATACAAAGATAGATGCGTATTCCCTACGTATGCCAGGAGTTAGTATTTGATATTTGTAAATATCAATGATTATACTTGTTTATAGAATGCACGTGAATAAGCAACTCTATATGTATATGTATGTATGTATGTATGTATGTATGTATGTATGTATGTATGTATGTATGTATGTATGTTTATATATATATATATATGTATATATATATATATATATGTGTGTGTGTGTGTGTGTGTGTGTGTGTGGACAACATGACCACAATTTTCTGCAGAAAATCGATATCTGACAAATTTGATATTCTGGTTGAAATCACTATCTTATCTGATTTCGAAAAAATATTCGACACTTATTTAATATATTAGTAACTGATTTTTTTTTAATCCAAATAACGTGGAAGAAGGACATCCTTCCAATATGATTCATACTTTTCATTGTTTTGCTGATGTATTTTATCCCTTATAGATTGATGTTTTCATTGATTTTTAAGCATTTAACAGATAAATACCTTGAGATATCAATTACGTTTACTTCTTTTGGGGAAGCGCCCTGGAACTGTTCTAACTGAGTGTAATCGATAAAATGATGGAAATCTTTTTTTTTTCTTTTGTAAAAATTCTAAAAATGCAAAAAATTTCATTCAAAATAAAACTAGAAAAATTTCCGAGGAGAAAATATTTTACTTACTTTCCTGTTTTCAATTCCCAAAGTAAAAATCCCTGTGAGAGCTCTTCCGGAGCCTTTTTCTACGAAAGGTGAAGATGATTAATATCTCAGAGGATTTATCTGTTAAATGAGTAAAAATCGATAACAACAGCAGTGTATAGATAAAATGAATTATTAAAAAGTTAAGAATCGTATGAAAGAAAAAATTCTGATATTTGGAATGAAAAATATTTTGTAAGGAAATCGTCCTTTTTATAAATAAGTATCGAAAATTTCATTTAATTACACACACATACACACTATATATATATATATATATACATATATATATATATATATATATATATATATATATATATATATATATATATATATATATTTATATATATATGTGGGGGGATGTGTTTGTGTGTGTGCGTGTGCGTGTATGTGAAAATCCATCTGTTTCATTTTGTTGGCCACAATCTTGCATTTAGGAAGCTGGAATTTTGCATAACTATATATCTCTTGAAAGCAGAGCACATGCCGTGAAAGACAATTTTAAAGGTTTAACGGAATAATTCGATAACCGATGGAACTGTAAACTGATATCATAAATCTATTTAATCTAGATCTATTTGGAGGTTTTTACATCAAGGGATTCACTTCAACTGATTTACTTCCATCTCAGATTTAGATGGCCCCGGCACAACACTTCAAAGTTGAAAGGGCAAACGGACTTGCTCAAAATTCCTATTTATGTGAATGAAGAATATTTTTCATTAAATTGCTTTGGACAAAAAGTAATTTTTTTAAGTCTCTTTCCAACATAAGCGCAGAGGGTATTTTTGGAATTTTTATCATTGCTTCATTAATACTTTCTTAGATTTTTAAATAGATAAATAATCAGTCTAAATGTTTTTGATTTTGTTTCAAGTGGTTGAGAGGAATGAACCATCTTCCAGTATGGACATTCATTCTTTTTGCAGTTTTGAACCATTTGCAAATTTTTTGAGGGAAACTTATCCGAGTAAATTTTTTCTTTCTCGAAGGAAATGGTTTCGTCGGAACCATTCCAACAAAAAATTTATTGAAATATATCTTTGTTTTCTAAATTACACGTAAGCGTTGTTGTTTCTGTTTGTTTTTTTGTTTGTTTGTTTGTTTTGTTTTTTAAGAAAAGATGTATGTCTAATGAAATATTACAATGAGTTGATAAAACAGGACAACACAAAAACAAAAACAGTGTTTGTTTTGAGAGAGAGAGAGAGAGAGAGAGAGAGAGAGAGAGGAGGGGGTGGCGGATAGGGGATGAAAGACGGATTATTTTATTTCTATTATCGATTGATTTTAAGATTTACCATCTGTAGGAAAACATGAATATTTCATAAAAACGAATGCGTTTAGACTAATTATTCATTAAAAAAATCTTATTACTTTCAGTTTAAAATCCCTTTCAATTCATTTTTGTGAAAGAATATTGCGAAATAACTTGATGAAAAAATTCATTTTCTCAGGAGAAATCCTTTCTATTTAGAACCACTAAGAAAAAATCTGGTATGCAAAAGAACTCTGCAATATGCATCAGAAAATTCTCACATGAATTTCATAATTTTTTGAGGATAAAATTCCTGTGAATCCCAATTCTGCTTATGTTTTCTGGACTTTACAAAGCTGAAATTGTGTCATTTTATACTTTTGGTATGCGTAACAATTTTACAGTATAATGTTATTGAAGAGGCAAAGAAAAAAAAAGAAATAGAAAAACTATCGAGAGATAATAAGTATTAGCATCATTGTAGTAAGAATGAACGCATGTGTGTTGAAGACATTTTAGGCTGACTAACACAAAAACGACAAGAGGTAGGAATATTACTGTAAGCGAAGAAATTAGCACATCAAAGATCTGTAATACTTTTCCTGGCTGGTTATTTCTGAGACAATGTACACTTTGAAACATATGGGTTTTTTGACAGTCTGTTAGAGCAGTTGATTTTCTGCATTGGAGACTGGTACTCGCTTGGTTCAGCTCCAAAGCATGAGAGGGTAAAGAAAGTTAAGAGAGAAAGGGAGAGAAGACAGTGTTTTAAGGTCCATGCTTACTAGATGTATCAATAGTACTTTGGTGAGAGGTTTTACTTTTCTCTCAACTTGATAACGATGTAAAATTAACCTTATATTGAAAATAAGGCAACATGTTTTTGGTATGAACTCCGTCGAAAGTTTTGCTAGCAAATTAATTGTAGCATCACTCTGTTTTCATAGCAAAAAAACATACCGAATGAACTGTTAGAAAATGATTGTTTTATTGTTATTTGCGTGGCTGCACTTCCTTTCAAATAATTAACCATACCGACAGCAGCATCAGAGTGGGCTGGTTCCTATTACTCTATCGCGACTCAAATAGTTTTTTTCTGATGTCGACGAGCAAAGATGGAGACACTTGTGCATTCATGCAGTGTATGTAAAAATGAAAAAGTATACAACATAATGGTACAACAATATATTCTACAGCTGCATTGCTGTAAGGGGTGTACATTTATTATAGGAATATAAAAATCGGGTATTGCTGCGTATTTCTACTAGTATATATGTATATATATATATATATATATATATATATATATATATATATATATAGATAGATAGATAGATAGATAGATAGATAGATAGAGAGAGAGAGAGAGAGAGATAAGGGGATACACACCATCTTTCGATTGATTTTCCTGTAGCGAAAGGAATTCTCAAGAATGATCTCATCTCATTGAGGTAATTGATGTCGGACAAGGAAGTAAGATGTCCACATGTTCTCACGTTTGACCCCCAAGTCGAAGTCAGGAACGTAGTGACGACATCAGGTACGCGTCGGCCTAAAGCATGTACATTCAAATTACCTAATCTTTACACCAGCGGGCAACAGGAACTCACCTAGCTAAGTTTCAGATTAATGTCAGTCACCAAGCAGATTCACATGTTGACATCAAATTAAAGATGAGCCATTTTTCGTGGTTCAAATACATTGGATATGGGAGAGACATTCAAAGAGGCAGCTTTGTTTATCTAGTGGTAATGCTCGATGCACATATGATAGGGTAGGTGATAGGGACAACGTTTGAAGATAGGAACCGATCTGGAATAGGTTTGGGAGAAGAAGGAATACTGGAAACATAGTGCAGGAATGAAGAGATGAAAAAAATGTCAAAGATTATAATTCAATCCTCAAATTGAATGATAGAAAGGCTTATTTTGAAACATGTATGTCCATTTGGTCCAGGGTCATCTGAATTAATTATATTTCAGCTTCTTGCAGGATGGAACCATAACCTGTATCATTAAATTGTTGAGTTTTCTTATACAGAAAACTAAATAACATGGATCTTTATCTATAATTTTATCTTTCTTAAATTTTCATAGCATCGGCAAACGTCAATCTCTGTAAATGTTCGTTTTCTCTGATTAGATTTAAAGATATTTTATAGTTAGACTCCCAAATCATTAAATCGGGGAGTGTTCAGCTAGTTCCTACCGAAAGTCTTAACCCTAACCCTAACCAAGGGAAGGGGCATGCACCCTCAAGTAGGGTAGCTGAAAACCTGCCTTCATCAAGCAGGTATGTATATTGAAGTGAAAGTAAGGATCAGACTAGCATTACAATTTCAATCAAATAGAATCCTTCTCCAAAAGCCCTTTCTTTTCTTTTTTCTTCTTCTTCTAGGTCTATTGGGTACGCATACCATATTCTTTTGAGTTAGAACGAAGCTTCACCTATGAATGGGAAGAAAGTGTTCAGTTTGCCATTAGTGTTATGTGTGAACTTCTTAAATATTCTTGTTTCGTATTTTTTAACCAAAATGTCCAAGTCCCCCCTATAGGACCAATAAATATGCATACAAAATTTGGTTGAGCTGCACCTATTTTAAAGGAGGGGACATAATTGAACAGTCAGAGCTTGTAGTTTTATATAGACAGATTTCTTCCTGCCCTCTGGTTCAAAAGTAGTTTCTCCTTCTTTCCCTCTAAAGCAGACTGAGCATCAAATATTCTGGTTTGCGAAAATAGTGTAATTTTGACAGTGGTTCTTTTTATATGGATCTTAATTTGAAGTGTTGATTTTATCTCGAGGATTGAAAGAACAAATTCTTATGTCCGACGTCACAGATAGATAGAAGAATCCCTATCTTACGCTTGATATTCCAAATTTCGTTTTTTATCGTGCATCTAGGATTATGGTGATCAATACCCTTGATTAAAAATTACCAATCTGTTCAAATTTCTATGAAATAGGTTTCAGATTATAAACTACTGAACGGGCTTCAATGGAAGAGTCAATCATTTCAAATGATGGTTTGGAGGTATTATAATCAGCTAACTGGTTAGTTTATATGGAAAAGTCCATAAAGACAAGAAACAAAAAATTCACATTGTTCAGGATATAACTGGATAATTAAAATCTCCTCTCCGAACATTACAGCCAGATATCCCGTCTGCTCCTAACTGACATTTACACACACACACACACACACACACACACACACACACATACACACGTTATCAGACCATAATGTAAAAAAACAAAAATTCAGATTCATGACCCTCCAGAGTCTTTCTAACAACAGACATTCTGTCGTTGAGACAATCCTCTGTCACACCTTCTGAGAACACCAGACAATATTTTTTCCATAATTTTTATATTTATGAAATATCTGATATTCGGCATCATTATCATCATCATAAGCAGCAGCAGCAGCAGCAGCAGCAGTCTTTTATCGTCTGTCTTGGACATATATATTTCTCAATTGGCGTTGCGGTGACATTATTTCTAAAATTCTGCCGTCCTTCCTCACACATGTGATTTCTCCATCAGTTGTCGGCCATTATACAACTTGACCTGTCCATCGCCACTGGAGTTTTCAAAAAGATTCGATGATGTCTTAGACTCCAGTTTCTCCCCTGATATATTCGGCTCTGTTTAAGGTTCAGTCTGTTGGTTGGGTACCATTTTCAAGCTCTATATGTGGCTATGAGGAGAATGCATTTATAGTAGACTCTCCTTTTGAGGACTACCAAATATCAAATGAGTTCTGATCAAGTAACTTACTTTCTGCTCGTCACGAAAGATCCACAGCTTTAAACTCTAAACATGAAAAACTTCGTCAATTCATTCAATACTGTTGATTTGATTTGTGCAATTTTCTACTGTTTTTTTTTCTTCGCATATATTTTATTTTGGTACTATGCGTAAATATATAGCTTATGCTCTACATATTGTTGGTTATCTTATATAAGGGGTATTATCATAATATACACATGGATATCATTTACACTGCACACCAATTAACAGTTATACGCAGAAATTTTGTCTTTAACAATGGTTAAACGTTTCGTTATTTTCTGTGCTTAGTGTTTATTAGGCCTTCAAGCTATTTATGTACGATTCGGAATTACTTTAACTTTGAATGTTAAATTGCAACATATTATACGATATCACTTTATCAAAAGAGTGTTTACTTAGCTTACATTAGCTAACTGCTTTTGCTTTCAAATGCTATTTGGGTGCTTTTTTTAAATATATTTGTGTGTATATATATATATAGATATGTATATATATATATGTGTGTGTGTGTGTGTGTGTGTGTGTGTGTGTGTGTGTGTGTAGTTTTATTTGCTTGTCAAATTATAAGATATCATTTTTATCTCGAATTCACATTACCAGCCAGTTATTTATTATCATTTTGCTTCTTTTGAAAACAGAATTTTTTTTTAAGCTGTCCTGGTGCTGTGTATGTTTGGTATTACATAGCACCATTTCAGATTATTGTAATATGTTTTTAGTTTTTTTGTTTCAATTTTTATACGAGTTTATGATTTGGTTTGTTTTTTTTTATATCCGATTCCTTTCGATGGAGAGTTTTTATTCATTACAATTCATATTTATTTTTCCTTTTTTGCTGGTTGGGAAGGACTTTCTGGGGGGTTCCGTTACACTTCATTCCCCTATTCTTTAAAGGGTTTAGAGTGTATTCTGTCCCGTGTCGACACTTTAGACCTATTTTTAACATGATAGTAATTTTTCTCTATCCTTAAATTTCAAAATGGGTAATTTTCCTCCACTGCACAAATTGGATCTTGAATCAAGTTTCCTACACACATCGGATTTTTTTAATTTCCCAATCCATCATTGAATTTTTTCCTTTTTTTCTAGATTTTCAAAAATGAGGGAAGTGAAGTGACGTTTCTGTGCTTATCAACATTAAAGGAGGAATTATGGTTAAATACTCTACTCATGAAATATACAGAATTTAAAATAACTCTTATCTCGATGTGTGTATATTTGATCCATATACAATATCTGGTGCTGGTCATTTTTCCCAGTTTTTTTTGTTAGACATGCAGATTTCTTTAGCTTAAGAATTCAAATGGGGCTTATTATAAATGAGAAGGTATTCAGAAGCAAAATGAATGTCTTTTTTATCTGTTGAGAGTGAGTATGTCCGCAAGTGTATGTGCGTTGGAAAATATTAGATTGGGGAAAGGAATCTCTCTCCATGGTAAAAGTCAAATGTGAGAAAATGCGAATCTTTCTCATTCAATTTTCTAAGCGTCATAGATTATACACCCCATCTTTCAGTGGTTAAGCGATAATAGGAGGATAAGAGTTGCAAACGAGCAGTCAATTTGAAATGATTAACAAAAAATCTTTAGTTTTTAATTACAACGATCTCAGTTGTGTAGGAAAAAGAGCTTTCAGTCAGTGAAAGTTCAAGCGAGTTTTGCCTGGGGGCAAAGTAGTCGTCTTGATCGGTTGTGACATGAGTTGAAAATGGAGGGAGCAAGGGAGGGGGCGGTTTGTTAGGCTTAAAAATAAACAGTGGAAGTATCGAGCTATGGATGAAATGCAAAATTACGCCAACAACTATATTGATGGATACGTACTGCAAATACCTAAGGAATATTCTGTCTACAAATTCGGTCTTAAGTTCTGACATGGAAGAAAGGAAAATACCGTGATTTTCAAAGAAAACAGTAATAAATAAAAAAACAGATGAATAATAATGATTCATGGACTTCTGTGGTAATTTGCATGAGTGCACACCTCCTCAGGCAAACAATGTAAACAACAGGAACAGCAGGAACGGTGAACACGTTGCAGTGCATGTAAGCGCAAATATATGCAATTGCAACAGTCCAAAGAGACTCAATTATGATACACTTTGGGCCATTTTTTTCATTATCTATGAAGAAATTGTTGCCTAAGGCTAAAGAACATTCGCATGTATCTAATATTAGCCGGTAAATAATATTTGAATAACATATATCTATCCGTCAATGAAAATACCTTGTAAGACAAAGTTCATAAAATATTTAATACGTGGTTGTTTTCCATTGAATACATTTTTATTGCTTGCATTTCTTTCAATTTCCATCGGTTGCTGTGATCTGTGGTCAACGTTTTTATGTATGAGGTAAAATGAATTAAAGTCCCGAAGAATTTCTGAAAGAAAATTCATTCTACCGGAATTATTATACGAGAGGTACTCCTTACTCAGTATATTCATGATGAATCATATAATTAATGCTGAGAAATGGGATCGACAATTCTATTGCAAATTGACAAGTAAATCACTCTTTGTTTCTACCAGTGTATTTCAAACGTTCAAACTAATTTTAGCGTTCGACTGGGGATTTATGGACAAACTCCAAACATACTGCAGTTTTCTCGATTTCTTCTGGAAAACCAGCGAGGCTGCAACATGATTGTGATCCATATTCTCCATTATCCATAAACCTATAAATACAACGATCCAAACATTTAATGTCAATTCCAATTTGTTTACTGAGATTTCAACCCTTCCAAATTTTATGATTACATGAGTTTGACCATGGAGTATACTGCTTTCAAATGTTTAACAAAACAAGCTTCGACCTATACAATGTGAACGTCTTTCTTTGAATTCTGTTTTTGTTTGGTTGAATCAATGTAATCGACATATATTATTTTGTGCAAATCGTATTTCACCCGACAGAAAAGAGCAAAATTCTTTGAATTTTTCATCAAATCAATAAGAAACTTGGTTTGTTTGATTTTTGCCCTCGCGGCGACACAGGAAGAAATATTTTGATTGAATCGACTGAGACAGATGTCGATATGGGAAAGTCATGATTGCAAACCGTAGCTTTTGTCTGGTAAAAAGGCAAGTAACTCACACAGTTGCCTTTTCTTGTGCGAAAAAAAAACAACACTTCGAGGCTCTAACATTGCTATGTGTATTTTGAATAATACAATGATTCAAAGTCGAACTTTTTCTTTTTATTGTAAGCTTTTTGTGTTGGTGTTTGAAAATCCTGAATCAAGTTGGATTCCCCATCGCAGTTAAATTTGAAAAGCTATTGTCGAGTTTTTTGGGGTTTTTTTTTATTTTGATATTTTCTGCTCAAAACATCTCAGCAACTTGCTGTAAATGACAAATAACAGGAATAGATGTCTGTTAATGCGATCAGCCAAGTTGAAAGAAAAATACGCCGCGCAACATTAAAATGAAGACGACGGTAAAACCAAAATATGCACCATGATTACTTGTTTTTCCTCTTCTAATATGAAAAAGCAGTCTACTCCTATGAAAGGAATGAAAGAAAGTGCTGATAAAATCAGCGATTTCAGTACCCAGGAAAGAATGAAAACATTTGTTCATTTCTTTTCTTTCTTTTTTTCTCTTTCATCTTTTCACCCATTTTTCCTATTTCATGCTCATTGGAATATTCAATGCAAAGATTCACTTTCATCAAAGGTGGTTGGGGGGTTCTTTTGCTCACATCTACATACGTATGTACAAAAGTCCGTTTGCGTATATTATTGTTAGCAAATGAATTTATGAAAGACTGTTCTGATGGATGGATTGATATTCAGAATATTTTTTGCAAATGTTTTGCCAATCTTGCAAAGATATTGCAAATAATACATACAAGCTATATCAGTTATTCACTTTATACATATGTAATAACAATGAATCACTTTCAAGAGACGGTATATCCTATTTTTCCATGGGATATTTGCTTAACCTCTTTGTCACAAGGTATCTCCCTGACACTCACGTCCCATCCCAAAACAACACTCTGAGGCTTTAGATATTTTGTTTTAGACAGTTATAAACAATAATTTCTCAAAAGATTCACGGTCTTGATGTACAAAAACTCATTTTAAGTCTTTAACGAAAAGTAACGTGTTTAACTTTAAAGTACACAAGCTTGAAACGGCTCTCATCATCGTATCGTGTTTTATGTTTATATAACAAAAACAAAACCTCCGGATTATTATTCATTTTTTACATTCCTCCAACACATCCCAATAGATATACGCTCAGGTATAAGAGCGTAGATCAGTTATAATTTCCATATGATACATACATAAACTCCCACAATAGTATCAAAAGAAAACAGATTTTTGTATTTTAAGCATATTTGAAGCTCTTTTTAAAGTCTCTGTACATTAAGTGGAGGACAAAATAAGGGAATCTGTTTCCTATTGTTAGGAAGAAATGTACAAGTACCTCCCATGATATATACATCATCGTAAGATGTGTTTTGAGCTGGAGAAGGGAGTCAGGTTTTTTGTTATTGATATTTTATGATAGATTGACCGCTGACGATTAATACATCCTTACCTATTGCTTAAAGTAACAATCCTGTTAAGCAGATAAATATTTCAAATTCTGCTTTCGAAAAACCATATTACGTCTCGATAAGTTGGTGTGAAAAGAGAAAGCTTTTGCGTAAATGAAATTAACACACCAATTTTCTTCCACCGAGTCCCATTCACAATACGACGAAACATTTTAACCAAGCACCTCAACTTATACTGAGTTCCATTAGAGTTAAAAAAAAAAAGAAGACAATTAGGAGATTTGTATAGAGATTTTACCAGCGTGAATAGAGTTTTAAGGAAATAGATACATTATTCATTCGAATATGTTGGGGTACTTACTCAGGTTCTAAACAACTTTTAGTGTATCTGTATTTGGATTAGGAGATCAGTATGAAGGAGCATTTGTATTATGTAATAAACTGAAGCGTTTAATAATAGATTATTGATATCAATATGTATATACATATATATATATATATATATATATACATATATAAATATATATATGTAAATATATATATATATATATATATATATATATATATATATATATATATATATATATATAAGCCCAAACAGCACATTATTTAATAATAGATTATTGATATATATATATCAATATATATATATATATATATATATATATATATATATATATATATACATATATATAAGCCCAAAGAGCCCAAACATAAACGTTTTTGAGTAGCAAATTGTTTATTCTATCATATTTATATATATATTGATCTTGTCGATGCATATATCACAATGTTTCTCCCTGACTATTACGTTTTACCTTGAACGACTGGTTTTCGGCATAAGGTATTTCTCTGCATATGCTCTTAGACGATAGCTTTCAAAGGTTCCCGTGATTACGGATGCACAAAAACACATTTGAAGAGCTGAACACACGGTATCTTATAAGTTCCATATGACGGATGCCTCAAAATGGCTATCGTTAGTTTTTTTTAATTTAATCACAAAGCAAAAGCAAGCAAGCTGGGGTTATTATTCCTGTTCAGTTTAGTTTGTTTGTGTTCTTATGACATAACAGACAAGGTAAATCGAAAAGGTTATCTTAGACAATAAGTATGTGATTCTTGACTAAAACCAACGGTAATAATTCCAGCTACCATTGCACTTCATGAGACAAATAAAATGATTTGCTATTCAAATATTACGATGCCTATCATTCAACAATCAGCAGACACCAAAATAATTTAATTCGAACTCAGATTGATATATCTTTAAATACGGCAACTTTTATTGTGGCAGCTATCTGGAGCCTATAGCGGTAAAACTTTGAATCATTTCTAATCTCGAGATTTTATGACCATAAGCTCCATGTTTTACAACCCCACGGGTCTAGAGATATCTGCACAGAGGACGGGTATTTTCAGCTAGTTAAAATAATCAGATTATTTTATGATCATTGTTCTATCAAGGAATCATACAAATCCAAGCACGGATATCAATTTATGGCAGATGAATGAAACGTTAGTTTTGTTTCCTTTTTTAAATTGAAACAATCGTGCTAGTCTTGTTTAAAGGAGAAACAGCAATGGAATAAGGTTTTCTTTGCTTTGGGCACAAACTTGAAATTGATGTAATTTCCATCTTTTTTAAAAATGTATTTTTCTGTATAAATAACCTAGCCAGAACAAGTTGAATTCATATTGCTAATTGTAATTGGAGCCACAAGTTTATTTCATACGCTGTTAATCGTCCAATACTTTTGATCCTCTTCACTGATTACATTACGTTTAATCTTGAGAAGTATCACCATTAATCTTCGTAGGGGTTTAATAGCTATGTAATTTTCCTCAGGTGTCCTAGCTATTTTTATTAACCTTATCTTAAGACTGAAAATCAAAATTGGAACTAATATTCCCATACTATCTCAATCACTACCTTGACAACCCACCCATACATTTTTGAAAAATCTCCAAAGGAATGACGAATCTCTGTGTAACATAGCCACTGGTATCGAAAAGGATACGACGTCTGTTATGCCCAATCCTTTGTTATTTGATAGAAGTCCAAAGAGTAATGTGAGATGTCGTCTTCTCGTTTGATGAGTTAGCTGTAATAAGCAACAAGGAGAAGATTAAAAGGCTCATTACTTTAAAAGGAAAATGAGACAACATCGAAAAGTAGGCAATGAAAAGATGGCTAATTATTTATGCCTTCATTTTTTTCTCACGTCCGAATCATTTTCCGGAAGAAAACTGTCGATTACCTTGCTTGATTCTCTAGTTGGATATATGCCTACCTGCGTGCCTCTCTGTCTCTCTGTCTCTGTCTCTGTCTGTCTGTCTATCTGTCTGTCTGTCTGTCTGTCTCTCTCTCTCTGGAACTGCCACTATCCCTCATTTCTTTTCACCTGATATACATGTATTATATATGTATCAATTTATCCATCTATTTATACTTGCACAAGATATTTGATAATATTATCAATGATCCTTAAATGATCCTCTCATTTCTAGAAAAGAACAACAAAAATCACCGGAGAATGTTTTACTCCACAGTTCCTAAGCTGAAAAGTTGCTTTGTTCCCGTGACTGAGTCTATATCGTAGGCAAACTATGAAGCAAGTTAAGACCCTGTAGCCTCAAGCTGTGCCGTGTGGTTATCTGTGTGGAAAGTGGTGGTGAGAGAAGGAGAGATGGGGAGAGATTTTGATCGGCAATGATTATTTACTGCATTGAGAGAGTGAGAAGGAAAGTGAAAATTGACTGGTTAGACAAATTTAGCATTTTTTTAATTGCTGCAGTAATATCTTATAATCAAATTTTTTTTTTTTTAGTGTACTTCAGTATTGCAATGTTCTACAAGCGATAATTATTGCTAAAGTTTTGATTCTTCGATTCACCATCAATCCAATTTTTCAGTTACTTTCCTTATCAAAAAATTTAACTTTGGACAGCCTTAGTTGTGATGAAAAATATCAACTGAAAAATCAGGATGAAGTTGAAGGTGATTTTTTCTTAATGAATGAAATCTATAATGATGCTTCAAATACTTCGGGTAATAAAAATTAATCATAGAATAAATATCTTTCAGAAACGATTTGGGCTCTTTTAGGATGTATTCTGAACGAAGTTTTTTTTTTTTTCAGACAGCGTTAAATAAATTTTATGGTAACAGTATCAAAATATTTTTTCCAATTCGATTTACGCCACGAAGCAACTTTTAATTTGCCAGTGAATAATTATGGTATTTTATTTATCATATCCAATTGGTTGGGGGTATGAATAGTTTGGCCCGAAATTCACTAATTCTAGTCTACGGTGCGTTTCTAGTGTCCAGACGTTGGCCACTGTGGAGGATATGATCTCGCCATTCCGTTCCAGATAAAAGCAAAATTTTTTTCAGATACCCTGGCACCTCGAAATCTGAAGTTTTTGGTAGTGAATTTTGGACCCCATTTACTCGGGAAGTGCTCATTTCATTTATGTTCTCGGATGAATTTCGTTGACAACCTGCTTGTTTGGTACAAATTGTCTTTGCAAGCGACCCAATTTCTCTTTCAATACGTATTTTTTGCAACTGACTGACCTGTAACTTGATACACGATTCCAAATTAAGTATTTTTTCAACTTTCATTACTCTTTATCATTTTTCCATGGAATTTAATTGGAATACCATTTTTTTAATGGCATAGTCAATATAGTATTATTCAATATTACATGATCGGATTTTTTTCAGAAACTTTATTATATAAAAGAATTCAAATTATTAATCATGGCTCTTTTGCTTCCCCAGGAAGCGAAAATCGTTGACGTGAATGAGCTTCAACTACTTGAATTTTCACAGTTGTCTCTTCAGTTGCTATTAAGACAAGGCAATTATGTCATACCATCAACTTTCTCGAAAAGAGACAATTATAAAAATTCAAATGGTTAAAGTTCACTCATTGTCACAGAATTTGTTCATCGGATATAAGAATATCTTCATGCTTTTGCCTGGATTAGACTGTTTCATGGAAAATAAAGAACAAGTATGAAGCAGCTATATGTAAGAACACCATCATCGACAAATCAAACATCACTAAATTAATTGGATAAAGATGCTTACATACTCATGAGGGGCTACAAAGCCGACTTTATGAAAAAAACCCACAACTGTACTAATTAACCTCGTTAAATCTCAAATTGGAAAAATCCGTAAGAATATATTAGAAGACATAAACTAGAGCATCAAACAACAACAACAACCAAACCAATCGATAAACACAAATGAAGCCATTACTTGATTCAGTAACATTAAGCAAGAAATACCTGTGCTTTTGTACAATTCGACATCTTGCACTTCTACTCTTTTTTATCAAAAGGAATCTCTTAGAAAGCCGTGGAATTCGTAGAAATCTTTAAAAAAACATCAATATCAAATATATAGAAATAATCAAACACGGTAGACGGACGGTACTCCTCAATAGCCCAGAAAAATGGACTAAAATAACGACGTCTTAAGTTTTGATGTTTCTATGGGTAGTTTCGACCCTGCAGAGATATCAGACCTAATCGGTTTTATATTTTTACAACTTCAAAAATCAGAGTCTAAAAATGTATGACTGTCCTTGGGGGATGACTTACTTATTGTAAATTACAGCAATTCGCAAAAATGCGAAAAAATACCTCATAAAGAAATGAAAAAATTATCTCCAAAATTGAAATCAAGGCCAATGAAATAATTGTACTGTTTTATATGTCACTATTAATTTAAACAATAATCCCCTAAAACCACAGGAGAACTTTATGTAATTACATCCCACAAGTTCTAACCATAAAGCATTAAAAAGCTTCTTAAATCAGTAGAAACTAAGCTAATTCACAATTCCTCAAATGGAACAATATTCAAAGATGTTTAAAAAATATATACATGAGCCAAGAAGGAAATCGATTTAGATATGATGAAAAAAAAAAATCCGATAGAGTGAAACATAGCACCAACAAAAAAGTATAGGTGGAATAATCATCTGGTACACACCGCCATTCAACGTAGAAGTAAAAACCAACTTAGGAAAAATGTGTCCAATTAAGAGATAAACATTCCACCTAGAGTAAACCACTGAATGAAAGATTTAACAAGAACAAACTGATAATTAGATATAGTTGTACGAATAATAATAATAAATTCATGACAAAACATAGCAATAAATTAATTAAAAATAGTATTTACAGTTAAAGCATGAATAAACCAATTTGCCATTGTACAAACAAAAATTGATGCCCTTCATGAAACAAATGTTTGGAATCTTATATCGTATACCAAAACGATATATCAACTGAAAAAAAAACTCCAAAGTAAAATATTATATGAAAATATTATAAAACAACCTTTGAGCTAAGATTAGCAAACCTCATATCATCATTCATAAGTGGGAAATATAAAGATGATAACCCAGTGTCAACGTATTATTTGAGACTAATGGCAAACTCAAAATACAGTAAAACCGAAAATATTAAAACAAACTCACATATGCAAGTATATTTAAACTCTATGTTACTTTTGCCTAAATGGGGATTTTGAAATCCTCACTTTTTGCAAACGGAACAAAAAAATAAGAATTATTAAACAGAAAATATAAATTACAGGTAAAATGCCGGCTTTGCTCACAATTTCTATTAGCAAACATGATTTAATTCCCCACGTATAAGTATACTAAATTATTCCTACTACAGACTTCTTAGTACATCACCATGAACATTATCATTATTTTCATACCTCCAGCAATCTTAAAGGAGAACCCAATCACCATAATTATGTAGAAACTAACCAAACCCAGAATAATCAAATTAGCTACTAAGGTCATATGAAAGTGAACAGTAACACTGGGAAAATGATTCAACTAAGGAAAAAACACTCTCAGAGAGAAAACACCAGAAAGAGCTGATGGTTTAATAACGTACTGATAAGAAAAATGCTATCTCCTGCTGATTTATAATCCATACCTATGAATGAACACATAATCCCCCTGAATGAAACAGGAAAAACATAGCAAGCAATGACTACCACTGAAGGAAAAAAAACGAAAGAAAATAAAGCTAGCCAAATAGATATCCTCAAAAAAGGTTGTAAATATGAATTTAAAATACGTCCAAATCATTTGCCCGAAAAAGCTCAAACAGGGCAGGAATATTTATGTATTTGTGTAAAGAATCCTTACTTCATCATATATATATATATATATATATATATATATATATATATATATATATATATATATATATATATATATATAGATATAGATATAGATATAGATATATATATATATATATATAGAGAGAGAGAGAGATAGACAGATAGATAGATAGATAGATAGATAGATATAAATAGATAGATAGATAGATATAGATAGATAGATAGATAGATCGCACAATACTTATATTAGGAGGGGTTTTTAGATATATTTAGAATGGCTCTTGCTGTCGAGATAAATAGAGATAAATAATGGCACGTACACAAATATTTGTGTGCGTAAAGATGCTGCATTAGACCTTTTATTGATTTTTCTACGCAACAGACACATAATAAATTAAATAAGCTCAGTATCCCAACCTCCCCAGACTATGACTGAAATTTGATCAAAATATCTCTTTCATATTTTTTATCTGTTTTTGTTTCTATTATCCCATTCTATTGGTACAAGTGGTATGGGTCGACTTTTTTTTTTAATCTGACAAGTATTTGACGTACATATTGTCCACCAATACTTTTTGAAAGATTTTTCTACCATCTTTTCTATCTGTAACTGTCTTGTTTTATCCGATCAAAATCAGATTTAAAGCTTTTCTGTTTCCAATGTTTGTGCCTTCTACCAATTTGCGATTGTTAAAACATGTAAGTGGATGATAAGTGGCACGAGTTCTGACTGCGTAATCTATGCTTTACACCACTACAGAAATGATAACTGATTATCAAAACATAAATAAGGTATACTACCAGTGCATATGCCCCCAATAGTCAGCTAAGGAGCCGAGCCAAAAGATTGACCCTCAAACTGAGAACCATGCAACGTACACAAGAGAGAATCATACCCAACCTTAAATGGAAAGATAACAAAATAGCATAGTATGATATAGGAGATACAAGAGTTCGATATATCATAGAAACCATTAGGAAGCTAAATGGACCGTTGTTGAGTCATGTTGCAAGTATGTCAGGCAACCGATTGACATCACGACTCACAACGTAGATCTCAAACAATGATATGCAAAAATGTAAGATTGTGAGACGTTCAGAAAATATTGTCTCTGTAACGCCCATTATAGAGAGGTATGTCCAACGACGGATGCCCAAACGCAGCTGCACCAGCTGTTGCTGCTGATGATGATGACTGCTTCCCAATTTTCCGAAGTTGCATCTGCTTGGTCTTTACGGCCTTGCTCACAAAACCGATATACTTTGCCAAATTTAGAAGACCATGAATAAATAAATCAAGAAGCTTCTGTATTCGAGTACGTGCCACCGAAAAATGGTGAAATAATTACTGTTGAATGTTCATTAAAAATAAGATACTTGATACAATAGTCTCGAATTGTTGCTATTTTTATAATTCTGTACTAATTATAGGTCTTACGTGTACACAAATAAGATGTTACCCTGAAATAAGTATATGAAAAAAAGGTTTATCCATAATTTGATTTTTCTTCTTTAAAACTTAATACTCAGATAAAAATATCGGCCATCAATATTGAAGACAAAAGAGTAACTGCAGCGCCAAAATATCTTCGCTGCTTTTTTCTACATAGTCCCTCACAAGATGTCTCATAAAGGACTTATCCCTCAAGAAAAGAAGGTTAAATTTACACATACATAAATTTTAGGCTTCAATATTAGTCACATTGCAATATTCTATTCAGAGATGTGGGTATCTAGCAGGTGGAACCATTTCATCATGCCTTACCCTCGTTTGAGTACATATTCCTTGGTGTTGTGTCAGCCATGTCGATATGTAACGAAAAGGGTAAAAACCAGCAATCATGTTGATCAAAAGTATCTTTAAACCATGAAGTTGAAATGTATATGTTATTGCTTTTTTAAATCTTTTTGGAATGGTTTTCTGGAATGGTTTTCAGATTTAAAATGGTTTCAGTGCAATTTAAGAGTATAGTTTGAAAACACCCTGTTAATCTGTGTGTGTGTGTGTGTTTGTGTGTGTGTGTCTGTGTGTGTCTGTGTGTGCGCGTGCATGCATGCACTTGCACGTGTATGTGCCTGTGTGTATTTTCTTAACTCCATTCTACTGCAATACAATCTGTTCAATGATCATTGTATTTTTGTATAGGCATTTGTGAAAATATGTCAGCAAGAATATATCAATATTTGTGGAAAGGTGGTATTTGTAACGCATGCGCACTGTTCGACATTGAGAAGCGTTATCAGACATCCTTCTCCTCCCGCTACACTTTCTATCCAACCTCGTCTCACCCATTTTTTCTTTTTCTTCCTTCTCATTCCTTCCCCTCTCTTTTTCCTTCCACTATGTTTCTTCTGTCATTTTCTCTCTTTCGTTTATATCCTTCCTCAATCTCCAATCACTTCTTTTCCTCTCTTCTTCTGTCTGCGATTAATATTCTACCATTTCGTGCAAAAGAAACGATGATGCAGGTGTCGCACTCGAAGATTCTTGCTTCGATAAACGAAAAATTGAAATTCCAATTTCAAAGATGCAATCGAAAATGCAATATTTGCTAATTTAAAAAAATATTCTTCTTATCATTCTTCCCGACTGAATAGTTCGATTTCTCCTTTACGGCTCTCTTTCTTCATTTTCTTCGTCTTCATCTGCTTCTTCGTTGGTAAAAACTGTTAACCATAACTGTCACTAAAATTGTCAATATAGGTTTCTTTAGTTTTCAAGTGAGGCTAGCTGTCTGGCTTGCTGACTGGATATCTCTTTATTTACTGCGTGTCAAACTTAGCTAGAGGGACGAACATCCAGGAATTTGCTCTTCATTACGCCAGGAACAAAAGTCGTTCTCTTGTTTCTTCAAAACCTTAATCTGCAAATGGACTTTTAGTCGGGGTTCACTTTACAATGGATTTTCCTCCTAAATCAGCCCCTGTTTGTATTTGGTGATTTATTCATTAATCACCAATTTTTCCTTAATCGATCTCTCCGAACATAACATGCTAACAAAAGACGTAGATCACATGACAGATTCTATTGAATAATTATCCTGGCCTTTTTTTGTCTTTTTTGTCTACATCTTTCTTTTCTCAAAATCCTTTTTCGTCAATTAATTTTTGTTTGGCTATTTTCACTTCTCTCTCTTCTTCTTCCTTTTTCTCGTCGCCTACGATCGATTCCGTCGAAAACCTTCTTCCTGTCTTTCTCATTTTGCTTATTTTCCATCCTTCCCGTCTTCCTCACACCTAGTCACACCCTTATTATCAAAGCACAACATAACAATGACTGTTAACAATATTTTTCAAATAACTCTCGTATTTTTTTCCCAATTCAACTTAACAGCAAATGAATAGATGTAACGTGTGGGAATAAATAACCGCTTTTCATTCTTGAATTAATTCTTTTATTCATCCTACTCGTTCAGGTTTTCTGGAATTTTTTTTATACCTCAACAACCGTTGCCATTGATTACACACTTGCGATATAATGAGATTTTTATCAGCATGCGCCTTTTTTATGTATCGAACACAATTTCATATTATCTTTTGGTCGTTGTAACGCACATTATGAATTTCATACTTTAAGATGAAGAACTTTCTACTTGTTTACATGTTTAGCTGTGACTTAAATGACTATTTGTCTTTCTGTTCAATTGAGAAGTAAAAAGACAGGTTGAATCGAGTCATGCAGTCAAGAAAATGGTTTTATAATTTCGATTCCCACGAAGAAAGGTGGTTGTAAGCATCTTCCAAAGGTATTTAGTCATTTACCTAAATGACTATGTAAAAAAAATCGTCGATGACTAAATTCAAATTTTTGTTACCAATCATTTTCCCTCTCATTTTCTTCAATTTTATCAATTCACATGAAAGAGCTTGTCTGATAAAGAATAGATAATTATGAAGAGATAATCGGGGCGCCGGGAAGACTTGGCTCTCCGAGAACCCTTCCAGCGTTTATTGAGAGTTTTCATTCCACTATATCATCAGAGATGCTGTAGAGGGACTACTATCTAAAAAGTTGTATCAACCTCACTCCTTACTTTAGGATCCAAGGTGACGTTTAAAAAAATCCCTCAGCTACGCTTCTGTTTTCACTTGAAAAAAGGTTCCTCTTAATTTTGATCCGGTTAAAAGAGGGTTTAAAGTCTCTCTTATCTTTTTCTCTGTAAGGTCGAGTCTTCCATAACTACAAACGCCTGAAAATGTCTACCTTGATATTTGATACTCACAATGAAGGAAGAGTGTCTTTACAGTTTTAATCCCTTCATCATCATCATCATCATCATCAGAAAATTAGCGTCCTTCAATCGGAATAGACCTTCCTCTGGAATAGTAGGGGCAGAGCCAATATTTTCTGAACTTGTCTAGTTTTACACACCATCTTATATTTTGCCGGCCATATTTTTGTATATGATCTCTTAGGATCCCCGTAGTGAGTCGTGATGTCCAGCTGGTGTCTGACTTTTTTGCGACATGACCAACCCATTGCCTATTTTCTATGGATTTTATCCCTGATTCCTGTTCATTCTCTAACATACTGAGCAGCCAAGTGATCTACTTTTCTAAGACTAAAAGGATTTCCTTGTTCTTAGCTTGCCTTACCGAGAGTTTGCCATCCCAGAGCGATTTTTCGGTTGAATTTTCCTCCTTTCGAGGATTTTAGAGATATTCATTGTCGTAGGTAGATGCAGAGGTTTTTTTTTTATTTCATAACTGAGTTGTCGATTTTAATTGGCGTATTTCCGTTTTGTTTCTGTCCTCAAATTGTTTGTTGCACATTATATTTTTTATACAAATGTCATGCAAAGTACGACTTACTCCATCCTACCTTCAATTCGACTAACGTTATTTAAAAGCTGTGAAAGCTTCTGTCTAAAAATGGGACTTCAGTATTCGCTGTACATTCTGATCCCTTTATTTCCCCTGTGTAGTTTCTAGAATTTCATCTCAAGGTAGGCTGTGAAGATCATAGGTGAGCTGATATCACTTTGGTATCTTTTTGAGCTGAAAGGGCTCCAAAGCTTTATGTAGCCTAATAAATGAACAGTATATATACGGGTGCGCCTTGTTGTATGATAGAATCGATGACTCTAAGGATTTGCACTGAGTTGAAGTCCTTCGAAAAATCGGTACATCCTACAGCTAGTGGAATTCTGTATTCTGCTGTTTTTTCTTATAGATTATTTACTGAATGGAGAAGTTCAATGGTTGAGTAGCATTTTTTTGAATCCAGTCTGTTCTCATGGTCAGTTTTCATCTAGTGTTTCGGTATTTAGGTTGTTGATCACATTAGTAAGAAGTTTGTTGACGCAGTTGGGTACGCTTTCTGCCCTGTACATGTTTATACCTTTTTGCTTTCATTTTATCATTCAATTGCATCATATTTTATTGATGAATCTATTAGCTCTTCTGAGTAGGTTCATGGTAATGTTATCTCGTCATTCCCTTCTTTACTTTCGTAGATGCCTTTTTTTAACTCTCACTAAGAAACATTTCGAGAATCTTTAAACTGGTTTTCTCGTGACTTGCATATCCTGTTTGTTGTCATATGTTCCTTGTTTGGGAGCTTTTCATTTATTTCTTGTGCAGGTTTGGCGATTCGGTACTTATCCTCACGAACACAATACTTTTTGGCGAATCCCTGTACTAAGAGCTCTCCCCTTCAATTTTCGCTTCTGAAATGAGGGTTCTTATTTACTGAAGATCCCTTAAGGAATTATACATAAACATATAGAATTAAAAGGTGTGTAAATAGACAGGGAGTAATGTTACATTTTGGCCCTATTGTTACTTATATATATATATATATATATATATATATATATATATATATATATATATATATATATAATTGGAAAAGTTAACATTTAAACAATTATAACAATAGACATTTTTGCCAAGAAACTTACATCTATCATGAGAAAGACAAAGTCTGCATCTTTTACGTTAAATGTATCGAGGATATTTCCTCGATATATACATTAGTTGAAACCAGTCTACAGAAATATTTGGACTGATAAACTCTACTCATGGCTCTTTTGAATTTGTTTATGAAAAATGCACTAACTGCATTGCCTCCCTAGACACTTGCATATGCATATATAACAATAGAAACCTCCAGACCATCTTCTATATTAAGTATGCAGGCCTCAAGACTAGCTTCCCTTTGAAATCACCCATTAGAAACACCTTTTAAAAAATCCACCATTTCCACAAGCACTTAGAATTAAGACAAATATCTCTGTGGATAATAGACTTAAGAAACATTGCTGTAACTTGTTGTAACACTTCAGTGAACGAATATATGCACAAGAAGATATGAATAACCGGAAAAGATGCCACTTTAATACCCAGAGAAAAAAACCTAACGGAAACAAATTTACTCATCAGCACATTCCACAAAACACACCTACTCCCGGTACATATAATTAATAAACGATTGCATATACCAAGACGTAAAACAAAATGAAATATTCCAAGAGTAATGTGTTTTCCTCCCGCAGACCCAATAACATCAATGATACAGTTAGCAGTAACATCATAATGAAATAGAAGGTGTCTCATGAAACGGTCAATTCTGCCAACACTGCAACGATAGAACTAGTCTGTGCTGCAAACAACTTGAACACACTAAAATCTTCACCAGCTTTCCACTGTCAAGATTTCCTACATGTACCATAATTCCAACGGCAGAAGCAAAAAGTCCATCAACTTCCTAATATGTACTAAATACTAACTGCAATATATAAGTGAAGCAATTCAACATTAGAGTGAATTAAATCACCCAATCATCCTAATCTACTCCTAGTGGGACAACATTCCATGGCAAGGCCACAATATTGGTACATACGGTAGATTTAACATCATCAAACGATTCTAGAAAACATACATCTCCCGACTCGACGAAAATTTTGGAACTACATGCAGATATATGAATTGATAAACTCAAAACTTTCTCCTAATGGACTAAAGACTAAACTCATATATTCTCCTAATCCATACATATATTATTACATCTGATATTATACTTCTACCACTTGACTGCTCTCTTATACTACTTCTGAAATTATATGCATTGTAAAATTAGTTGAATAATCAAATTTACCATTTTGACGACACATTTCTTCGAGAAAGTTTTGGAACATTTGCGACGCCTCTGTTACAACATATTGGTTATGATTCATTCCTGCTGGATCACTCGTACTACAAATTGG
The DNA here is from genome assembly GCA_963457665.1 of Thysanoteuthis rhombus. Classification (NCBI taxonomy): domain Eukaryota; kingdom Metazoa; phylum Mollusca; class Cephalopoda; order Oegopsida; family Thysanoteuthidae; genus Thysanoteuthis; species Thysanoteuthis major. The sequence continues at coordinate 19,846,835 of OY735213.1, forward strand.
CAGGTGAATCTTCTTCCAATTGGCAAATCGAACATGTGCCGCATGATGATTCAAATATCAGTCGAGGTTAACTGGTTATAAAGTTAACGCCAATGCCAGCTTTATTGTTGCAACATATAAAACTCTCAAAGGTGATTATAAACCTGCTGATGCCAAGAATGGAGCAGGTAAATACGATGACACTCTGCTTAGCGCTGACCTGTTTTGCAGTGATTCGCTATAGCGCACATTTCTAATAATCCTGCAATCGAATCAGTAACGTTAAACAAAGAAAAAAAATGATTGGTTAATGTATGAGAATAAACATGCTCACTCATACACAATAATACATTGTGTAGTACTCATCGACACGTGATGAATTTTCACTAGCCTCAAGAGTAGCTACTGGAGGAGATAAGCAGCACTAATCTATTCCATTTTGTTGAAACTCAATAATGACATCAAATACTTTTGAATGATTCACCATGCAATCTAAATTCATACTATGTTATAATGATCTAATGACCTCCGTTTAGTGCTGCATTATTGTATTGTTATTTCGAAATGTACCGACAGTTCTGAATGAAAGAAATTATCTACTCTGAGGAAAGAAAAAAACATTTTTCGATTCGGTGCGGTACATTAAAGAATTTTTAATTAGCCAAAATCGTTTATATTTTGTATTTTAAATAGGCATTGTACTTGAGAAAAAAGCTATTCCAAGAAATATATGGAATGACCCTGAAGTGAGTTTTTCCAGGGCCAAAGTCTAAGTGAAACGTATTGGGATCCTGGGATTTATAGTCGATAAATCTTCCTCCAGGTCATGCTGATATGGTCCGAAAAAAAGTCAACAGATCAATAAGCGAAGGATACTCTAGGGTGGCCAGCTCTCCGCAGAAGAAGCTCAACCAACAAAAACAATACAATCCCATTGATCCTAAAAGGAAGAGCATACAACAAATGCATCCTTCCGATAGTCAGTTATGGAGCTGAAACATGGAACCTAACCAAGAGACAGAACTGCAAACTCAGAAACATGCAACGTACGCATGACAGAATCATGAGGGATCATAAGACAGTACAATATATCAGGAAAGAAACAGGAGACCAAACATCATAAAATCTATTCGAAAACTTAAATGGCAATGGGTAAGTCATGTTCCAAGAATGGCAGACAACCGATGGACAACTCACAACATGGATCCCCAGAGATCACATGCAAAACCGAGGCTGAGAAAATACAAGATAGAGAGATGAACTATTCAAACTACCAGAGACCATTGGCCCTGCGAGGCCCATGATAGAGAATAGTGGCGGACCCTGGGGAAGTTCAATGTCGAACGAAGACGATAAAAGAATGACGATGATGATGATTATAGTGATTGGCATTTGATTGACTGCAAGAGCAGCTAAAATTAAATCAAATTTGACATCCAACTTGCTCACAAGAGCTACAGTTCCTGGTTCTGCATCAAAATTGTCCGTCCAATACAGTTGTTGCTAAACAGTCTGACTTGCTATTTACACTTTACCACTGATAGATCAATGCTTTTCCTTAGGTTGATAGAAACAGTCACTTGACTGTCGTTTGTTTTGGCTGCATTCCATGTTCAATCAAACAGTGGATATAGAGTGGCCAGCAAATGATATTTTTCTCACTTTTTGTTGGACAGAGATCACTGAAAAGTCTGAAATCCTCAAAATACAATGATTGATGTTGCCACACATGAACTAAAAGGGACATTCGGACATAAACGTTGCAAAATGAATCCTAATTAAAACTATGCATGGGGTCCAGTAGCTCCATGTAAGAGCTAAACATACCAACAGCCAGTTGAACTGACTTAAAAACTGAAGAATCCTATGTTTAAATTTGGGGATCATCGTTCTAAAATTCAAAAATACTTCCCACGACTCACACCTGAATGAAGGCCGTGGAGCATAACTACCGAAATAGAGCGTAGAAAAAACAACCAAGTCAGAAAAGATATTCGTTCTGTGATGATCCCTCATTCCAAATATTTTGACCGAAGAAAAAAGCAAATAATGAAATATATGGTTATCTATGCCCAGTCTTTTGTTTTGGTACATACTTTTTTCTCCGGGAGATGTTATCCAGATATAAATTGATTTTAGCTATATTCTTATCATTACTACCGTTCAATGTGAGCAAGTACACATACAAGGCATTTGTAACATGCGTTAAGTAGCATCGTGCATCAACAAATATATTCTTCAGTATTTTGGAATATGAAATCAGGAAAAATTCATTCATTCATTCATTCATCTATATTCGTGTGACAACTTATAAGGTGTATAAAAAGTAATTTTCCCTAGTATGGTGAGCTTTTAGCATCCAACCATCGACAGCACTGCTTCCTAAAGTAAAAACTATTCACTGTTCACAGTCCCCAATGGAGGAGAAACAAAGACAGCATAGTTAGATTCCTAGATCAATTCATGTGTAAAAGACTGAGAGAGGTTAAGAGGACATTGATTGATGATCAGCGAAATAATGTATGAGATTCGAATCTCATTAGAAGTCCCACTGCATTGACTTGTACTGGATTCTTGTACTTTGTAAATCTGATAGGATATCTATATGAGTGCATGCATGAAAGTGTGCGTATGTATGTGTGCAGGTTTTTACATGTAAACACGCACACACACACACACACACACACACACACACACACACACACATATATATATATATATATATATATATATATATCGAGAAATGAATTTGTAAAAGGGATGTCATTCTAGTGGGCGTTACCAATCAATCAAAAATGTAGCAGGGAATACTATTAGTGTACAAATTAAATCACAGAAAATAATTTGAATAAAAATACCGTTTTAGTAGGCGTGACTGATCAATCAAAATATGACAGGAACCAATTAAATCAAAAGGAAGAATTTCCACAAAATCTTCTCGAGGGCCTACTCCAGAAGATAAAAGGCAACCAGGAAGTCAAATCATTGGTGTGCATGAGTTTCTATTTGAGGGGGCATGCTGTCATTCAGCCCTTATTTTACTGAAAGAAAAAATGTAGAAATTGTAGGAACACACATGGAACTACTTACCAAAGAAAACATTTTTTTTCTTTACAAAAATATTCGATATAAAATACATTGTAGATCTGGAACTAAAATTGTCACGCCCGACAACCAGCCACTCTGATGTAATTCGATTTATATTTAGCGGGACGGTTGTAGCTGAATTAATTGATATTGGACAGTTTTGCAGAACGTGTCCAATGTTTCCAACACATTTCAAGGACCGACTGATCTTCAAATCTTGTTTTACCAGACTGTTTCCTGTCTTTTAAACTCCTGCCCTTGCTCAGTTGAGGGTACAGTACCCGTATCTTCATTGCTTGGCCGGGTTCGTACTTGTGCTTGTTTCCATGATTTGATTATTTCTGTTTGTAGCATTTAGTTCCATATGTATTGCATTATGAATGAAAAATAACATGTTCTCTGATATGTAACGCAAATGTCTGTTCTATTTCCTGACTTTTAACGTGCAATTTCACGGTTTTTATTTCCCCAGTTTTACATATTACTTTATATCCCCCTGCACACATTGAACAGGATGGTACATTGCCAAGAACGTGGAAGAAACCTGGATCTCATGTTATAATGTCAATAATTCATTCCCAAGTGCAAACAATATCTCATGAAATACCATTGGGGAATTATAAGTTGCCAGACGATTCGATAAGCTTAGGTTTTTTCTGTATTCTTAAGAGTGGATTTAGCTTTGGCTGAACTTTCTTTTAGGTTTTACTAGACTTCCATCAAGTATCATCATTAGGTAGCTTTCTTTGAACTCAACAGTTTATTGCTGAGATTCAATCATTCCATGTCGTTGTATTGACTTTGGGTCTGCAGAAAAAATTAAATTTACAAAGATGTGCGTCTCACAATTTTTTTGATGAATCAAAATATGAATAGTGATATCTAATGACTGCTTTGTTTCACTTATCATCGGAGGATGTCGATCACTATCGATAATACACAAATATGAAAGAGATAAAAGTTTTATTTTAGTTCTTTTTCGATATTCGTCATTTAAATACATCCTCTAATATCATGAAGTGTTTTGATGTGCAGTGAATGTAATTGCATTGAATGTTGCTATATATATATATATATATATATATATATATATATATATATATATATATATATATTGTGTCATCCACGGACAGCTGTTTCTTTAGTGTGGCTATAGACTTTCCATTATCCCATCCAGTACCAAGGGGTAAGATTGAAACCCGGAGGCTGATTCAGACCCAGAGGCCGATATCTTACCTCTAACCTACGGAACTGAACGATCTATTATTATTCACACATAAATATTATTATTTATACATAAATTCCCCATCGACCAGGGTGCTCTATTCCTATGGAGGAGCATTTGATATATATATATATATATATATATATATATATATATATATATATATATATATGAGTGTGTGTGTGTGTGTGTGTGCGTTGGTGTGTGTGTGAGTGTGTGTTTTTACATATGTACATACGCTTGTACATTTTTCTTTCACTTTTGTCTGCCTACATGTTATTATTCCCGTTGGGTTGTAAATAATGTGAGAATCTATTTTTGTAAAAAAGTGTGAATATCCATTTGTTCATATTCAAGCGTTTCTACTCTTTAAAAATGTACTTTTCCATTCTCGTTGTTGTTGTTGTACGTGAGGTTTGTAACTCATCGAAAAACGAGTTGGAGCTCAGCAATAGTTCCTATTTTGAAGGACTTTTCTTTCACTTGGTGCAACACTGTACGTAAATCATACTTGCGTTTATAGCACGAGGGAATGCTCATGCTGATCTAGAAAAGAATCATGCGTGGGAATGTAGACTGTAAATTTCTTTCTTCCTGTTATTGTGCATGTGCTTCTGGGGAAAGAAGAAAAAGACAGGAAGTAAGGCAAAACATGTTCAGTTCATCACTCAATAGAAACCCTCACTAATATCTTCATGTGGCATGCCGTGTTAGAGATGATCAATTCAAAAACATTGAAAGATGGATCATCACTGTATAAGTCAATATTCTCATCTTTTGTTGAGCAGTGATCATTAAAAAGCAAGCAGGAACTGAGTATGTGATTAATTCAGTTTAAACGTGCAATTTGAGTTGATCCCCCAAAATTATAGGAAAAAAAAATAATCATTTTCTACTCCCTAAATCCTTGGTGTGGCCTATACGAGTTATGGACACATATCCAGTCAGCAAGATTAACTTAAAAACGAACAAAACCTTTGTTGACAGTTTTGGTTGACAGCTTATAACAGAGCATGAAAGAAACGAGGGGACTAGGTGATTGAAATGAAGGAGCAAAGAAAGGTAGGTAACATAAATTATTCAACCTAGAAAAATAACACAAATCGTTACAGAGAACGGATATGGAAGGAGAGAAGGGAAAAGATGGATGAAAAGTAGAAGGGAAGTATTTAAAATAAAAATAGTAAACAAGAAAATACAAATGGTAGAGCAGAATTTTGTTTTCTATGTCACCGACCAAATTATCTTGAAAGACAAATATGTTTAGATAGACAAAAGAATATAACTCGTTAGCACAAAAAAAAAAAATGGATAAAATGTAAGGTTCAACGTTGCGTATATTTCGTGACTTTTCGACATTTAATTAATGCAATTAGTTGTGGATGCCTGGAGTCTGGCTTTGAAGTTTCCCCAACCTCAGGTTATTTATAGCAGTTGATTCGATCATGTCAGTAGCAAAATGCGCCTAGCGTACAACTGTTTCAAGCAGGCAGAAGGAAAAACCAACGGATGAATGAAGGAAGATAACTCGATCAGAACTACTTCGATATTTTCTTTCCTGAACTGAAAGTCTCTTGTTTTGCTTCCTGCATCAGGAATAATTCCCTCAAGTGATATAAGGGCCAAACTTAGAAGAGAAACAACAAGGGTCAATCGAAGGTGTGAGCTCTCTTTTATCAATTGGTGTCATGAGACTAGTTCTTGGAAACCATTCCAGGGAAAAGTTCTTTGACAAATTCTATGAAATATTCAACTGGTATACAACCTGTGGAAGACCTGAAGAAGTCAGTGTATACACAATCTTGTAAAATCCAAATTCCCCACATTGTATTATTATTATTTACCATTTGCTATGGATACAAATGTTTTTTACAAATGGAAAGAGCGAAAGACATGAGTACTTTGGAATGTGAATTGATTCTGAATTCAGCCATGGGAGGCAACACCTAAAATAAGCGCGTGAAAATCCTAATTCTTTCAGTTTACTCAATCACTGATATATATATATATATATATATATATAGAGAGAGAGAGAGAGAGAGAGAGAGAGAGAGATAAGAGAGAGAAAAAGACAGAGACAAAGAGACAGAGAGAGAGAGATAAATGGATATAGATATATAGATAAATAAGTGAATAGGTAGACAGAAAGAGCAGAAGAGAAAAGAAGGGGGTAATTAGATGGAGAAAGAATGAGATCAAAATGTCAACGTATTTAACCATAAAATTGATAATTGCAATAAAAACTGTTTACTTCTCCTGCATAAGCAGGTATTTTCAATATTCTTGACACAGGAGCTTTTCCCAACAGTTATTGTGGCATACCAGTGATAAGTGATTTTGTGTTGGGATCTGATTAGGGAACAGAGTGGCTTTCCTGGGGGTATGAGTTCAAAATATGTATACATATACACTCACATTTGAGTTATATGTGCGTAATATATAATTGTTGATGATAGCATGCACACTTCTTAAACATTATTACATCTAATCTTCCCCAGCATTTTCTGATTATTCCATGGTGCAGTTGAGCATCACACATCTCAAAATTGGAAAAAAATCTAGTCAGAATTGTACAAAAAGAGGAACATCAGTAAATAAAACAGAACCAACTTAAAAATATGAAGATTCATGAGAATTTAACTGTATTACATAGTTGTGATTACCAGTGTATGATGTGTCTTAATTTTCTTTGATTGAAGGAAGAAACGACTAACTTAAAGGTATCACTATTTCTCTCTTCAATCTTTACACGTGAGCAACATACAATTTTCTCTGTACCACTACAAGTTCCTCTGAAAAATATGTCTGATAGCCGTCGAAATGTACCAAAACAGTTTCCAGTGGTAGGACCTACCATTGAAAGCTATATTTTTAGCTTTAATTTTCAAGAAAAACACGCACAAAACATGTACACACCTAATATATATATATATATATATATATATATATATATATATATATATATATATATATATATATATATATATATCAGTTGTTTTGGACATGTTTTGAGTACCTCTTTTGGAAACTGGAGTCCGGATAATCTGCTTTTTTCCCCAGTAGATATATATAAATACTAAATATACATACACACACACACACATATATATATATATATATATATATATGTGTGTGTGTGTGTGTGTGTGTGTGTGTGTGCGTGCGTGTGTGCGTGTGTGTGTGTGTGCATTTTTTGATGTGCGTCCGTGTGTAATTTTTTGACTAAAGAGTGTGTCGAAAAAACACGAAATTTTAACCTTTATTACCCCCACGTATGGTTGGTGTATGTAAATTCGCATAAAAAGACGAAACAGAACACGTCATGGTACTTGTTGCGCCTTATATATATATATATATATATATATATATATATATATATATGTATATATACACACACATACACACACACATATATATATATATATATATATATATATATATAGAGAGAGAGAGAGAGAGAGAGAGAGAGAGAGAGAGAGGAAGAGAGGGATGCGCACGTGCATGCATGTGTCTAAATAGATAAAAACATGCAATTATATTAAGTTAATCGATTACCAAATTGATTAATTTTTGACAAAGAACAGTCCTCAGGATTCAATTCCAAAAAAAAGAAATTTGATTTCAGTTCTTGCCTTCATTTCTTGGATATACATTCAATCACGACTTTAGAATCCCAGCAGCTTTGGTGATTCAATGCAAGCAATTCAAAAAATGAAATTTCTCCAAGTAATTTTTTTTTCGGATTGAAAAGATGTTGAATCCAGTTTCAACTGTATTTTCTTGTTTATTGATGAATCCATGAATACAAAATATATGAATGAATTAGAATTTTAAGAACATAATCGATAATACATAAATATAATTATCTTTATAAATTCGTGTGTCATTCACATATGATTGACAGATGCAGAATATGGACATCAGTGAAACTCCCTTGAAAACCAACTGAGAATTACTTGAAGTGTAATGGAAAGAGCAATGGTGGGAATTTCTTTGAAAGATAAAAAAATCATGGATATAAGTGCAGGTGAAGGTAAATTTTATCATGGATGCTTGGTGATAGAGATTGGTTCAATACATTGCAGGGATAACAGAGGTAGCAAAAAATTGGTAAACAGTCTTCAAGACATAGTAAATGTGTAATGGGTGGATAAAATATGAGATGAACAAGATTTCCAGGATGGAAAATAATAGCACAGTAAAGGTTGGTATGTCAGGGGGTTCAGAAAGACCCTTGTCAAGCACTTGGCTTATAATGGTTGCTGTTCATGATGATGGTGATATATGAATATATACTTAATAAATCCGTGAACAAACGGTTACATTCCAACTTCTTAGTCATGCATTCAACCCGATGTCATGTATATTACACTGAAAATATTACATAAAAATTCAGGTAATTAATTTGCTGGGTTTCTTACCCACCCTGCGTCAGACTTTCCCTGGCTATTTATCTGTCCATCCCATTGTTGTAGTAGTAGTAGTAGTAGTAGTAGTAGTAGTAGTAGTAGTAGTAGTAGTAGCAGCAGTTTACGCTCTCAGAACTTTTGAGATGAGAAAATTCTTATTATTCTATTCAGGAATTCAACAGATTATCAGCAGCCTTGGTATCCAAGAATAGGGATTTTGAAGAATGTTATTGCAAGTATTGTTCGATGTTTCTGACTATCTGCAATTCAATTTGATGGCCAATCCATATATTGACTGGAAACGCTTCAAACAGAAGTTTGAAAAATTAGAACTTTTTTTTAGCTGTTCATTCCTTACAGTTAGAATATATGTTCCTTTCAGATAATTCTCTGATTTAGAAAACGAAAGTTTTTGTGTATTTTTTTTCTGAGGAGTAACACAGGAATTTATGATTGGTTGGTTTTAATTAGCTCTATGTTTACATGAATATGAGTCAGTAGTATTTTGTGAAGAAGGAATGAGTTTTGGATTGTACATCCAAATACACATGTGATATGATGCTTTATCAAGAATAGATCCTACAAACTGTTGTCAAACGAAATTTTACCCACTCTAATTCATCACTGTTGTAATCCATATCTTATTTTGAACTGACAGTTTCAGCACCTATATTTTCCTCCCATTTAGTGTGTCTAATACTTGATTGAACTTATATTTGTGCACACCATTCCTGGATTTTCCTGGCATTTTTTTACGGTAGTTTTCAACACCACTTGAGATGTGCTGAAAAAAAGTGATACAAAACTATTTACATCCTCTGGTGGGATCTAATGAGTGACACAATAATGAATAAAAAGATTGCATGTTCTGTTTTTCAAATCACACACAATCAAGAAAAGCTTGTTTTTGACCAAAAGATGTATTTGCCAGGAGGCCAGGAATTCTTGCCTTCCTGGATTTTTCAAAAAATAGTAACATTTTCAACAGTATTTCAATCCGATGAATTGTGTATATTTTGAGAAATTGAAAGGTGAGCAGCACATTTTCTTACCCCACCCCCAGCTTTCTTGCAATTTCATGTGAGCTTCTGATGGGAAAGCAATTAAAAAGGCGATTGGTTTACCTCACAAAAGCCCTTTTATCATGGAATTTTCTACTAGAAAACACATTTATTTGTCAACATGTGCTTTTCCTCTCTACTTTGTTAATGCTTACAAACCTGAGTTAATGTAAGCTTTTGTAACATTTGACATTTTCTGCTTGTGTCTGTAAATGATGGAAAATGTGCAGCTGGTTATGACTTGGACTGTATGAAATTCTTCCTGTTGTACATGGACCTTTTATTCTTCTCTTCTTATTCAGTCAATAAATCAATCATTTCTCCTCCCAAATCATTCTTGCCATTTTATGTCTAAATTTCACACATTTCAAACGACTTTGAGAATTAACAAGTGAACCGTGGATAACTGAGCTGATCTATTTGATAGATTTAGGAGAGGAAAATTGCCAACCAACGTAAGAACACTAACTGACATTTTGTCTACGATAATAAAATAAAGCAGTCCTGGAACACTCTTCAGATGGATGCTGACAGTGTAAGCTGTCTATGATAAAAAATAAAAAAGACATCGATTGCAGGATCGTTTGCTGAATCAAAGTAATGACAAAATCGTGTTGTGGAAAAAGAGGATGAAAGTGAATATGATTGGCTTTGGCAGGATGAATAAAACGACAAAATGGAGCGAGCAAGAACTGGAAAATCGACACATTCAATAAAAGAATGTGTAGAGAAAGCCGAAAGTTATTGAGTTTTGATGTCTAAACACGATGTACGAAGGTTCAATCGAGAAAGATCGTCATTTGACAATCACAGTAATGCAGAAATTTAAATCATAGAGGAATAACTAAAAATCCCACATCAAAACTGTTTTTCGGAAGCGGGGGCTGGGTTACCTCTGAAAATGCACAGTGTAACTACTTAGAATCACACACATATATATGAATCACATTTTTAGTAAATGTTAGATAGAAAAATAGGAATCAGATGACCCTTACCTAGGTGATTGCAAAAGTACATCCTGATTATCACCATTGTGAGGAAAGTCATTCCAGCCTTTTCTGTATTTTTCTTGGGATTTCAGGGGTTCTGTAACTCAACACCTTCAGCTACAATGCTGTTCCAACTAAATAGGGGTCACATACAAATAAAGAAAATCAAACATTAGTATCATATAAAATTTAATCAGATTAAGCACGAAAGCATACCCCTACGGTTCCTCTTTTATAATAATTACCCAATTATCACAATTACAAAACCAATTTGGCAATAGTGAAAATGTTTTCGATGGTTTCCACAGCGCAAATAAACAAACACACATTCGGATATCACCGAATTATATATACCAAGATCACCTCATGAAAATGAGCTCATACTTTTTTTTACTTTTTAGCAAAATCAGTAATGATTATCGAGGTTATAGTGTGTTTTTCACTTCCAGCTAAATCACTGCCACCTTTCTTATCTTTAGTATTTTTGTTTCATTCCGGGGTCCTCTTAGTTGATTTGTGGGGGGTCCTGTCTACAATTGACAAAGATGCCTTACTGGAATGAACATATATTTTGTGACGTATCAAACCTGTCAAAACAACGCTTTGGATTATTTTATTATCTGAACGATGATAAATGTGTTTGTTCGAAGGACTACATACAACGCAATGGACAAATTGGGATTTAATAATTGGAGAAACAACAATGGATAAAAAGTGCAGTGAATTTTCACCCAATAAATGTGTTTCCAAATAAATAAAGTGCATTTCAAGGCAGTTTATAAATATTTAACTGTCATATCAGAAAAACGCTCGACAAACATTGCTGCTGTTCACAGAGCGTCGTTTTAAATTAATCATCCCAACCTCTTTTCTCATTTTTGCCATTTGTTAAAGAAACGATTTCATACGACACATAATATTGAAGTTTTTTTTTATAAAAACGACACATTTTTTTTACCCAGCATCAAAATTCCATACTTTTATTGTAGGTTTACGGCCCAAGTGATACGTATATACGTACATTTATTTACATTTTTGCCCCTTTCAAAGTGTTACAGAGCCAACTTAAAATATGGAAAAAAAGATTGTATCTATCATTAGGACAAAAGGCCCCATCAAGCCTTCTGCAGGAAGTAGTAGAAAATCCCGACCACTGAGAAGATCCCAGCCTGTATGTACATAATGTTCAAGGAAAAGAAGGAATTGACAACGAGAGAAAATTTTTTTAAAGTTTTAGTTTTGGGATAGTTGTAAAGTAATCAACAAGGATTTCCACAAACTTTTTACCAAAGATATCACCAACAATTTCACCAGAACATTCGTCAAGAACAAACCTGAGGAAAAAGCGAAACAAGCCATTCGACCATTGACCTTCTCCGTTCAATAAATCAACTAAAAAAGAAAAGCAGTAGAATATAAATGCCACTTGCTATAGCATTTATTGACTTCAAGAAGGCCTTCAACTCGTTGGAAATTTCTAAAATCATCATTGCTATCACTCTACAGGGTGATAAACAACCTCAGATCAGCAAACTACATGGTCTATTCTCTTGAGTATCTCTACAAACTCTATGACCTGTATGACCAATTATGCTGAACAAACTGAATGGAGGAAGCATGAAAGTTGATGCTCACATGAACTTCAATAAAACAAATTTCATATGTAACAGACACATTGACACAAACACACAGCAATCAAAATCTAAATTGCACAGCACTACATCTAACTGGAACAACAAATTTCCGTTGAATCATTGAAAGGGTGGAAAACTTTACGTTGAACAAATTCTACTTTCAAGAACATAAAACTTCGTTGTCATCTATGAAGCTGAGAGATGAGGCTTAATCAGGAAACTGACCCTCAACCTACGAACAATTAAACGGTCACATGATAAAAAAATCATGCTCAACATCACATGGAGAGATTACCAGACAATATTATACATCAGAGGGAAAAACTGTCGAGATATAGTAGATTCCATCAGAAAACCCAAGTGCCGATGGGCTGGTCGTGTTACAAGAATTACAGACAGCCACTGGTTATCACCAGAGCTCACATTCAAACACTAGCCTGCGGAATATAATATGGCTAGGCAAACTACAAAAGTCTAGAATTATTGGCTCAGCGATGCCCATGAAATCAGGCGAAACTTCGGAAAGGTCTACTTCCAACAGCAGACATTGTGCCAATGACGATGATTGTTATTTGGACTGTGTACAAATATGCTGATCAATATTATTCATTTATCTTAATTGGTGGCCATTCAGTCTCCTCTTTACTCAGTAATGTCGTATTGAGGAATAACAAGAGCTGATACACCTTGGGACTAATGTCATTGCACGAGTCATCAGAACGAGGCTGAAACATTAGATAATCTAGGGCATCACCTGGTTTTGAATTCTGAATTGTCGTTCTTGTAGACAATTCGTCTCCCAAAGCTCCTCTGCTATTTTATCCACATATGTGAGGGTGAACAAGATGTATATATACCTTTCCCAAGGGCATTAATGCGAAGTGAACGTAAAACAGCACGTGGATGCCACGTCATTAACCTTTACGCCACTTGCATCTCACTACACTTGTTTTAAACCGTTTCACTGTCGGCAGAAGAGAATATTGACCGGCATATTCAGCTTCTGTTTGAAATTGTTCAGTCCTTCACATGTTCTATCGATCTCCATCGCATTCACAAGACAGGACGCCCAAGGATTGTTATTCTTGAAATCTAATATTTTGATAATCCTAACATAAATAAATACATTTCATTAACAGGATGGGAAGAATAATCTCGAAACAGATTTTGTTGATGAAACTACATTAGATATTTAAGTACGGTAAATTTTCCATTAGACTATAACAATCCTGTCAGCCATAGACAATATTCAGTGACCCAAAAGTCATAGACATCACACCTATAATCCATGGACAATTTTGATGATGGAGATTAAAATTATGATTATTTGTCAAATCTTTCGAAGTAATAACTTGTTGTTCTGATCGGTCTATTTTAGTGTTTCGGTTTCTTGGCTTGTCTCAATTGGTGATCTGTGTTTTGTTTATCGCTGCCAAGGAAATATGACGCCCGTGTATTTAATCGTGTCTATTTGTCTCCCTGTCTATCTGTGCGTCAGCCTGTTGACCAGTCATCACATTTACAAGGTTCCTCAATGAATTTCAATGAGATTTTGGCGAATCTTAGGACATGGACTATGCTACAATTGATTACATTCAGAAACTGATCTAGGGAAATTTGTTTTTGATTGATAAATGTCCTTATCATTCTGGGGTAAATAACAGTACATTGGAAAGATAGTCACTGAAAAGAATGTATGAAAATCATTTCATGCATAGTCATGTTGCAGGGTAGGTAAAAATGAGAAATTCCTGAAACCCCCTCGAAACTTTATTAATTATTCTCTTGCCAACCTTCCCAAAAATGTCAATTGACTCTTAAATTTTGGTTTAATCCGTTTTACATTTATTTTTAAGTCCAAGACCTTTCTTAAAAACTGAAATCAATGACAAGCGTATAGACGATACATTTGAAGTGTTATATTCTGTTGAACCGGATAATTTGGTCTCTAATTCCTCCGTATTTACAGCAATATCCTTTATAAGAACTACTAATGTCTTTATTGTTCACATATCTCAGCTGATATCCAAGTATTCTCAAATGGATAAGTGAACTATTAAGGTGGATTTGTATTTCTTCCTTGTTGTTTTTCCGAATGTTTCTCCCCTTGCTAAGAACTTTGCATACTAACAGAATCATGTGACTGACTATCAAGTTGAAAGCAAATTCACAAAAATCTAGAGAAGAAAAACTACTTCTCAGACAATAAAAGCATACTGAATAATTAATCAACCAAAACATCGTTTTACGAACCATAAAAATGGATGTATCAAAAATTTCTGGAATAATGGAAAGACTTCATTTTCAAACTTGAGAAAACTAGGTTTATATTCTTACAAAACTTTTGATCTAAATGCATGAATTCAGAATGGCATGTAAGTAGACTTTCATTACAATGCTGAGATGTATGATAAAGTGTGCAAAAAGAAGACTAAAAACACTCACATACTCACTAACATATGTTTCTACTTATGCATATCACAAATTGTCGATATCGGTTAGCCTAGAGAGTCACAAGGGAAATGAGAATAATTATATGTCAACATATCGATACCAATCGCGCTGCTAATATTATGGCTAGAGTGCTTGATAACATCTGAAGTCGACAGGTACACTTTGTTTGCGTTATCATTTTTATGCTTGTTACCATCATGTGCTATGACATCGTTTCCATTCTAATCTCTTCTGTCAGGCAATGTGACGTCCACTTAGTACATAAGAGGAGATAATTTGCGCTTTTTCAAAAAATCCTTCTGCGTAGATCAAGATGCACATTGTAATCAGGTAATAATGCTCTGCATGATATCAGTGTGGGATTAAACCAAGTATTGATGCTTTATATGTATGATACCTTTGTAATGTTCAGCAACTACTTGTCAGTGGATAGGGTGATAGCGCAAATAACAGGAAAATAATCTGTACTTTTTAAGAAAGATTCTGAATCAAGAGGAACAGAAAATTAAAGCATACAAACATGGTTGATAGACCATGAATAGAGCTTTGCTAAACCGGGGAAATTATGTGATTTGCAAAATTAACTTATTTTCTGTAAAAATATTTCGATTGCACTTTGATTATATAAGCTTATGATAGAAAGAATGCTCTGTATCCTTGTTTTGATGGAATTATTTTTAGTTCAGATTAATACTACGTATTTATTTGTTCTTGTAAGTATATTAAATACTAATTATTTCGTTTTTTTTTTGTTTGTTTGTTTTTTGTAGAAAAAAGTCTGATTTGACGGCCTTCAAACTTTCAGGGATTTGGCCTAATACATTAATATAACAATTGAGTCAAATTACACTAAACACACGAAATCAGGTAAGAACATCGAAATTAAGCAACGTTGGAGCTGGTCAGAAGCTAGATCGGTGACAGTCTGGAAATACAAGATGCTGGAACCAGGGGATTATACAGAGATCTCCACTGCGATATCCTCATTGGCCTGTGTTGCAGGATTATGTCCATGACATCCAAAGTCTTACGACGGGGATTCGCAAGGTTCAAAAGGTTACATCCAACGGAGAGCGGAAGCCTGGGATGATACAGAAGACGGAAAATCCTGACTTCAAAGGTGTCCATACGAAATATGAGTGGAACTCTAAGGACACACAAGGGTGCATTTGAAGATGTAGTAAGTAATCATCATACATTCAAAAGTATGTAACCTGGAAGAAAATGTAAAACACAAGACGAATAAGTTTGAAATTCTCCTGACGAAAGGATGAAAGTCTGACTTCACTCAAAGCAGACTCAAGGCTAAAAAGATTGTTTGACCTACTCTTATAAGCCTTATACACATTTATTTCACAGATTGGGATTCTTCTTATCATTTTTCCATTCGAGCAAAATGTTAAAAACAACAACTCTTGGTGCATTCAATTTAATATCAATTGTTAGTCAATTGAAGATGGAAACTCGCCACTTTGAAATCTGATGGATTAAACTGGCGGATAGAGAACATTTTACACGAGGTATTACCAAAACAACTTCAAATGATCAAATAAAAAAAATCACATAATTTGTGAATATGCTATATCTTTTTTCCAAAGAGTTCACTACAAACATTGTCTGGCATATTAAGCTTTGGTTTTGAAAGGCTTTTTATTTCCTATTGCCAGAAAAAATGTACAAATAAAAAAAATGATATTAATATCTGCATCAAGCATCTTATTCACACGAATTAAATTTTATACCTAGGTATGCCTGATGCGCTAATTACGAAACTTTCCCAAAATAGAGGTAGAAGTTTCTTCTCCCGAGAGGAGAATGTATGTTCTTGGATAACAGTGCATCAATAATCTATTCTGAGTAAATTCCATACCTTTATGGATATCCCACTGAAATGTACCCTACAACCGTCGATTGAATGCTACGTATTTTCTGAGAAAAACGGTAAGTCACATTGAGTTAAAGATTAAAAAAGCGACATTCATACAGCAAAGGTATGTTTTTGTTTTGTTTTTGTTTTTGTTTTTGTTTTTTGTAAATGTTAATGAAACCCTGTGAAATTGCGAATTATTTCAAATGTTGCTGCATCGAGAGTGTTTATAATTTTAAACCAGTTCCAGCGAGAGAAATGTACCATGTGATTCCGCAAGAAAATGTTCAAACTAAACCAACATGATTTCCGTACAGAGAGGAAGGACAGAAAACGTTGCTGGGCAGGTTAGCTTTATGTAACTTTCTATTTAATTACGTTTTGCTTAATAGTTGAAAGCAAAAACTGGATGAATATAAAAAGTTTTCAGCTGGTGCATTTATAACGATTTGTTCTTTGTTTTCGTGTTTCTTTATGAAAAACGGAAAGGAAATAAGGTCGAAGCTAATTGAATTCATATAAAAATAATCTTTTTCCTTTGAATATTGTTGTTTTACACAAATCATATTTATGAATCATACAATAACATACACGTGAGGAAATGACAGTGCACCATACCTTGTTATTTCCTGAAAATAGCTGAACACGTGACATGGTGGGTTCTTGATAAATAGGCAGAAAAAAGTGACAATATTCATTGTGAAAGAAAAAGCCAGCCATGAAACTCAGCATTTGAAATCCTGACTTTTATCTTATAAATCAGAGAACTGTTCCATGGGTCAAAGATCAAGTCAAGATAAATGTTTTGGCTTCGTTTTGTTTTTTCAATGTACTCGTACATTTTTATTTATTTTTTGTTGTTTTTTTGTTGTTCTTTTGTAAAGGAATGATCATGACATACCCAGAAAAATTGATAGGAAAACCAATTTCAAGCGTTAGGAACATTTCTTATTCTTTTCTAAACCCCATTCCATCATATACATATTCATCAAAATTGGAGAGTGTCTTCGAGGAAAAAAAAACTTCATCAGGGAGAACAAAATAATTACTTCTACAAATAAAAAAAAACTAGACAAGATTTCTTTTAGCCCAAGACTATGTATGTTTGCGTGTGTGTGTGTGTGTGTGTGTGTGTCTGCTTGCCTCTGTGTGTGTGTGTGTGTGTGTGTGTGTGTCTATCTGTTTGTGTGTGTGGCTGGATAGCCAATCAAAATGCTCGTCAAATGAAGGCAGTCCCATGTCAAAGTAAGCAAGCAGCTAAGATATTTACTTAGATAAACGACGTGTAGCGTTTCAGTATTTGTAACAAATCTGTTTTTGTGCACTCAATTACAGAATGTCATTGATCAGTACCAACGACCCTGCTTTCCCTTTACATGCAAGACCATCACCCAGGGGCATCGGTTCCTGAATGCCCGACTCGGCCGATGGCACTTTGATGAGCTCCGTGCCTCTACAAGGCAGATCGGAATTACCCGTTGTGCTTGATGTATACGGCGTGGATTAGACAAGCTGATAACAGCCGGTGACCACGGCGATCGGACAGACTTCTAGAACAATCTACTGACCATACTCAGCTCCGTAACCACAAAACCGAACTACATATTTAATGCCCGTATTTGACCCGGAAATGGATATAGCTCACCAGATATCCGGCCTGTCAAATCACCCGATGGACATTTCAAAATCTAATTCTCCTACCTAGCATTGCTAACTGACTGGCATCTAACGATTTTATCACGATGTGGTTTCAACAAAAGTACTAAGTAACACATATTAATGCAATAACATTTTTAGTTGATCTTCGTATATAATGCGTAGCCTAAAAGGGGGTAGAAAGCTAAGTAGAAGGATTGGTGTGCAATTAGAGTAGAGAGTTTCATCCATCCTTCAAATAGGGTGGTCGTATATTTGAAATAATCTCTTTGTTTCTTTCTATGTGAATTCTTCCTGGATTCTAAGAACTAATAGTACAGCTAATGGGGAATTCATTATATCAGAGGCAAAACCAATCGCTTGAATTTTGTGGAACGATAAATTGAAAATCGTAAAGGTTTTGGTGTACACCTTGGGTGTACCGACGTGTTGGATCCTCTTTGAATCCCACGTTAGAATAGCTGATTGCCGGACATATATACCTAGGCTATCCATTCTGTTTCAAAGTTCAGGAAACTATGCGTTTACTTTGCGCAAATATTTAGTGTTGGGTCAAGTTTTGAGAAATATACTCACTCCCTCATTTCATTCTTTTGTGACAAATGTATAAAACATTCTAATATTTTCAAGATATGTTCTCGAAGGAGATTGCAAAAAAAAAATGTCTGCATAAACCAACGTAACTAATATCTTCTAAAAGTTTGACAGTCATAACAAAAGTTTTCTGCACAAAGTTTTGGTGGAGTCATTTTATGGCATTTTTTTACTATATCATCCATATGTAGTATAGAGTAGTAGAGAGTTTTCCTTTGCAGTTTCAATGAAATCCAGAGTCACTAACAGCAATTTCAAGATGTCCACAGCAACTCAAGTAATACAGCTTATTCCAATTTATCAACGCATGCAATACAACCTTTTTCAAAGACTTTCGGCGTTGAAATTCACATTGGTCTGACTTCATCATGGTCTTATTAACTAAACTCCTGATAATTTTACATTGAAAGTAAAGTATTATTTTCAAATATACATTTTGTTTCTTCATGGTTGGAATATTTTACCAAATAGTATCATTCATTGAGTGTGCATTCATTTGTCTACTTTAGAGTTTTACGCATTAATCAGATTTACGCTTTATTCCATGCAAACCCCACAAAATGGAATGTGGAAATTTCCCTTCAATAAGTTGACAGACGAAACCACGGCATAGCATACTGCAAATGATTAGAGGCAAACATCATATCTCTGCTTATCTCCCCTTTGATTTATTACATTCACTTTATCTTTTCCCATGAACGCTGCAGCTTAGCCGAGTTTTCGTCTCATCTACTGAGTTTGGCATATACACAGAACCTTTCAACAAATCAACTTGAGGGGGAAAAGCCAACAACGTCATAACTGTATTCTGTCACTTATCATGAGGCTTTGATATAAGGAAACGGTTTCGAGTACACAAGATGAAATATTAGTATATACAACCAAGCATTTAACTTTGAATAACAGGAACTGTGCCTGCACGTATCATATGACAAGAGTTCTTCCAATCAGTTTTGTCCAAGTTTCGTGGTTGTTGTTCCTGAATGGAGAGCTTCAAAGCAAACACCAAGATTTTGAGTTCTCGAAATCTAATTGCTGCAGGCTCATCGAACCGAACTCTACGTTATTAAAAAGAATAGACTGCACTTTTTGGGACGAGAAGGTGCCACTACAACTATCCTGGTGTTATAGCGGGTGGATTTTAAACAAAGAGTATGGATAATTCAAAAAGAAAAAAATAGATAGAAATGACTTTCATCTCCAATATGAGAATTACAAATCTGCAAAATAAATGATTAAACCAAATGAGCTTTTATGATTAGGAAATTCTCCTTTCCTGTTGCTGATAATTGATATCCGACAATATCATTGCCAGAATATAAAAGCAGGCATACCAATAAATGCAGACATACCCGTAGGATGATTGCTGTTACAAAGAGAGTTTATAGTATTGTAGTCCTGAGGAAAGTGTGCATTCATTTGGGATAAACCAACGATAAATTATTGACGGTACTTTTTATAGGATGCAATATTTTTGAAAAACGCTCTGCCACCTTAATGAGGACATAAAAACCTTCTGAAAACTGATAATGAACATTGTTATCTATGACAGAACCATTTCTCATCAACCAATGTTGTCAATCAAACTAAATCGGGATGTTCCTTTGGTAATTGATTTGCTCGAATTTTTCTTACATAGCGCACGAATTTATACTTGACGAAGTTCTTGCCCTCGAATGAATCGAATCACTAATTTTTGCTTCAAAATTTCACCTTAAAACTGCGTCTTTTACAAAAGTATATACGATCTATAGAAAGATCTCTATTTTTACCAAGCTAAAACGCTAAAAAAAAACTTATGAGATCTCATTTTGGAAAATAATTTGATCTTCTTTCAAGTAAAAATGATCTGAAACATGCAAGTCAGTTAAAACAAACGTTAACGGAATGTAACATGGCAGCACCTCGACAGATACACACATACATACGGCAAATGGAAGCGTCTGCTTTTGTAACCTCCTTCTACCCATAGGCTGGCTGACCATATGAAAACTCATGGATTAAAAAGTCATTTTGCAGAGAATTAATCTCAAGCACAGATGTTGTGTCAATTGAACTGGAAATTGATCGAATTGAACATGGTGGGATTTCTTTTTTTCTGTCTAATATTGAATTGTAATTATTTCAAGATATCATTGTGAGTATTTGACAAAAACACTGCCTCTGCTGTTGTTTCTCTAAATGTTTCACAGTTAAGGCCATCAGTTATTTTACGAGGTCAAGTAACTGATCAGTACCAATATTGGTGGACACCGGGGAATATCAAGTGCCGTAAGCAGTTGGAGTCACGTAGAGTGCCTTCGGCCAAAAATGCACTTCCCCATCCACCTTGAACCCTCGCACTGGCAAGTGACAAGGAATGAATAAACGAAACATTTTGAGGAATGATACGAGATCATCTTCATGATGTGCTGATCGTTTTTTTCTCATAGAACTTTTCTTTCGACTCTTCAATTTCCTTTTGCAATTTCACTTTGGAAGAGACATACTTCACACACAAGAGACAAGAAAGCATAATCAAGAAGAAAGAGGTTTTTGTAGCTTTTTCAATCATCGTAGGCGTAAATTTGTTATTTCCAAGTGGCAAATTTAACTTAACTTTCTAAAATTAAGAAAAAGTAAAATCCTCCAAAATATCGTACTATACATACATTTTCTGAAAATGGTCAGTTATAGTCCAGGAGTAATCGTTTACCCTATTGTATTTCTTATCAATTACAGGAGAATCAAATCCTTCCAATCAGAGCTTGGCTAACAGATGCAGTTATAATTCATTTTTCGGCAAAGGAATGAATTTTGAATGATGAAAATAATTTTTTTAAAGTTGTTTAGAGATAAATGAAACTTCTAAAAAAATTTATGAATAAAAGATTAATAAAATAGAGCTTATTCTTCTCAAAGCTTATTTGTTTAAGCCAGCTGTAAACTTGAACAATGATTATAAAAAAATTCATATCTTATTCCATTTTTTGATCTATTTTTGCTGGTATCTAATATTGATTCCTGCGCCGTTGGGATTGTGGGAAAATGCATCTTTTGAGTTATTTAAAATCCAACTTCCTGGATATACCTTGTCATTGAGGAAAGAGAGAAAAGCTCTGATGAAATTAATGGCAGAATGATATTACTTATCATCAAAATCGTTTATTCTCGCGAGAATTGTCTAAGTAAACAAAAAATCCTTGCTTTGTGTATCCTGGAATTCATTCTCATGTTCTTGAAAGAAAATAAACCTAAAACAATCATAGAATTGCTTTATCCAGACAATTACACGATGATCAACAAGTGCCTAAAACATAGAAGAAAAATATATGCATACATTCACTTGTTTTTTTTTTGGGGGGGGGGTGTTTCGTTTCGTTTCTTTTTGCTTTTCGTGAATTTGGTGGGATGACTAAAGTGTTCAAGAAAACAATTCTCTAAACGTGATAGCAAAAAAATGTTTGTTTCTCTCCCTTTCTCTTCCTCTCACTCTTTCTCCGTCACGGACATTTATGAAAATATAATAATATATAAAATAAACACTCTTTCTAACAGTATGACTGTTTGTTTTGTTTTTTTTTATTTTAGAAATTATATTATATAAAACTATCGAGACTATCGTCAGAGATTAGTTTGCAGCAACAGAGCATTAGCGTTTCATTGCA
The DNA here is from genome assembly GCA_963457665.1 of Thysanoteuthis rhombus. Taxonomy (NCBI): domain Eukaryota; kingdom Metazoa; phylum Mollusca; class Cephalopoda; order Oegopsida; family Thysanoteuthidae; genus Thysanoteuthis; species Thysanoteuthis major. The sequence continues at coordinate 19,869,437 of OY735213.1, forward strand.
TTATTTTAAAAGCTGAAACTAGTAAATCTCATAAGATAAACTATTCCTTTAATTTTGCATTAAACATTTGCCTGTCCAAGGTATTTTCTCAGGATTTATCAAATGATCAATTAATTACACACCACTATTTATAAATTTAAAATACTTTTTTTTCATTCATATGAACATCGCATTTGTAACCCGATGTATCAGACTGTGAATGGTTAATGTAAATTCATTTTTGTCTGTACTTGTCGCTTCCTCTTTATTAATACACTTCATATATTATTCACCTGTTATAACGGCTAATTCATTATAATGGCACTCTTAAATCCCCAAAGTATTGTAATGGCGGGTATGATGTAAATATATATTTTTCCTTTTAAAAGCTATGTGGAGGTTACTTAAGTATACTTCTGCTCTCTCTCTCTCTCTCCCTTCCCCCCTCTCTCTCTCTCTCTCATTCTCTGATTGTCTTCCTTAGTCAGTCATGAATTATTACATATAATGCTATGATTAAAAGTAATCTTACAGAATACTTAGTGATAAAATCTATAAAATAGTCTTGTTAATTTTTGTTCAACTTCCGTCAGCGATAACAGCACACGGTGTGATTTGAATTGAAATCTACGATTTTGGCTTCAAATTATACCAAGCTTTATGTAGTATGCAATGATTTATGCTTATCTTTGTGTAGGTCACATAAACTGTGATGTTTGATCATCAGTACCAATACAATAGCTGTCTTGAGCAAATAAATGCATATATATATATATATATATATATATATATAAATATATGTGTGGGGGGATGTGAAAAAGCAGTGCATCTTGATTTTTAATTGAAATTTGATTGCTTACGTACCTTTCAGCCGTACAGGGCTTCCGAAGAGCTTTATCCACGTTTATACCCCAATCACGAGCGCACGCACACACACACACACACACACACACACACACACACATATGTATACGTGTGTGTGTTTGTGTCCGTAAATGGGTATTGATTTACATATTTTTGCAAATAAACACACATACACACATATATACATATATACGTACGTGTACGTATATATATATATAAATATATATATGTGTGTGTGTGTGTGTGTGTGTGTGTGTGTGTATATATATATATATATATATATATATATATATATATATATATATATGTATATATATATATATATATATTCGTAAATGTGTGTGAATGAAGTACTATATGTAAGATCCCTTACATAAATATACAGATGGATATAAGCAATATCAGCTTCATAAGCGCTGAAAACATTTTTACGGTAGATTTGAAAGGTTTCTATGCTTGTACTTGCATATGATTAACATTCACGATTTGAAACAAAAATAACTCAATCCATATATTTTCACATATTTAAGAATAATATTTCTATTCACAGCCAATCCCCCCACCCCAAGGAACATACAATTGCCGTCGTTTGTCAGAGTAAAAATTGATATGTGTTAAAGTGGATATATAAACAAAGATCGAAGGCAAATCACCGTCATAACTTGCGGATCTAATCATGAGAACATTTAGTGTCTGTTTTTTTGTTGTTGTTTTTTTGTTCTTTCGTTGTTTTGTTTTTTTTGTTTTGTTTTTTTACCTGGCCAGTTTCTTGTTTCAGTTTGCCTGGGAGTATCGTAAATTCTTTCAACATTTCTGCACTTGGATGAGGTTATTAAGCTCCAATATGTTTTAGATTTTTATATTCTCAAACTTCTTTTCTAAACTCTTTGACATTTTCCCTGTGTCCCAACCACTACTGGTGCTGATTTCAATTTCCTGTCAAGGTCTAAATGTGTTGTAATTATCCATATTTCTGGCGCAAAGATAAAATAACCGAACATTTTCTCTTCTTCACATTTTCTGTAATAGTTTAACTCAGATAAAAGCCGAAGGTGAATCAAGGAAAAGAATTGTGGAATAAACAGTCTTTCTCGTAAATATTTGCACAAACCGAATGTTTGCGTGCAAGCTTTTTACTGTATATATGAGTATTTGAACGAGCACAAACGAGAACTCTTCATAATTATTTGAACAAGAGAAAACTCATTACATTCTCTCCATATCCGTATGTGTCCAGTTAATCGATATTTTGCCAATTCCTTTTTTTGTTGCTGTTAAAATTCAGGTGTTGGAACCATAATACATGATTCATACTGATTGCAGTGAATCTGGATCTTCATGTGTAAAGTATCAGTTTTAATTCTTACAACCAAGTCTCACATACAAAACTCCTGTTTGTTCAAATACTTATGAACGAAGTCGAACATTTATTTAGATATTTCCATCAACACGTGTCAATCAGATAAAATCATGTTCTTTCAAAAGTTTTTGTACATTCAATTTGCAGTTCAGAGATCGCTATCTTAAGTTCTTGGAATATATCCGCCATATTTTAAAAATATTTTTCTTTGATAAAGATCTAGATTCCTTCATTTTCTGTGGCACTCGGTTACCTCATTCTTCTCACGAGACGGAAACGTAGTTCCGCAGTAGACGTCATCAAAGTAACAAATTTCTCTATAGTGAGATTTCAGTTTCTTCAAAAGGTTTTTTTTCTTTCCGGTTCCGGAAAAAGAAACTTCTGATCTTTTGTAACATTATATGCAATACAGACTTTGAATTCTATTTAAATGATATACCCCGCAAAAGGTATTATGAAATGATTTTCCCCGAGACATTGCCACAACGTTTGCTCGATATTTGTCGCCCCAAATTCAGCCCATTTTTGCACATACTTTCTTCGTTCGTAAATTTGACCGGAACAAAGACTACCTGAAAAATTCATGGAATTTGTTCATACAAACTTGCATAAGTTTATTCCGTGGAAAAGATTCAAGTTCAACTAAAGAAATTGTGTTCTAAATTTCAAAGATATGAACCTGTTCTTTCCGATGCTTGAATGGACTTCTACACGAGTGTAAATATCTTCCCTTCGAAAGAAAATACACAGATAAAAGAAGGCAGCACAAGGTTTAGCTCAAGTGAGTACGATTCCAGGAAAGGGAGTCATGTTTCTTGGTCTTTGTTTAAGGTGAGGAGATCCCACCTATTCGAAAATCAGAATTAGAAAATCCCGACTTATACCTCTATCGCAAGTTAGGAATACGCAATTACTTTTGGGATCAAAAAGTGACTAAAACGTACACATGTACGTTTCTATATAAATACACTTACATATATTATTCTTTGTGCCTTTGCATATGTTTCTGCATGTCGAATGGCGATCAGTGAGAACAAACTGCAAGAATTTGCATGAATCAAACTAACATTCCATCTCCTACTGATGCGAAGTCAGAGCCTAAATTGCTTCTTTTTTGTTTTTCTTGCATTTTCGTAGAGCAAGTCAGCTTTCAAAGACAAGAAAATCCCATCAACTCCTGAAAAGTGTCTAGGAACATCGTATTCTCTTAATAGTCACATATGAAGCTGAAACATAATCCTGAATAATAGATTGACCTCCAAACTAAGAACCATACAACAAATACCGTAGAGAATCAAGCTCAAAATCACACAGAGAGATCGCAAGACAGCACATTATACTAGAAAACAAATAGGGGTCATATATATCATAGAGACTAATAGGGAAACAATAGTAATGGGCTGGTCATGATGATGAAATGTCATACAACCACTGGACATCATATCTCACAACGTGTATTTCGTCAGGTTAAGAAAGTATTTGGTCCGTGATTTCCCCGAAAGAGAGTTCTAGCAAATTTGGGGAAAGATTTGTGTCCAATAAAGATAGGTAAGAAGATGATGATGTCTATTGATATCCCCCAAAGTGACGATGGACTGAAGAGAACTGTTCAATAATCAGATTCCATATGCTCACTTACTTGTAAATAACCAGCTCAACGGAAAATGAATCATTTTTGATTTACATCCCAGTATTCTTGCAAGAACTTTTTAAAAAGAATTGGATAAACTCAAGAAAACTCAAATTTCTTTATTAGATTTTCAGGGTTAAAATAGAGGTGTGAAAATTTGTATAGATATTTATTTTGAGGGATTAAAATTATTCCTTAACCAAAACAGCATTAGTAAAAATAAAAATCTAGAAAAATATATTGCCAAAATATCAGTCCACGTAACTTTAATTGATATAACACTTGCATCTTTATGATGGTCATATCTGTTACATTCAGTACATGAATTCACTGAAATGAATATGTTCCTCATATCTCACTGCTACGATTGATGATGTTGTTTATGATGGTCATATCTGTCAAATTCAGTACACGAATTCACTGAAATGAATATATTCCTCATATCTCACTGATACGTATGATGATATTGTTTACAAATGGGACGGATGTGAAACTCAAATTACAAGAGAGTCCATGTTTCCCTTCTTTGACACGACGATGCTCAAACTTAATTAAGTTGCTGATCTTTGATCTACAAAAAAAATCCTTAGTTGATAAGATCCTTTGTTTTCCTATGAGCAATATACAACTGTTCTCGAAAAATCAAATCGATATTCAAACAGAATTTAAGAAAAATAACAGATTAATTAAACGACTTAATTTGACATGAGATCGGTTTTTGCGCATCTATGAATGGCCGGTGATGTTTCCAGTGCGGACATGAATGATCGATGTGACATTTCATTGAGAATCACTCTTCTCCTGAGAATTGCTAATTATATTGGAATGATCAACCAATCCAATTATTTCATTTTATGTGATTTGCTGTCAGACAAAACAATGCTTTTTAAGGGAATTTGTCATTTTTTACTTGGAATCTTCAAAGAAAAAAGTTGCAAGATGTTATTTAATTACACAGTAAATTTTTCTTCAGAGACTAATTCAAAGCCAGAAGGAAAAATTGTATGAAAGATACTGCTCCAATCATAATGATGCAAGTATATGAATTTATATGTCTGTTCGTACCTGCTTACGTACCGATAGTAAGTGTGACATTATCAATAATGCTTGAAAAGCATACTGAAATATGCTTAATTTTTACAAACGGAATCATGTTTTGAATTTGTTTTGGTTTTTTCCTAATTCCCAACGTATCGTAGTTTTGACCATTCACTTGAATAAATGAGGTGTGAGAACAAAATTTTGATTTGGATATCATATATATTCGAGCCCACAGAAAAAAATACATGTAGTATTACGTTACTAAGATGATGTTGATAATAAGAATGATAATAATAATAATAATAATAATAATAATAATAATAATAATAATAATAATAATAATAAGTCGAATGTTAGATGTCAGTAAGTAAACCAGCCGGTCAAGGCAAAAGGTGCAAAATGGATGATAATAAGAAATATCACCTTCCTTACAGTTCTTTACCATTATGAAGAATTTGATCAATTATTTACAAATTCTTCACTAAATTGTCATCTTCTACCTAAAATGTAAAGATCATGAGCACCTTCATGAAATACCTCTTGTTCCTAAATTGCTAAGATTCGAGGAGAAGTATACGTGGAACTAAATGAAGAGAGCAAGAAAGTCGGCCAACACGTGAACTTCAACGAGACGAAGTTCATGTGCACCAACCACATCGGAGATGAAAACGCTAAGATCCAAATTGAGGACACAGAAATGAAGGAAGTAGATCACTACATCTACCTAAGACAATGAATCTCCATGAGACCCTCAAAAGAAAAAATAAAGCGAAGAATCACCCTAGGATGGCAAGCCTTTGGCAGAGCAAGCTCAACCTTCAAAAATAATAAGATCCCATTTAGCCTAAAAAGAAGGGTGTATAACCAATGTATCCTCCCAATTGTCACTTATGGAGCTGAAACATGGAACCTAACCAAGAGACAGATCGGCAAATTGAGAACCATGCAACGTGCACATGAAAGAATTATGCAGGGCCTCACATGGAGAGACCACAAACCAGCACAGTACATCTGAAAAAAGACAAGAGTCAGGGACATTGTAGAATCCATTAAGAATCTCAAATGGCGGTGGGCTGGCCATGTTGCAAGAATGGCAGACAACCGATGGACATCACGACTCACGACATGGATCCCCTGAGATCACATGTGCAACTGAGACCGGCAGAATATTAGATGGAGAGACGAGCTAGATAGGTTCGGGAAGTACTGGCTCCGCGACGCTCATGATAGAGAAGTGTGGCAAATCCTGGGGAAGGTCTATGTCAAACGTTGGACGCTAAAAGACTGATGATGATTATACACTTTTCACTTACAATAATTTTCCTACAAACATATACGCGTTAAACGATGTATGATTCCTGAATATAATCATAAAAACAGAGATATTAAATAATGTTACCATTGCTAAAAGAATTGAATAATGGAATGGAATCTCCTTTATTACTAGTCTAAAAATATTTTCGTTTGTATTTTCTCAACACCGATAATTTTTTTTCTGCAAAAGGAGAATCTGCTTTTGTCCCAATTCCAAATAGCAAAACTTTCTCCTGAATTGAAATCTAAAAATTCTTTTTAACCAGGACGTATCTTTACGATAGATGGTCTCGCCCAAAAAAAAAAAAAAAAAAGTATATTCCAGGAAGCTGGAAGGTATTCTAATACCCGAACCATGTATTTATGCAGCTTGACTGTAAGACTTAGTAGGTGAGTTAGGGCGCCCCAGTTGATAATCTAACCGCTAATCCCCATTGCAACATTCCATATGTTCGACAAGAGCACTTAACGCCGGGAAACTTTAAGTGTCAGCCATGTCACTCCTCAAGACGCCATGTTCGATTATGCTATGTAAGCGGAAGCTTTTCGTCCAACGTCTTAAGCAAGTTGCCTCCGTCGATATGACTTCCTTCAATGAAAGATTCTTCTTTTACAACCCATTTTTTTCTTTTAGACTCCCTCGTTCAACTTTCATCTTTACTTTATCTTTTCTCCGTATTCTTTAGTATTCTTTTTTCGAAGATACCATCTTTTCCCTTTCTTCTCCTCGTTGTCTTTCTCCTTCTTCTCTTTCCATTACTAATCCCCCACTTCTTCTTCTTCTTCTTCTTCTTCTTCTTCTTCTTCTTCTTCTTCTTCTTCTTCTTCAGACATTTTATTCACGTTTAACTCTTCCATCCCTTTACATCTTGCCAACTATTGTTTCTCCATTTTCTCGCTTCCATCTATTTTCATCGTATTCCTTTTTTCCCCCTTTAGCACAATATTTTTCTAAAGATTTTCAACCCGCTTATCTTCCTTATCTTTATACCTTCTTCATCTCTTCCTATTTTATATTTTTCTCTCCATCTGCACATCATTAGGGCATATTTCGGCCTTCACGTGATGCCTGATGGTGTATCTATGCCAATCAATAACCAAAGTCAGCTAAGCCATGCCTACATGACCACCTAGAAATCGAATATGTCGGCCATTTGCAGGCACTAATATATTTGCCCTGATCATACAATAGAATTGATTAGATTCTTGAAAGGAGATGAGTTGGAGGTTGAAACAAGGACCCAAATGCAAAGACTGGAATTGAAATATAGAGCAGGGCTGAGGAATATGAGATAATCATGGAATAACATCATAGGAAAAGTCATTTAATTCGTTTTGCTCATTGTCCTCGATCCAAACGTTCTATAGTATAAATATTTATCAAGCTCAACAACTTCGCCTGGCATAAGACCTGATAGTAATCAATTTAAAGTTCCACGATATTTTTAAAACAGCAATTTCTCTTGAATTTTCTTGAAGATAGTTGGGTACACCAAGTCGTTATTCAACTTCCTTGAAGCATTAGGTCGTTATCAATCAAGAAAAGACAAATGTCTACATCATTGGACATGCTTGCTAACATATACGCGTTCCAGCCCACAGAAACAACAAAACCATAATTTTTCGCCCAATATCTTAAAAGCTTTCTGTTGTCTATTACAAAATTGAATGATTGTAAATGTCGTGTAGAAAATTTGTGATGCACTAACCGTCCGAAGCCCAGTGCACCTTGACTATAAAGATTTATAACTTGCATTCAAATTACGACTATACGCCAATATAAGAAGAGCGCATTTACCTCTGATATCAAACATACATATACTGTTGTCATTATCTTCCAACGATCGTAAAACCTTACAGAATATAACTTTATAAACGAATGTCCAAACAAGAGCATGTTCGGAGCATTCCTTGGATTTCATTTGGTAGAACAAATTTACTTTGAAAAAGTAAAGTATACATATTTATATACTTTGAATCTTTTGAATAGAGTCCCATCATTTTAGACGGTATTTGGACTGGTATCTCTTGATCTAATTTCTCCCAAACACAGCTCTTCGACCCAAAAGTACTTTGGCTTTCTTCGGGTGTATGTAACACTAGGCAAGATTTAGATACATGTTCGTACTTTCTTTTCACTATCTCAATGAAAATACTACATTTTAAACGAATTTTGCATCGCAGAATGGGAAAATGATCGGCTATCGACTGGTGTTGACTAGTCAGTGTCTGTGCGTGTTTGCTGACTAAAGATAATAGCGTATGCAAATAGGGTTAATTCATCAAAAGAGAGCCACAGACACTTTGCTTCAGAAATGGCAGCTTTCAATCTTGTGAAAAAGATTGTTTTTTTTTTCTTTTATCGAAACACAGAGTGAGAGGGGAGAGAGAGATAGAGAGAGATTGGAATAGTGGGTCATCTCCCGAATTTTATTTCGTTATATGAGGTGGAAATGAAGACAGCTTACTACTTGAATTCGTGCGGCTTAAACAAGGGGAGTTAGATTTCTGGTTGCATGGAGTTAATGATCCGTGTAATGCAGTGCCAAGTTGCTGCCAGTCTGTTTTTTTTTCTTTCCTTTCACCCTTTTTTTGTTTACATCTTGTTCTAAACCCATTTACCAAGACAATTCGATCGTCTGTGTTCTCTCATCCGTGTGTACGGTAAGGAACGGGGGTTAGTAGCTGAAGGAATGGACACACGTCTACTCCCTTTGGGAACAAAATTTCCTCTGAATCCAAATAGATATCATTTTGCAAAGTATACCACGATTATTCACATGCACTCAATGACTTACTGAGGAAGAAATTAAGGCATGTATAGACGTAGAGGTATGAACACAGACTATTACACACAAATCCTGATACATGTTATCTCAAACTTCCTTACCAGTCAGACAATAAAGTGCAATACTTTGGTTATTATTTGCTACATTTGTTTGAAATCAGGAAAAAATGGAAACAAAACAAAATGAACTCTGCCATCATAACGAACAAGAATATTTTCAAATATAAGACTAATCACTGCGATACTATTACAGTTACGTAATGGACTTCATTAGTGAGTTGGATCGTCACGCTGTACATCATTATTATATTGCTACAGCAAACAAAGTCATGTTAAATGAATAAACATCAAGAGTATTGCTCGCTAGAATTTCGAATTTGTATTTCCACGGTCAAATCGACGTTGCTTATTCAAAGAATCCCTGTACTAAGAATTTCACATTTCGATTAAAAAAAATCATTTTACGGACCAGCATATTACAAATACAACTGAATAATAATTGGAAAATTACAATGCACCTCATACACTGGTATGACGGAAAGAAGCTCGATCGGTACATATATATATATATATATATATATATATATATATATATATATATATACACGGATGTTTGAAAATTCCCCTCTAAGTAAGTTTTAATTGGTAAATTGATCTTCTCGATTGTTTCACGCTTATGTGTGTGTGTGTGGGGGGGGCGAATACATGCATTTTCAGTGAACATGAGAGGATCATTGATGACCCCTTTTTCCCAATTTTCAATTGATCACACCCAAGCGGCATGCTGCCAACATGTTAAGCTGCAGCCGTTTTTATTGAGTGACTAACCAGACATATATATATATATACTATCTATCTATCTATCTATCTCTCCATATATATATATATGTATATATATATATATATATATATATATATATATATAGAGAGAGAGAGAGAGAGAGAAAGAGAGAGAAAGAGAGATAGATAGATAGATAGATAGGTTTCGATCCTACATTATGGTCCTGGATGGGGTGTTTATTCGCTGTCAACAGCAGCAAAATGTGACACAAGGTCGAGCTTAACGTGGGAAGATTAGGAAACTATCTGACCCAAAATGGCTCCAGCCGACGCAGTTACCGTTGTATAGCTCCCACCCTCTCCGGCCCATTAAGCAGGCAAGTGTCAATAACGACTCCTCGGTCTCAGCCAGGGAAAAGATACTACACTTTCATCCTGAAGACCAGGCCAGAAAGGGGTGCTATTCAATCACTGTCCCACCACAGCAATATATGACACAAGGTCGGGCTTAACGTGGGAAGAAATTGGAAACCCTTCCAAAAATGGCTCCAGCGATGCAGTTACCGTTGAAAAGCTCATCGTAATGGTTAGACAACATCACCTGCGAAAGGATCCACCAGGGGACCTGCTCCTTTAAGTGCACTGCTGCCCAGGGGAAACTGAGACCCTGCAGCTGGGCTAGTAATAATGGGAATGCCTAAGGACGAGTCCAAAGGCTCCCTAATGCGCTTAGCAAACGCAGCCTCAGTAAAACGTCATGGCTAACGCTTGCACTGGCGCACTCGGTCTTTGACACCAACCCTCTCCAGCCCACTCGACGGGAAAGTGTCAGTACCGAATCCTGGGTCTATCCCGTGGAACAGATCGTGGAGACGAGGCCAGAAAGGGGAGGAATGCCGTAATTGATACTCTGTAGCGTCAGTCAAGAGTTCTTATACAACGAAACAGCTGTCTGTGTATGACTCAATTATTATTATATATATATATATATATATATATATATATATATATATATATATATATATATGATGCTAAATTAGTTCAATCTGCAATTGAAGTTGCTCATATGCTTTGAGTACAAATCACATCGTATTCGGTGATCAAATCCTGCTGACAATCATAGCTCACGAACGTAGTTTCTTGTTATTGCACTGAAAAAATATACCTTTTAGTAATATCTCTGTTTTCATTGCTCCTGGACAAAATACATTTATCTGTTTCTTCTTTGTTTTTTGTCTTTTAATTTTCATTTTTTAAGGGGTGGGGTAAAGTATTAAAAGTCATTATCATTTGTGACCTAATAGTAATTCTGGCAGGGCTAAACTGTGCTTTGGGGATACGTGTTTGAATTTCACGATTCGTTTTATTTTCCTATAAACATTTTTTTAATAACTGCAGACTTGAGCAAAGAGGTGTGATGGAAAGCAACCAAGTAGCCATTTTTTTTCAAATCAAAATGATTCATTAATCGATTCAGTACAATTCATTAACATTCATATTCTTGTCTGTTTTTTTCCGTTGCCTTGATGTAAAAAGAAAACGGGGTCGAGAGTGACAAAAATATCTCTTTAATGTTGACTGCAGAACATAAACTATGAGATAAAATTTCGAAAAATGATCAAAATATTCAGACAGTCACTTTAAATCAGGAGCGATGCAATGAACCAGTTGCTCATAGCCCAATTATCTTTAAAAAGGAATCTTCCATCTTTGCCCAAATGAAATTTAATGAATGACACAGGCGTTTCACACGGGATCAGTTATTTGGTATCTCTTTTTCCTCAAATCGAAACCCAAATCAAGGTTCTCGGCAGCTGCTGCTTTTCTTTGGTTCAGTGATGTCTTACATCGTGTTGAAGTGTACATCAAATTACCAAGCCCATACCACATTGCTTTAATATTATGCACCTTTTCTAACAGTTTTTAGACTTGCATCAAGGTGGAGAACCAACCAAGCTAAAAACAACTTATTTTTTTACTCAGTTGATGGGATTTTTATTTCCCAAACGACTCTGGAGAATAGAGGTTAAAAAGCAAACGCCTTCAGTTTGAAATATATATTTTAATATCTTGCTGATGGTAAAGTAATTTAATCACAAAACAATCCAAATACCTGCGTAGTTTTGTATTGACGACCCATAGGGAACGTATAGGTCAATCTATGAGTTTCAGTTCATGAATGTGTACGTGGATGTTTGTGCAAGGTGTCCTATGTGAATTCGTATCGGTTGTCATGTTTGTATATTTTATATTTTCTGTGTCATTGTGCTCATTTGCTTTTGACGCAGGCCAATGTATTTCGTAATATGCTTTGTTGGATGGATAACTGCGCGTGCACGTTGATTACATTCAGAAGTTATTTGCAATTTTTTTTTCTAAATATTCCTGTCGAGCAATTTTCCTCAACACATCTGCTCGTTCTTTGCATTTGGAAGCAGTATCTCGAAGGCACCGAGAGATAATATTCCTGGTTACAATGGCAAACCGGAAGAAAAGAAAATTCAAAGATAATGAGGACAAAGAAGGCAAAAATGACGTTAGAAAAAATGAAACAACATTGCATTGCGCTCTATACAGTTAAAGGAAAATTTACATAAAGGGACATTATTATTTCCATTCCAAACCGCCTATCTTCATGTAGCCTCCTTTTTTTCTATCTCTCATTTTCATTCTCATTCTCTCTTTCTCTCTCTCTCCCTCTCTCTCTCTCTCCCCCCTCTCTCTCTCTCTCTCTCTCTCTCTATATATATATATATATATATATATATATATATATGTGTGTGTGTGTGTGTATGTGTGTTTATACAAATATATATATCATTATTTTTCGGGGGGTTGTGTTATCTATGCATGAAGAGTGCTACGTATCAGGGATAGAGCATATGTAAATAGGTGTACCTAGAAAATTCTTCACGGTGACTCAAGTAAACGGCCTGACAATTGCACTACTGGCATGAAGCTCTACGAAGAACTGAATTTCCTATGTACACACATACACACACACACACACATATGTCAAGAACTAACATCAAATAAAATAAATGAAGCTGTTTCGTACACGATTTGACCTTCTGAATTGTAATTATGAAAAATTACAATCCACGTCAGTATTGTGGTCTTTTTTATATATGACCAGTATATCGATACATATTTTAAAGTGAATGTCGCCTTTTTACTTGTTTCTTTGTAAATAGTCCCTTATTAAAGAGATCTATTAACTTGAAGAAAATATGTCATGATTTGAATGACTAAGTGATAGGTAGGTGGGTAAGTGTTATATGCATTATACCGGTGTCTTGCTGCTCGAATATAGGGTGAAATAGCCTCGAAATGCTGAATTACTTTTTCTTTTCTTTCTTTTTGAATGTTTGTGACTATTCGATTTAGGCATATTTTTCTTTGCAAATAATATTGACAAGTAGAAGACTTTTAAAACAAATAATTCAACAAGATTCAAAATCATGCCACCTTATTTACAGACTCAAAATTTGAGTGTTTGCATTTTTTTTTTAAATCCCTTCAGGAACGAATATCAATTTAATTTTGTCCTAAAATTGTCCGATAATATGTAATTGATGGCCCGAATCAGGGTTTCCAAACCTTAATATGAATTAAAGGCTGCTTTGTTCTGCAACTTTTTAGGCTTAATTGTAAACACGTTGTAGATTTACGTCATGAAAAATTAAAATATTGATGTGAATTTGTTTTTAATTTTCGAAGAATTCTATGGAAATTTTATCAAATTTCAAAACAAAACATAACGGCGTTTCAATAGTCTAGAATTATATGAATTAATCAAAATCTGTAATCAGATGTATTTGCAGAATAATTTTTTTTATATTTATTCAAAACACCTGAAATGTTTTTTTTTTTGTTTTGTTTTTTTTTTTCATATTAATGGTGCTGAAATCTAGAAATATATGAATTGAAAAAATACTATTCCGATCTATTTTAGAAAAATGTTTTATTTATTTTCCAAAATATACAAGTGTGATCATATTTTGCTGCGTATAAGACGTACTGGCATATAGAAAGTATCCCGTTAGGATTTCTGGTTATATGACACAAGTACTCATTCAAAAGTTGTCTTCGGTGATTCGTAAATCCCAAGCTTGACCTGAGGCCAGACTTTCATTGACGAAGGTGAAGGGTAATGCTGAAGAGTAGACTTTTCTAAAAGATGTAAACATTCAGTCGTTACCAATATTATCAATGGCGATAAGTAAATCTCAAAGATAAATCTTGGGTAACGCAGCTAATTTCTCATGCAATTTCTATTCTGACATGATCACAGCTGAGTAAAATAAGAAATCAGTCAAAAAAAACAAAAAAAAAACAATGATTATAAGTGTTGGGATGAACTCATGGAAATTTTTTCAACAGTGTATTGTCCTCAAAGTTATATTGCAATGAAGACATTTATACAGAAATATATTTGTACAATTTGTCCATACATAAATAATCCAGTTATTCTTATTGATATCAAAATAGTAAAATGCAATCTGTATTCACTTATTTGTTTATTGTCACAATTTTCATTTAACCTCAAGATGACGTAAAAAAGTAAGTAAAAAATAAGTGTATGGTATATTGGATATGAAGAATAATATGCTGTAATTATCCAATGAGAAAACTAACGTGTTTTGTAAATTTGGGGGGAGCTAAAAATTCTCTGAGAAACCTACAGATGCGTATGGTGGATCGATATATGAGTATATTTTTGGGTGGATAAGGCATTTGGATATATATGGACAAAAATAACTTGCCAATTGGCTATTCACCAATGTTTTTGTATTAAACTATTCATATTTTCTGTATTCGTATCTTTACTTAATTGTAAGTTTGATAAAATGAACTATCCCATGATTTGAAAAAGAGGAAAATTTTGGTATTTTCACAGGAAAACGGAATGTCAACGCAGAACTTTGTCATATGTGCATGTGTGTACTAGTATAAACTAATTGTTATACTCTTCTATACACGAACATGCTTGTGTGCTTTCGAGCAGAGAACACGATACGTAAGTTGAGCTTCCAAGTATTTTATACAGTCATGTAAAGCAGAAGCTAAATTAAGTGTTTTCTATTTTGAACGAACGTGGGAAATATTGCAAACATGATGTTAACCACTGAATTTATTCTGGTACTGATGTATCAGTAGACGATGAGCTAATTTTGGTGGTAAGTAAACGATAGTTTGAATATTGATAGTGAAGAATGGGCACTATTGCTTTTTTATAATCTTTCTGATACAAACACACTCATATACATGGATATATATATATTAATGCACGGATAAATGAACAATCGAACCCCTTCTCTTTTTAATGTTCTTTTAATCGTCAAAGTGGTTCTTCAATTTTTTTGGTATAACCATAGTTAAAATATATGTATAGTTTTTGCACCATCTCAATGTATTCATGTTATTCACAGATACCTGATTCAGCTAGGTATATACTGGAATAAATTTATATATATATATATATATATATATATATATATATATATATATATATATATGTGTGTGTGTGTGTGTGTGTGTGTGTGTGTGTGTGTGTGCATGTGTGTGTGTGTGTGTGTTAAAACATATTCTATCATACCCTAGAAAATCTTATATAAAATTATAAGTATTTAGATCACAATGAGTATACTTGGAACATGAACACGTTTTTCTATTAACCTTCGGATATACAAATATGCCTGGGCACAAGAATCATAACAAGAATTTTGCATATATACATATGCAAGCATATGCATACATATATATGTTAATATATATCACGGTGTATATTAATTCATATATATATATATATATATATATATATATATATATATATATATATATATATATATATATATATATATGTGTGTGTATATATGTGTATATATATATATATATATATATAAGAGAGGGAGAGGGATAAATTGTCATGATTTTGGGGTCCAAAATTTATACATAGTGAGTTTTCCTGCACAAAGCTGCAAATTCTCAGGAGCATATGAATGTTATTTGCACTGGCTTATACACCATCTCATCACACAGATGGATCCATATTTGCGCGTAAACATGCCAAAATATTCGAGCAAATCTGCATTTGTACCACAGGGAAGAAATAAATCCATATTTATATGTGCAATATTATAGGAAGACATACGTACTAATAAAAAAACGCCTGCTTCGAGATGTAGACACATTCAGTTCTTAGAATACACGCACACATTGCTGAAGCTAAGGAACGCTTTTCTGATAACCTTTTCTTGATATTGCCGTAATCATTTCTTTTCAAACATTTCCTTTAACCAACCAACCAGGTTTGCAATTGCTTCTTTTGACCAATCATATCCGATTTACTCACGCATGCGTGTTATTAACTTCCAAATCGGTAGTTCCCTTCTATTTTTTTCTATTCTTGTTTCCTTCATCTCATACTCTACACAGCCGATCGCTCATCCCTTTGCCCAATCAAACAGCGTCAGCATTAACTACAAAAGAGACAATATCGACACCAATCAAGTATTTATTACCAGGGGAAATAAATTTATGCTATTTGCGGCCCGAATTTATTAGGGGCGCTAAAAGATCCATATTCTCAGAAGAATCAGCATTATCGTGTTAAATGCTTAGTAATTCAACACTTTCAGCTGCATGATCTGTCTTTCACTACAACCCCACCCCACCCATCACTTTTAACTGATTCTTCCTGTTTGCCGACGCTTTTCTGCTTTTGTGTGATATTCAAAAGGATAGAAGATTTCATAGCATAGAAAGCCTATTATAAGACTGGCCTTATATTTATTCGCACATTGTAAGTCAGTAGCACCGCCCAAGGGTTCTTTTCAATAAGATTGAATCTACAAGTCACTGATGTTAACAGCATTTTTGCTCAATCACTCCCTCCAATGATAAAAGTTTGAGGACACCCGAGGCTACAAGCGAAAATATCACTTGAGGGTCGGACACGATCTACATTGTTAGTCAAAAGTGATGCCCAGTTTGGGAAAATTGACTCTCCATGAAATGAGCTGAAGCTCCAGTTTCCTGGACTAAACAACACTTTTAGCCACTACTGTATATACATTAATATTATTTATGTACAGTTATCATCAAACAAATATGTTCAACCTAAAAAAATAAATGAGCCTAAGCCCTCTCTTTGAAGAATCAATTTTCTTCAGCTGAACATAACTTTTGACATCCCTTGCACTTTGTGCCCAATCACCACGACTAAGCATAGATTTTTCAAAGGATGTGTTAATCGCTTCGACGAGCAAACCGAGCCTCTAATGCAGATTGCTCCAAGAAGTAAGCAGTGCATTGCCACATTGATATCTGAGGAAATTTCAAAAGTACACTGTTTTTGTTACTGTTATGATATAGATTTGTTTTTTCCTCTGTCCATATGAAATAAACCAGTCTCTTTTCATAACCATTGCCAAAGAGTATTCCCGCGATATATGGTTTTATATTTCTCTTAATGTATGTTAATGTTATCGTTGCTCAAGATTCTTCCCATTTATCGGCTATTTTGGGTTTCACAATTCCAAGAATTCACAAATGATATTATCTGCCTCTATAGATCCCTTGTATGATAACCTAACTGCTTTACCATTAATTTTATGAATAATGGACTTATTTTCGTGAGTATATTTCAAGATGATGAAAAATTCTCAAAATAGAAAAATGAATTGCTGTGGTTATATTTTGAGAAAAATGTGTTTTCCTATTGCCAGGAAAGGCTTAAAGCACCAGCAACTGAGACAGTTGCCTAGGGTGCCAAGTGTTCGGGGACACTCATCATAATACTGAGACAGTAAGACTTTCAAAATACATGCAGAAAATAGGAAAATGGATAAATTAAATAATGTGAAACTCTGATGCTGTTTTTGAGCGGTTTTTCTCGACTATTCAAATTTTTTATCTGCATTAATGTATTTTCTCTCTTAAATCATAAATAAACTATTGTATACTTTGGAGGGCGCCAGAATTCTGATCGCCCGGGGCACCAGAAACCAGCAGTCCGGTCATGGCTGTTGCACAGACTATGTTGTTCTCTTTGTATTCCTTATTTTGAACTTGATTTGTGATCAAACTCTTCAACCGACATCAGACAGTTCCCGACACAATGCCTTCAGCAGTTTTGTAAAGATTTACAATGGATAAATTATGATTTCTTTTGTCTAGTTTACTGAAAGAAGATTAATGTCCACAGGGAATCATGTTATTCTGACTTTGGTGAAAGATTTTTTTTATCGAAAATGATTGTATGAATATAAAATGATTTTTCGCTTCACCAAAGTCATCCATGATTGAGGGAAATATGCAACTTGGTTACCGCCTTGTATCCTTCGTCCAACTACTTCTGTCGGGATTTAAGTAGTTAAATTCAAAAGAATAAACAGTGAACACAGGATTTGAGATGATTAGGGAAGCTTTCAAACTTAGAATTATTAGTAATTGAATACTATATCACCTATTCCAGGACCTGGTTACAAAGATACATATCTTTCTGTACTGGTACGTTCTGGATTTGGGGGAAAAGGTACAAAGAAATTGTCGAAAATCTCAAATATTTAACAGCATTAAAAACTTGAAGGAAACCCAACAAAATGCCTGACTATGAAATACCGAATCCTCAGTAGTGCGAACATTGTTAACATTATCAGAGCAAAATATCGTGAAAATCTTGAAAGAATGAGCTCGAAGACTACTATCATCATCATCATCATCCTCATCATCATCATCATCATCATCATCATCAGTCTCTGTTCGTCCGCCGTTGGACATAGACCTTCCCCGGGATTCGCCACACTTCTCTATCGTGAGTGTCACAGAGCCAGTAATTTCTGAATTTGTTTAGTATGTCCCTCCACCTTGTTTTCTGCCGGCCTCAGTTACGCTTGGGATTCATGCTGTGATTCGTGATATTATTTACCTTTCTTTCTAGGATTAATAAGATCTTGTTTTTGAAGGTTGAAATTGGTCTGCTGAAGGTTTGCCATCCTAGAGTGATTCTTTGCTTGATTCTTTTTCTTTTGTGGATTTCATGGAAATCAGTTGTCCAAATTAGATGTAGTGGTCTACTCTACCCAGTTTTGCGTCTTCAATTTTGATAACTGCGTTCTCATTTCCGTGCTGGTTGTAGCAAAGGAACTTCGTTTTGTATAATAATAAATCTGTCAGCCGACTTTCTTGCCTCCATCATTTCGTTCATCAAGCGTTAGTTTGGGGCCGTGTAGGGTTTCTGCGAATAGAGCGATATTGCCTGCAAATTTGCTCAGATATTTGCCGTCTATTTTGATTTCTCTATTTTCCAAGTCATACTTTAGGAAGATCATCTCTAGTTAGACGGTGAAGAAATCGGGTGAGCTGTTATCATCTTGTCCTACCCTTTTTACAAGGGTTCAGAGATTCTATGTCACCTGATAAAAGAGCTGCTGAGACTATATATATGTATGTGTGTGTGTGTGTGTGTGTATGCATGTGTGTGTGTGTGTTGCATTACTCTATATATACAGGAGCTACACCTTGCACAGTGATGGCTTTCATGGCCATGGTAATTTCCACAGAGTCAAAAGCTTTCTTCGAGACTTAGAATGCTACAGTTAGTTGAATTTTGTATTTTGTTGCTCTTCTTTTCAGCTGATTTATGATCCATGGTGGAGTAGTTCCTTCTAAAGCCAACTTTTTCCCGTGGTACGTTTCCATATTGTGATTAAATAATCCGATTGATGATGATTTTCATGAAAAGATTTTAGTGGTGTTTGATTCTCTGTGAGAATACTTTTTAGGTCGAGAACACCTGATTCTTTGCAGATGGACTCCAAAGGACAGATTCCTTACCTTTGATTAGTTGATTTAATGCGTTTTTGAAATAAAAATTTGTTTCCAATGAAATTCAACACCTTAGTCGATATGTTTATCAAATCTGTTAATTTTTGTTTTAGTACATTACATATTTTCATTTTTTTGTAAGAAGTTTCATTCATATCAAGATTATTATTTTATTGTTAGATTGCCTGCATTGTACTTCACTGAGTATGTGATGATATTCTATTAATGCTGGGTTAAGCTTGAAAGATGGAATAAGTTGGAACATCAAAATCATGAAAAAGGCGGGGAAAATAAAATAGCAATTTTCAAGACTGGAGCATAAAGGGGAGTGTCGCATTTTTATGAAACAGGCCGTAAGTAAAAGCGCACAATTTCCAGATCTCGCCTAATGTACAAATCAAACGATTTCAGTCAGACTCAGAGTGAGGGAGTCTTTACAGAAGAGGATAATGCAAATTTTGAAGGGTGCATTCATTGTAATCTACCGAAACGATCTTCAGTTTTTAATAAGTTCGATGCAGACTGAAGTAATGAGGAGAATGATTAGAAAGAAGAAACTATTTTCAATTTAGAAACTTATTAAATGTGGCTGTTCGTCCATGCACGCTACTCAAGATCTTAAATGTAATGAAACTTTGCTTGCATCCTTCATCATTTGTAAGAGATTAGAAAATAATTACAATTCTTTTTGTTTTCTGTTCTGGAGAGAAAACGAGGAATACTGATGGGTGTGTTTCTCATTATGTGTGTGCTTATATGAGCGTGTAAGCCCGAGTATGAGAAAGACACAAGTTTATGACATACAAATAATAATGCGCCGATGATATTTGAGAATGTGTAGCATCCAATTTATGTGAAATATGAGATTAAAATTCATTTCCAATCTAACAATTACCCAACAGAAATTGTATGTGAATAGAAGCCCAGTCATAGACATGTAGGAACAGAGATAGAAAATAACAATCGTACATAAAGACATAGAAAGGACCAAACTGAGAATTTCAGATGGATCATAATACAAATATTACGCCACTCGGTTAACTTGGTTTGTTGACAGTTATATAGGATGTTTTGGGAGCAGTTACTTGCATTCATGGAGTTTTTCTGACGATTGAGTTGTATGTTATAAGTATTGCTACTACTGTAGACAAAACACATTTTTACTGTCATTTCATTCTGATAGTACGCATCATCATCATCATCATCAACAACATCATAATCATCATCATCACTCTTTTAACGTTTGTCGTTAGACATACACCTTTCCTGGATTCGCCACACTTCTCTACCATGAGCGTCGCAGAGTCAGTACTTTCTGAGTTTGTCTGGCTTGTTGCAGAGTCAGTACTTTCTGGATTTGTCTAGCTCGTCTTTCCATCTAATATTCTGCCAGCCTTGGTTGCGTATGTGATATCGGGAGATCTATGTTGTGTGTTGCGATGTCCATGGGTTCTTGCAGTATGGCCAGACCGCTACCATTTTAGATTTTTAATGGATTCTATGATGTCTCTGACTCCTGTTTTCTCCTGGATGAACTATGCTGTCTTGTGGTCTCTTCGTGTGAGGCCTAGCATAATTCTTTTATGTGCACGTTGCATGTTCCTCAATTTGCAGATCTGTCTCTTGGTTAGGTTCTATGTTTCAGCTCAATAAGGGACAATTGGGAGGATGCAGTGGTTTTATACCTTTCTTTCTAGAATTAATGGGATCCTCTCACTTTTGAAGGTTGAGCTGTCTCTACCAAAGGGTTGGCATCTTACTATGATTCTTCGCTTGATTCCTTCTTCTTTTGAGGGTCTCATGGAGATTAGTTGTCTTAGGTAGATATAGTTGTTTAATTTCTCCAGTTTTGTGTCTTCGATTTTGATCTTGGAGTTTTATCTCCGATGAGGTTGTTGCACAAGATCTTCGTCTTGCTAAAGTTCATGCATTGGCCGACTTTTTTGCACTCTTTATTTATTTCATTTATCATTAGTTGGAGGTCGTGTAGGTTCTCTGCATGAAGACAGTTAAATGTAGAAGGAGTTCAATCGTCCAAAATATCTTCGAATAATTTCTTGCATATAAGAAACTCGTATACGTGTGTTTGTATAACTGGCTCCACATTTGTGTGTACGTATAGTTTTATATCATTAAAGGGATATTTCATGTTACTGCAGAGTCAATCAACGTTTTTAATTCCATTGGATGTCCGTACGTGGATAAGTGTGCTCACATGTGTGTCACAGTTTGTGCCTCTGTGTGTGTGTGTGTGTGTGTGTGTGTGTGTGTGTGTGTAGCCAGGCAAAAACTTCTTCAATGTAGATATGAGCATATTCAGTTTGAATGGGGAAAAAAAGAAAGATTTGCTACTGTCAATTCATTACTGACCTGGTGTCCTTTGCCGCCCTGGGTGAATTTCTACCGTGCACACTGCGCTCACGTCATCACCTGAGATGTCACATCTCTTATTTAGCATTCCACCAGAGGGCGCCATGTCGTGTGGGCCTCAACTGCCAAGTTGTACGCAAGCTTCAATGACAAGTGCTGGAATCGTATTGTAAGCGAAGGAAATAAATGGCTGCTGCAGATTTGATACGAATCTTCACAATAGAGAATGACGGCCACCAAAGATATGTTCGCAGGAGGCAAATATCTGCGTAGTCTTATGGCTCTGGTGAGAGACGAATGATACCATTTTTCTTTAGCTTTTTCAACTCACTGATTCATATACCTGGCATTCTTTTTCTCAGTCGATAACCCAACCGTGAGTTTGTACCTTGACGTGTGTCTTTCCATCAGTCCATTTCTGTGACACATATTTCTTCCTTTATTCATTTTGCCTTTTTATATTCGAGTCGTTCTGTTGCTGTGCTGCTGTTTTTGTTTAACTATCTATCTGTTCTGTCTTGTGGCTGTGACCATAGCAAGATTCTTATCGATGTTTGCCACAATTATTCTATGTTAGTTTGACGCTAGAATTCTGAAAGTTGGCTGTTAAGCTAGATAGTTCCGTTACTCGAGAAATGGTATTTACAAAACCGTTCCATTCGACCATTTACTTGATAGAATATTATTCAAAGTTTATTCCAATTGACTTCCAGCTTTACTCATGTATATATCAGCTTGTTCGGTTTTATATTTTCTTTAATCGTCGTGCATGTTGCTGTCAAAAATTCCTACACATAAAGACAGGATTTATCAGCCACCCTCTATGCCAAATTGTAACTCACTTGATGTGGGAGATTTATATCATGTTACATTATACAGTAAATGCTTGCTTGCTTTTTAATGTTGAATATTTTGTTATATCCGTCAAGTGACAACATGAATGTTTACTCAAAAGTCGTTAAGCAGTAACATGACACGTTACTGATGGAAAATTGTCATAAGTTTGCATAAGGATAGTGGGAAGGGATGGACGATGTCTTTGAAGAGTCATTCTAGTAACGTGATTTTAAAGCAATATCATTGCCATTTAGCATATCTTGCCGATTTAATCTTCTTTCTGCCTTGATTTTTTTTAAATTTTATTCCGGGAAATGCAATTTGTTTTTTATACGATGAATTTGACTGAGATATTTCTTCTTAGAAAATGCACAACAAAATGACTTTATTATATTGTCATCAAAACAAATTATTCTGCAAAATAATGGTCGTGCAGAGTCATACTGAATTTTTCCTAGTTAGCTTTTTCAAAATAAATTATTCTAGTATTTCGACCTAGATCAAACATTTCACTTCACACCTATTAAAAACTTTTTTTTCCGCATCACTTTCAAATAGTTGAATCATCTTATGGACTTTGAATGTCGTAAATTGAAAACGACTAGATTATACTAAATTTCGACAAACCATAGAATGATTATATATTGTAATTGATATCATAGGAGACATAGTATCAAATTACTTTTTCTATTTGGACCCAATCAGATATCTGAAATGGCTAAAGCATCCTTAATGACAGTTTTTTTTAATGCTGCACCCTTGGCTAATTGACATTATCACTGGCCTCTCACATTTCTTTTATTCGAGTAATGTGTGTGTCACTTTGTTTTTGATATCTGCATCGAATCAGCAGAGGACTATTAATGAATTCAGCCACGAGATCAGGTTGCAGGACTGTGTGATCGGGCAGATATATAGATATTTATTCGAGCGCGTTGCTCTTCTGATATTAAGTGGAGAGATTTGGGAGTTTTGTCGATCGAAAAAACACAATATCTTTATTATCGGGTTACAATGTTCATAAATTCCTCTGCCATTTTGGAACCATAGCATCTGCTTAGGCATTTCACTACATTATTTGCAATTACCCTTTAACATTCTTGAAGGGAGATAACTGTTGAATGCTAATTACAAAGTAGCCCTCCTCATTTATAAATATGTTCCTGCAGATGTGTTAGAATTATCCGTTCATTTTGGTTGAACACGAACAAGAAAATACTGAGCAACATAATGATTCTGATATTCTTTTTAATACAGTACAATTGCATAATTATTCGAATACTTCAGTCATTTTTCGACAGTATGGATAAACTAGTTGCCTTTTAAATCTCAAAGACATTCTACTGATAACTAATGAGTTACACGCAATTTTAATGTTCTAAAACACCCCTGATAAAATACACAAAACAACAGTCGATTGAGAAACCGTAATCAAATTTTACAATAATTAAAACACCACTGCCGAGAAATTCTGAATAGAATATTATTGGGGCTGGAATGATCTGTTCATTAAGTCACTTCCTCGAATAATTGGTTTATTGCCAAACCCCTGAAATTAATGAGAAGAATTGTTGGGTCAAGTCAGTCAATATGAGTAATAGAAGACGGTATGACGCTGCCATCTTAGAATATCGTCACTGATTGAAATTCTGTTCCCTCTCATCCGTACTCAAAAGATATTAAAATCAAAAAAATCTCAAAGCCAGATCTGATTCTACTTTGATCAAAATTAAATCAGGTGGTGTCAATTTATCGTAATAATTATTTTGCGCTTTTCAAACGACAGGGATTTTAACAGCGATCGACCAGGGCTCCGGAATACAACGTATCACTTGAAGGCTGACCTTTTTTCCCGAGAATACCGTACGAGAAATTACGTTTCTTTCATTATTTTAGTTTTGAATGGATTTTCTATCAAATTTATAATTGTATGGTACAATAATCGAGCGAAATAACATCAATATTCAGTGTTTAGAATATCTTTTTGGGTCGTCATTTCACTAATAAACTAATTTCATGGCAAGCTGCTAACTAATTGATCCATCCTCATAAATATGTGTGGACACACACGCACTTTATATATATATATATATATATATATATATATATATATATATATATATAGGGAGAGAGAGAGAGGGGGGGTCAATTTCGTTTTTGTCATACCTTTTTGGTTTCTCCGATAAACAAAGTATATACAGGACGTGACCATAGAATGGTAGCGTGCAGAGCTAGTTCACCTATCAAAGTGATAGAAAGAAAATGTTTCCTTCGAAGAGTGCTTGATCATGATGCAGCGAGAGAACATTACCAATTGTCAAGTAGTGATTGATATTTCAGGCTTTCTGGGATGACGACGGTAACATAGAAGAAAACTTTGACAAATAAGATTAAGGGGGTAGCGATACAAACGGAAAAATAAAAACGCAACATCAAATTCAGCCAAGAAGATGAATACGGAGAAACTAAAGAAGACGAAAAAAAAGAGCAGCACTCGACAAATTAATAAACAAAAGAAGAATATAAAAATAGAAATCATGGAGAAGATGGTAAAGGCAATCAGAGAGATATTGACACGATCGATCCACAGATCTTACCGGCAAGCAACAGATAGCGGGGTAAAAATCAGTAAACGCAGGGACACGCTGTCAACAACAACTGGAGAATTTAATGAAAATATTATATAATAGGTGTACTACAAACTGATGAGCTGATAGATACTCGTAATATACCAGACATAATATGAGAGAAAACCAAATATGGCTTGCATGATTAATTTTGAAGGCATGGATACCATTAAGACTTTTTAGAACATGCAAAGAAGATCTTTTGCAAAGGACTACCAGAGCTAATCACAGTGCATTCAAGAAAGGAAAGCTGCTCAGAATTTCTGTGATCTTACTCCACAAAATGGAAATGATCAATCGCTTACACAATTGGTAGTAGCTAATGAGCATGTCAAACGTAGCATAAATATACATTTTTTTTAAAGTCCCCAAATCCTCAAACGTTAGATGCAAATCAACCACACAATTCAACAATAACCCGCCTACATACAATAAATTAACTCATCGAAAAGTCATTAAAATACAACAAAGCATTTTGTTGTATTCTGTATATAATGCAGAAGCATTTGGTGGAGCATATGACATTCTTAAATTCAATAGGAAAACATAGTTTAAAACTAGAGTAACATACAAATCATTCAGAAAGTATATTGAAATTGAAAAGCAATATTTAGACTACATGAGAATGAAGACAATATAGCAAAAGGTGCGATACAAGACAATGTCACTTGAGCTATGTACATCATTTTTCAGAAGCCTCTCTCGGAATCCTGACTGGGAAGGGACAGAAAAAAGCTTGGACTGAGAATATTCAGACCATTTTTTCATCAATAACAATTTTATAATGTTAGAAGCATCGGAGATGATCATAACATATTGAGTTATCTAAATAAGGAAAGCAATAAAAAGTAAACTCAAAGTTGAACCGACCAAAGTAAAGTTCAACAATAAAGCTCCTCAAAAGGTCATACGAATAGTTGGTAGGGATGTTTAACAGTTTAACAAATGCATTTAATTAGTACCAAACTAAATTGAACGGTGCACTATGATTGGATTGAAATTATTTGGTATGAATACAATACAGCATTTTGCTGATACACTGAGAGCATATATATACAATAATTGAATGATAGGTACTAACTATGACTTACAAAAGCGAACTGCATACAATGTAAAAAACATTTCTTTGATGGACAAGGCAAACCTTGCAGTAATCGTCTTCTGTTTGCAAAAAGGTAAAAATGGAGTTTGAGCCTGCAGGAGCCCGGTTTGTTATATTATATCCGACACTTACGTTCAGAAACTGATACATGCATCAATAAAGGCGGACACTTCGATCAGTTTGGGGGCAATGTGAAAGAATCTGGGAAACAAGGGGGAAACTAACTGTCATTTCCCCCAAAAAACTTTAAAGTCCACCCAACTTGTTGACATCATTCTCTACTTCGAAAAGATATTTTTTCAATTTGGAAACTCTCATTTTAATCACTCGTAATATACGTGAAAAATATTTTTTTAAACGCCATATTTGGGAAAGAGACCTATCTATCGTTCTGGCTACATCTAGATTTAGAACAATCAATTGATTTGAAGAAAATAAAAGTGGATATAATTCTGAAAAATAGGCCAATTATGGGAGATAATTCGCTTATTAAATGCATCTAACCGCAGGCACGACTGAAATTTGGTTCAAATGAATATTCTAAAACTGCGCCAAGTCTCCTGAGGCGGGAAGGAAGATAATAGCCAAAAGACACCAGCAAAATTATTACAACCATTAAATTATTCCGGTCGAAAATAAGATGAGTATAATCTCAAATTTCGAACATATCTCTACGATGACCAACGAAAACTTTCCGTTCAAAGTATTTTGGCACTAAATATAAGTTTGAAACTGAAGTAATTCGCTCACATAATGAAATCATTGTTTCTTATAAAAAGGTATGTTACTCACAATGATCATTTCCAATGTTATGTGTTTCAGCATCATTTGACGCTCCTCCATGGTAGATCAAGTGAAAACATCTACTCACATGACGTAAGTGTTTTTTCTGATTGTTTCCTCTTTTATTTTGACAACTTCCCCCATTAAACATGTGAACGTGTTCGAAGATTTCAATGCTATTCTTAGAAGTCTTAGATGGTCAAATCTGTGAGTCAACCACAAACAAGGAGAGAGACATGCAAATTTCATTCAACAAATAATATATATGTGGCTTGATCTGATCTTAGTTGTAATTTCAACTTTTTGTAGATATTTGCAAAATTCTGCTTAGTCTGGTAAATAGGCCACGACAGTGAAGCTCGTAAAAATGATCAATATCACGACTCGAGGTATGTTCTAAATATTACTCTACGGTAAGTGTATTTCTTTTATTCCTATGTTGGAAAAGAATCATTCAGAAGCTAATTTATGATGAAACATGTATAATTGGGTAGGTAATAGGTGGGCCACAGCCCACAATTGGGCCATTAAGGAGTTGCCTGTGGGGATGGGACCATCTGTAAAAAAAGTGTCAATGTTAAGTATTGTTAGCCGTCGAATTGGTTGTTGTTGAATAGTCTTCCGTGTCCCATAACCATCACATCGCGTAATGTGTTCACTATACACATGTAACTAACAACTGAATGTGTAAGTCTTAATGTATGTTGTTTTTTTAATGCAAAATATCGCATACTATACATGTGTGCCATGGATAAAACTAAAAAAGTTAAAACTGGTATATTGCAAAAAGATGTTGCCGATATATAATAAGTGAAAAGAAGACATTTTACCGTGGTTAACAAATTTTGCTAATAATTCATTAGACTATCAGTCAGATACTCATTTTTCAACTGTAAACTTGAGCCACACAGATTTATTTGAAACTGTTAACCCCAACTTTGAACAAAACTGATTGCATAGGCTTCTTCAATTTCTGAGTTATGCTGGATCGCCTACACAAGCCGAGCCAATGGAGTTAGAGGGCTGAAAGTTAAAATATTTACCTATCATCATAGTTTGGAAGAACATTTTTTTTTCGTGTTTCTGACTCCATCTCCGGCATAAGTTTTTTTCGGGGTCGGGGTCAAATTGCAAAGTAAATTTAGGCTAAATTAATTCCTACTTTTGACTGGTAACGTACATTCAACCTTTATTTTTAGCGGCTATTGCCTAATAAAAGGTGTGAGAATTAACGTATTAGTATCCAATTTGGAATTGATCACCCCTAAGACGACAGCTGCCAAAGTACGTTAGTCAGAAAACAGTTTCTATTGAGTCGCTTGGATAAACTTTTTTGGATAAATATTAAATTTTCTCCGTGGCTGGTCTACTTGTGTCAAGGAAAACATTACGATTTCCTATGAGTAAAAATGTCCTTTCCCATTGAAAGTACTGGTGCAACACAATCTACCTATAACTATATCTTCAAATTCTGTCTGGAAGTGTACTAAGTTAAGCAAATATCGTAAAGCTTGAAGTGTGAATACTTGATTAATATTATAACACCTTCATAATTTAATTGATTCAATTATGTCGCCCATATTTTTCGAATGCTTAAACTTTACCACGGTAAACACTGGAAACGAAACGTTGTAAATTCATCTCCTTCGAAATGAATTCTGTAAAAATACCTAGGATCCGTAAACAACACTTCCAGGAAAACAAGATCAAATATTCATGAATCTCACCACCCACTTTTGAAAATATGAAAAAATACGAAAATCGAATGTTGATGTTGGAATGTGTGTGTGCAAAGAACCATTTATTAATCACTCCAATAAATGTAACAAGAATCTCAAGATATGCTTTCGCGGGACTTTCTAAAAATGCTTCTCATTCTTCCCTTCACAAAGCGTTCGGAACCTGATGGGAAATATTCCAATATTTTTATTTGAAGAGGCTGATAATAAAATAGAATGTCTTTCCGTCAAAACATCGCTTGGAAGTACAAATACTATAAGTAGAATGAGATAGAAAAGATTGGTGAACCCCCCCCCCCATGGAAACATGCCACACTAATTCGTTAAACGTCATGATTCTCATCCAATGACATTGACCTTTCCTAACTATGATTATTATTATCGGTATTACTGAAAATGTAACCTAACTTCTCACAAGATGCAACAGAATTGAAATTTGAATTATTACTCGGTGCACAGTTGAGTTTGAAGCTGATATGATTAGTGGTTCTCAAAGAGGCTGAGAATAATCGGCAAAGAGAAAGGTCCAATGTGCTGTCCCTCACAAATCACTATCCAAATAAAAACTTTGAGTGTTGTATTGTTATACATAAAAAGTTACAACTGAAATCGTTCAGCTAGGTAAGAATTATATCAGTATTCGTGTACTTCATCGTCAATATTCCATGGATTGTAAATTTATTCCAAGGTGTGTGTGTGTGTATATAATGCTCTTCTATAGGAATTGAGCACTCTGGTGGATGAGGGATTTCTGTGTGATTTAAAATATATCGCCTAAATTAAGTCTTATTGCCTTTCCAGTTCCGCAGTTCAGAGGTAGGACATCGGCCTACGGGTCTGAAGGGAAGGTTTCAATTCTGCCTCGTGGTACTGGATGGGATATTAGAAAGTCTATACCAACACCGAAGAGATGTAATACATCGAAACAGTTGTCTGTGGATGATGCAATATATATATATATATATATATATATATATATATATATATATATATATATATATATATATATATATATATATATATATATATATATATATATATATATATGTGTGTGTGTGTGTGTATGTTTAAAGTTAGAGCCAAAATCTTGAAGGTAAGAATTCAGGATTTTATGAGAAAATTTCAGTACATGTGTCTTTTGGTATCTACTGGCTCAATTCCTGGTGGAAACATAGACATATAAATATCGTTTTAAAAGTCTTTTCTCGGTCTTCCGAGGGATTTGGAGTTTTGAATATGCTGGGCCTAAAGGCATGAAAATAAATATTCAACACTCTACAAGAACATTTTTGATACCGTGTACTCTATTTTCCACAGTCTGTGGATAGAGATTTCTTTTCATAGCAATTGACCCTTTTTTGCTTAAGATACCTTGGTTATTATCTAAAATTAATATAAAGTAAGAATTGTAGGAATTGTATTCAATGTTTGCTACTGTACACGTGGATGTACGCTTGCTTATATATATACATATATATATATATATATATATATATGTGTGTGTGTGTGTGTGTGTGTGTATGTGTGTGTCTGTGTGCGTCCGTATGTGTGTGAGAGAGTGTGTAAGAGAGAGAGTCTATCTTTCTGTGTCAGTATGGTTGTGCAAGTGTGCTTGCAAATGCAGGTACGGATGTGTATGAGTGCTTATGTTCATAACTAAGGTCTCAATTTCACACACGTATTTGATACACTGACGTTTTTTATCGATGGTTATCAGTTTTTGTTCCTTGTAGCTAATAATGAGCAGATAATTGTGCCTAAAATAAAACCAAAAATTATGAATTTTCTTCTTGTGGCAAAATTGCGTCTCCAATCAAGTAAAATATCCATTGGATATTCTGACTATTTTTCCCAAACTGAATAAAATTATTTTCTGATTTGATAATAAATATTTACGTCTCTCAAAATGATCGAGTGTGTGTTTTCGTAAATTATATAAAAAGTAGAATAAAAAATGCACATATATGATGCATACATGGATGGATATGTGCGTGCCTCGTGCTACCGTCACCCTACGTTCCCTATCTCTGTCAGAAATAATCCATCAATGGAAGAATGGAATCCTTTGGTAAATTATAGGAGACACAAATGCATTCGCATATATTGTTCAATGTCAATAGCAAATGCTAAAAAGGCAAAAATGTTTGGCTCAAGGAAGGGAATCAGCAACATTAACTGACAGAAAAGAATTGGCTGCATTGTCTGGAAAAGGAAAACTATTGGACACATTATCTGACATTGGGAAGCGAATTGGCCACACTGCCTAACATAAAGATGAGAAGTCACACAATTTAAAAAGGATGAGACTCGATTACATTCAAAACGAGGAAGATGATTGACTACATTTTACAGACAAGAGAATTATTCAGGCACCTTGTCTGCTACACGGAGAATGGCATCATTGTACGGACAATGAAAGTGATGAGCTACATTTTCTAACACAAAGATCTCTGCTGTTAAAATGACAAATCAGATTATCAAGTATATTTCTCACCATGAAAATTGTCGCCCAAGAAGTTCTGGAAAATTAAGTTAAAGCTTCTTTCTGTATGAAAATGGGTGCGATCATTGAATTGCAATGAAACTTGGATAAGCTTTACAACCACTAGTTTTTGGCTTTAAAATTAGTGTCTAGCAGACACCAATAGGGAATTAGTGACAGCAAATCTCCCCGAATAGTCAACACTCTTTCACTACCCTCGAGTAACCAAACACTTGATTTTCGGACAATGTCGATTAATTTTTTAGGTACGTTACAAAGAGTACCTATCATGAAGAGAGCTCCTTTAATATTCAATTTCCATAATGTTATCAGTTCCCAGGTTAAGTCGTATCTTTCTTTCCTCTAATAAACACCCTGTAGTCTGCTTGTATAGCTATGTCCATTATCCGTCCATTTCCTCCTTGTTTTCTACTCTCAGATCCGTATGATTTAGAACTGGTGGTCAGTTCAGATGTCACATTCTCGTCGTATTTGTGTTCACAACAAAGAAAATCAGTTTATGCTGCCATTGATCAAGTAATACGAGG
This sequence comes from Thysanoteuthis rhombus, assembly GCA_963457665.1. Classification (NCBI taxonomy): domain Eukaryota; kingdom Metazoa; phylum Mollusca; class Cephalopoda; order Oegopsida; family Thysanoteuthidae; genus Thysanoteuthis; species Thysanoteuthis major. The sequence goes on from OY735213.1 coordinate 19,901,512, forward strand.
ATTCTACAAATCTCAAGAATCTTTTTTCTCCAGTACTCATTGTTGGTATCGACATGAAAAATCTGAATGGTGAAGTCATGTCTTTCTGACGATTCCAACTTTTGATCATGGCTTCAACCATATATATATATATATATATATATATATATATATATATATATATATATATATATATATATATATATATATGTATGTATGTATGTATGTATTATCAGACTATTCAAATTGGATAATTTTACAGAGAATCATTATTTTCCATCTTACATGTAGTAATTTCAAGGGCGAAGTAAAAAGTATGACTTTGACAGTCAAATCGGCACTCCTCCTTTATATTCGATTCCACACCCTCTTTTGTAACAATGACTGTCCCCAAACGCTTTTTGCAGTCAATTTTAAGCTTTTTGCACTCGTCAGCTATAGTTTTTCCTATTTTCTCTGTAATTTCTCAAGCTCTTTAATGTTTGTATGGTACTCATAGAAAACATGATTTCAGATATTTTTTCCATTTTTTTTCAAATATTCTCAATGATACAGATATTAGGACTCAGTACTGGCCAGTTCAGAAGAGTTCATTTTTTTTGCATTTCAACAATCTTTGTAGGTATTTTTGGAGGTATTACACAGTTGATATAAAAGAATTTGCGGTGTCAGTAATACTGGACAGCGTAAAGCCCCATACCGAAGCCACATACCGATTAAGAGGCCCTTCTGGGAGTCCACAACTGATGAAGCTGTAGTTGTTTCCTTGGCTATCCAGAAATTTCGAACGATGTCATGAGAGATGATCAATCAGAGAGTGTCGAGTACAGCATGGAAATCGAGCATGGGCAGTGGTACATATGCATCTCAACACGTCCAAAAGAAACAAAAATGAGCAAATCCCAGATCACATTGATTCTTATTCATTTTCACAAGGAATATCAGACTCAGAGACCAACAGTCAACAAAATTTACTACTGCAATGTCCTTGAATGACTCATGAGAAGGGATAATCGTGTACGGCCTGAGATCATTGACTCTTGGACGGTTCATCACAGTGATTCTCCCTGTCACAACGCACTGAGTTATTACGACTATTTATTCTACTCAAAAATCAAAACTCAAATCCAAGGTCACCGTTTGGGAAAATCCAGGAGGTCGTGACTGAAGGCAGTATCAGTTTAAGACTTCAAGCTCTACAAGAGGGAACAACGTCTTCGTTGATGTGGCAGTGCTTCCAAGGAACTATTTTGAAGGTTATGTAATTGTATAATGATAATTCTCGCAGAGGCAGTCACATTACTTTCTGGACATACTACGTACATAATGTATCCAGAGGTGGATTTGGCTGTTCATGTATATGATTAAAACCTGTATCCCAAGCCATTGTCTATCCAAGGTATTTGATGAATTCTACTGTGTATCTACCGAGTACGCAGAGTGCATTGATCGTTCAGTCCATAAACAAGCCCGGCATATTTCAATCCGCAAAACCACTCAAATATCGTATCTGCAACGAATCGATGGAACAGGTGAAACTCTAATCGTCAACCATCTTAATCCTGTTTCACTCGGATTTTTGAAAACGGCAGGATTTTTCAAATCCATGCATTTAGCCCCTTTATACATTGTTCCTACTTCGTCTTGCCATTGCTTTAAAAAAACGAGTTGCAAGGCGTTTTCATATTAAATTGAACATTGAATATATCATTCCAGATCTCCTCATTTCTAACAATTATCTTAAACATAGACAGCGAAATAAATCTCGAGTGGTTATTGAGTTTGAAGTAATTGATTTACACTAAAGTCAATTCAGTCGTAGCGTATCCAGGACTTAATCTAAGCCTTTGAAAAGCTTTCGATAATTTCTTCTATATGATGTGTCTTTTCAAGGAGTCCTGAAAACACTTTTGGAAAAATGAAGTTTTTGGATCGAAATCTGATCTATTTGTTAAAGAAACGGAGTAAATCAACCAGTGATCTCAGATCATAACACAAGATAAAATCTTATCCTTTTCCAGGAAAAGGATGATGTCGTCGATAAACAATAATCATTCTTTTTCAATTATTTGTTTTTATCCGATAGTTGCATAAATAATCCCTTTAATAATGTTAGTGTTTCAGCCTGTCAGTCTGTATGTATGTATGTATGTATGTATGTATGTATGTATGTATATGTTCACGTATCTAGGGAAGTATGTAACTGAGGGTCAGCAAAAACGGCAGATGGAAGGGAGAATCTTTTTAGCCATTTTTGGGTCTCTTGAAACTAAGGAAGATTTGTCAGGATGGTTTTCACCAGTTACATTACGTTTTAGTGGGAAGGAGTCTGTTTACGATACAATACCATACAGAGCTTGAACCTCACTTTCAGTACACATGATATTTCTAAAATTTAACTCAATGGATATCAATGGAATCTGCAGAAAGGTTGACAATTGCCTTAGGATTAATGGTTCACATTTTAGGCGAATCTTTTCACAGTTATTCCCCTTCGTGGTCGCTTCATGTTCAAAACACAATAACTGCAGAAGTTCTCAATGAATTTTGATTGGGATTTTGTGAAAGGGAGAGCAAAGATCTGACAAAGAAGTGTTCACATAGGTAGAATATATAAACATCGTAAATAGAATCCCTCGCCTGAAATTAAACAAACAACAATATTGTTGGAAGGGTATACGGACAACTTTTCTATTTAGCTATATTTACCTCGAGTTCAAGTGTGTACGTGCACGCAAGATTTTCAGATATGCATATTCACATCGAAAATGGATAGTGCGATTGTTAAATAACAATGGAACATAATTTCTATTACATATCGGATATATGCCTTTCAGAACAAGTAGTGTTTTATCATTCATATTTTATGGAGCTATATCATCGGAATATTTGAGGGGTGCTACATTTCGATTTATCTATTTTATACCGTGATTGTTTCCTTAGTAGTTTGAATGGCCAATCAAAGAAGTGAACTTTGTAAGATTTTTAGGCAATTTGATAGGACCATGACCAGATATCCTGATTCTTTTGAAACTTAAAAGGTTGATCATTATGAAATGATGACGGAAATTACATATGGTTATGAGATTTTTGAAAAATGATAGAAATTGGAAGTGTATATCAAATTTTAAAAAATTGGATGATGTAACTTCCAACAACACCTTGGTATTCTATATGGAGTTAGGAAATTGAAATCGATTAATTTGGTCTTTATCAGCATGGAAGATCACTGAATTGCTTAAAAGTAGGGGTAGGAGAAAACATTTGGGTGTGTTCCTTTTGTGTAACTGATAGATAGTAGAACGATGGGAATTTAATCATGTAATACTAAATAACTAAGGTTCGGTCTAGCCAATATGGTGCTATAAACCATTAGTATGTTATTGAGATTCATCTTCGCTATATTTATAAAAAAAAAAAAGCTAATTCAGTTATGAGACATTCAATATATCGATGGAAGTAAGATGGTGTGAGGTGTGGATGATTCTGTCTAACGTTTGGTGATCTTAAAATATTTCGTCGAGGTCTTCGGTTGAATATATTAGTAGAAAATCGATTCGAAATTTTTTCCCTAACTAATTAGTATCATGAATTGGTTTGCATACAGTCCGTGATTAAATCCGGTATGAAATTCAACGGAATTGACACGAACAACGAGTCCCATCCGTTCGCACACGCACTGATCTCTCATCTCCAAATACGTGTCGGGGATAATCTTCGTAAAGAAGCCCTTTGTTTCAAAAATGTTAAAAGATGTGCAGTATAAGATAAAAGACAGAAAAAATTGCAATACATTATGATGAAATCTAGTAAAATAATTAACTACATGTATCATGATGCATTCTTAAAAATAATAAAACAAAGCTAAATCTCAAAATCATAGCTTAAAGGGAGATAATGTTTGATCAACACTCCTGGGGAGCAATTTTAATATAGCTGTTTTGTTTTTTAATCCCCAAAACGATTAGATATTAAACAACTGATGATCCTTTGGAGGGAAACAATTATAGCATGATAATATTGATAGTACCATAATATCTAATTCTGATAGTGTATTGTAAAAACTAAATAACATTCAATAATGACTCCCCCCTAGCGAATCAGAAGAGTGGTAAGGGGAATTCAATCCAGCCGAACCCTTAGTATGATAGTTGGCTTGTCCAAGTATGGATATAAAGGTACAAAGAGGTTTCTTTTACATGGAACATCCAAATGGACTATTACAAAGTCAACACATAAGAGGGAGATATTATCTCGTAACTCTTGCACTGTTGCATGTGTATTTGAACATAAAACAAAGGTTGCAATTTTGGTCGATTCAGTGGGAAACTGATGGAATATATTAGTCTTGGTGCTTGGATAAGGATTGGCTAGAAGTCAACCATGATAAAGGAGAATTGACCCTGGAAATCAACGAAACCAATTATAGTTTGTTTTTTTCTCAAGTTCATAGTCTATTTTGCTCCAGCTGATTACTCATGCTGTAACTCTTATACACTTTGAGTGGGCGTGGACATAGCTACATATGTAAAAATTGAATATATAGTGACTTAGGTCTGTAAGTATTGTACGAAAGGTACAGTATGTCAAACTCACCATCACTGCGCACACTCATTCCTTCTCACACCGAGAGATAGCTATTACTGCTCAGGGCCAGTGGAACCTGGAGGTTACTTTGATTGAAATCAGTTATAACTAATTCACCATGGTAAACATTCTATTCTTCTGTGTACCCGGGAGTGGATAGGCCTCACTAGCCTTGGTCTGCATCCTAATTATTGGTTATGCCGCGATAACTGCATCCGAGGTGGTAGACTTCAATATGCTTGAATGTCACCCGCCATACTAACTGCGTTACGATAAAAACACATCTTGGCAGTGATATAAAGCTCTCCAGTGAGAAACAAACAAAAGGTATAACGTTTCCTCCGTCAATACAATGAGTGTCTTGGATGATAACTTGAACAGGAGCAATCCGAACTGAAGCCCTCCAAACTCAACAACAGGAAAGCCAAAAAGAAATGCAGATCCTCAGAACCTGAATGAAGACAGTTTTCCAAGCGTAAGGACATGACGTAAAATTTTAGATTTACAGACGCAAAACTGGATGAATTGTTTTTTTTAAATAAGAATAGAACTAGACATGCAAGTAAAAGTTATGAGGCTACAGTAAGACATACAGATCGAAGAAACCCCAGCAGTTCAAACAGGGGCTCCAATACCTACAACAGTATGAAACTGAACAAATATCAGCACCAACGAATACACACGTAAGGATAACAATGATCGGGAGGAAAGACATTTTGTTAGCGAGCAATATGCAGATTTTTACCAAACAAAAGACATATGTTATATAGGGTAAAAAAATCAACTTGGAGGACAGGGAATCACTGAGAAAAAATATCCTGAACGACCGAAACATTAGAAAAAAAACTAGTACAAATGGGTAATAATGCTACAAAAGACAGATCTTTCTTTATTTCAAATAAAATAGCATATGCTCCAGAAAAAGTGCTAGAAAATGATTGCCCGAAAAGCGAAAAAAAAAAAAACAAGGAAAAAAAAAAACAAATATGCATCATAGAAACAATTTGAAAATGAAGACTGACCACGAAAATGAACTAATGCGCGGAGAAATTTCGATGATGAATGAAGTTACTTCTAAAAATGTTAACAGTTGGAGGTGAAACAATATTAATTGAAAACCCCAAATAATACACCATGTATCGAAGAGACTTTTTTTTTAAAGTACAGTTATAATCCCAAAGAGTTAACAAATGAAAAAGTTTTACAGACTAAATCAATTTTATGAAGCTAAACCAGATAATAGCAAAATGGGTTACATACCAGCCATTTAAAACATAGAAGAAAACAGTTTTGCAAGTGTTAGACAGAAGATACAGTTGACCCTGAGAATCATAAAGTTATGACATGTCTTTCTACGATTTATAAAATTCTGACATCAGTATCGATGTCAGAATTTGATAGAGGGGGAAAACATACTCCTGAAAGTACAGAAATTCTGCCAAATGGGATCTTACAGATTTAAGGACCACCTTTTGATAAACTGCAGGATCCTAGAAAATCACAATAGTAAACGCAAGACCCTGAACACTGACTAGATCGATAATTAGAAAGCACACAAAAGTTTTTCACTCGTGGATAATAAAAAGTTCAAAATTCTCTAAGTAATCTTGAGATTTAGTGAAGTTTTAGTAATATGTCATAATGGAACACGGTCCTCCTCGGTCAAATAGGATCATAATATTAGCAAATGTCAGCATAAACTGTGGCCTATCTAAAGGGGATTCATTGCCCTTCTGTTCTTCTGTGTCTCACCAATTTCTCTATCCATTGAGCTGAACAAAGCTTGATATGGATACAACATGAAACGATAGAAGCAGCTACCTATTTTATATAGACAACGTGACATTATATAATGAAAATAACAATCATGTTGAAAAATTTTAGAGAGTGTTCAAGTTTTCTATGATGGCACTTGAATGGGATAGGTACACTAAGATCAGTCTCAAAAGAGGTAGGCTGGTGAAAACTAACTCCCTATGAACAGATATAGAACCATCAATCAACTAAAACGAGGAGAATTTTACTAATATTTAGGAGTTAATAAAGAGAGTGTTATTAAACATGTCAGTGAGAAAGAGAAAGTACGAGGAAAGCATTTCAGGAAATTACGTGCAGTACTGGAAATTGTCGTCGAAATTATAAGAAATACCGAAAAATCTTTCAATACACCCGCTATTCCTTATAATTGATTGGAATCTAGACGAGATTAGAAAAATTCACACAAACATCAGGAAATTGCTAACGTTCTACGGAATACTCCATCTCAAAGCAGTCATTGATCGCCTCTATTAGCCAAAAAATGATGATGGTACGGGAATGGCTCAACTCAAATTGAAACAAACAACGACAAAAAGTAACTTGAATTCTCTCAAGACTGGATAATAAAACTAGTTAATGAGCATGGAGGGGAAAAACAGGAAATGCACACAATATTTAAAGAGAGTGAAGCGTTTATAAAAGAATTGTATTTACACTCGGAGAGTGATGAGTATTCACAAAAGTTGAAAAAAGTGAAACAACATGCAAAGGTGCAGGGTAATAAACACTTTGACGTAAAATGGGAACATGAACTTCTTCACTTTCAAGCAATTATCATAAAAAATGGTTCTAAACCAAAAAGACGCTTCTATGACACGTATGTAGAAATAGTAGACCTTCTGTTATGTAGCTACTCTGTTTTAGCACATACACAATATGCCAGACAGACAATGACTGTAGGATACAATGACTCGATATTATGGGACTTATACTTGCAATAGATACCGACAAGACCATTAACGCAAATAATCCCAATACAGTAATCAAGGATTACAATCGAAGAATTTGCCTGGTAATTAACATAAGCTGAGCAACTACAAGGAGCTCGAAATTAAAATACAGAAAATGTGACATTCGGAAACACAAACTATCCTTGTTGCCGTAAGGGCACTGGGGGTGATCAAAGAAGGTTCGGATAAACATATCGCCTAAGTCCCTGACAACCAATCCCTCCCCCTTGAAATCTAGGAAATTAATTAAGTAGTGCACTATCTGCTAAACAACAAAACTAAAATAAACCGAATAAGATTGTAACACACAAATAATGAATGTTGTCACTTTACCCGGAGGAGTATAAACATAGACACGATAGGGTAGCAACATTGTTACACTGGGAACTGAGAAAACGAATGGGATTCAACCATGTTGAAAAGTGGTACCAATACGCACTGGAGAAGCCCTTACGAACCCAAGCTGTTAGCAATGGCCCAACATCAAAGAAAAAGGCATAGCAGAGGTGGTGAAACCCAAGCAGTGCTCTGATAGGAAGATATGGGAGGAGGGCTGGAGACCTAAGGACTCACAGTCACTCAGCCTTCAGCAATAACCGGGAAACTGATGTGAAAATGTGATCCACAACACTACTGTGGCCTCTAAGTGTGCAAAGAGGGAGGCTGGATACTTGAGAAAACTAGTGGTCACCGAGTCCCCAGCGATGACCACCAAGCAACTGGTTTGAAAATGCATATGATGATGATGATGATGATGATTATGAGAATAAAGAAAAATCAATCGTTTTAGGAGAAACCTGTATAAGATTCAAACAAACAATTTTAACTCAGAGACTAACCTTCTTTTTTTTAATAATTAATTTCCCTTCCCTGAAAAAACAATTCCCCTCTCATTAAAAAGATAATAATAATAATAATGATAATAATAATAGTGATGATGATGATGATGATAATAATGATGATAATGATAATAATAATGATAATAATAATAATGATAATAATAATAATGATAATAATAATGATGATGATAATAATAATAATAATTATAATAATAATAATGATAATAATGATAATAATGATAAATGAACAAATAAATGAATTGGTAATAAAGAAGATAATGAGAAGCTTTTCAAAGAGATTTAGTTATCCTAGGAAGAATTGAAATTCTCTAAACGATGGAATTAAAATGAAATAGCATTAAAATGTAAAATGTAGAGAAAGATGGTATTTCTCTAAATGATATTAGTTTACTGTTGAATCATTCTTTCATTAAGTTGAATCTGACGGAATATCTAATGTCCTTCGAATAACACGAATCTTATAACACGTTTTGTTGACGCCAGTGGCGTATTTAGTAATGTGATGACACGTTGAATTGCGTTCAGAAAGATAGGAAAAGCGACATCGATAGAAGGAACCAGAGAGACAGACAGGCTGACAGAGGTTTAAAGAGGGAAACAGGGGGTGGGGTGATTGTTTTTCCAGGGAGGAAAAATTCGGAATTTCCGAAGCAAATTTATAATCTCGGATTTGAAATTCTTTGGTTTAATCTTATACAGGGTTCTACTATAGCCAATGATTTTTTCCTCTGAGATCATCCTCTGTTATGGACAGTTTTGGATCATCGGCTGTTTCTAAACAAAAATTTTTCTTGTGGAGAAAACAGACTGTTTAATAGCGTTTATTCAGCATATGCCCCGAGGGAATTTATAAAAGCAACCATATCTACTGATTGCTTACTAAATAGTTAAATGTGAACACGAAAATATATATATAGAGAGAGAAATGAACTTCGAGTTAATGGATTGATATGAATGGATATATATATATATATATATATATATATATATATATATATATATATATATATATATATATATATATATATATATATATAAATATATATATATATATACATATATATATATATATACGTGTGCGTATATATATATGTATAGTTTTCACAGTAAATATGACTATTATTATATACAAATGATTAATACAAGAATATCTACCCAGTAAATATCAACATCTTGTGCCAACTACTCTCATCTGTAGCAGGAAATATATTTGTTCTGTTTTTTTCAAATTCCTGATATATATCTTTGTAATCATCACAAACTCACACACATACACATAAAATACATATGCGTATATATACATACACACACACACATTTATATATACGTATATATAAATATGTAAACAATCTGCAGTAAATAGATAGTTATGAACACACCAGTATATATACACAAATACACACACATATATATATATATATATATATATATATATATATATATATACATACATATGTATATATATGCATACATATATACGTATTTATATACATACATACATACTTACATATATATATATATATATATGTATGTATGTATGTATATTTATATACATACATACATACTTACATATATATATATATATGTATGTATGTATGTATATAAATGCATATAAATGTATGCATATTTATACATATATATATATATATATATATATATATATATATATATATATATATATATGTATATATATATATATACACACACACACACACAGATGGATGGACTCGATTCGATGAAAAGATAATCAGATATCGATCGAAACTCAAATGAAATGAGGAAACCAAATATAATTGTTGACTGTGAACAACTTTCCATCGATTCATTTGTAAATTCAAAATAACTAAGAATAACAAAGAAGAAAAATAGTCCGTTCCTTTGGCGTAATTTGTGAACGTAGATCATTCAAAATATTGTGTAAAATGAAATCATAATATCTATTGAACAACGTATTGGGATATATCAGAGATTTCGAGCGGAGAAAATCTATGAATGATACTTTCTCTTATTACCGTGTGTTAGGGCACACACACTCCCCACAGAGCTTCACAAATTCTGGAATGTTCTTCACAGATCAATATTGGAGTGTCATTGGGCTTTCATTGGAAGCTGAAAAGACATTTCCTGTTCCTGCCGACCAAATATGAAAACTATGTTAAAGTCGATCGTATTCATAGGCTACATTGATTTCTCAATTGCCTTAGGGGCTCCAGAATAATGTCCATAAGCTGAGTTCCAGTGTAAGAGGTCAATATCTTTGTGCTGAATTAATATTTAACTACATAGTTTGTACTCTATCATGATCTTAATACAATTAAATCAAAGTTAAATCGTTCTTTTTGGGCAAATAGTTGGTCGACTAAAAGTTGATTTTCTCCAATCCTATAATCTAGCCTGCAAGCTGGTATGATCAACAAGAAAAGAGGCATCAATAGGAAAAGATTGTTAACCATAACTTACTCTTTAATGTAACTAAAATCAGTTTGTGTTGTGAAAACTTCTAAGTAGGCGGAGATCACACACTATGAAAGTCAGCATGGGTGATCTTGCTTTTTCCACTGACTCCTGGTATCACTGGGAAACACACAACTACCTTATGAACTATGAGAGCCAATAACTGGCGATCTGGATCTGATAACTGAACAGCAAATGTCGGAAAGATAGAAACAATGTAAAATAGAGCAAGCTGCGTAAAATTTGTTTATATTCCAACACACCAATAAGTAAGCACGAAATCCATTCTTCAAAGATTGATGTAACCCTTCTCCATCTTATCAAAAATGCACAATGGGAATAAATTTTTTTTAAAAGTGATGGCTATAAGAACTTGAGAAAACACTTTTTTCGATAAGAGGTCCAATCTTACAACAAATACTCTGTTGAACATAAAATATTACCCCCATCATTTACCCAATTTAACATTCTACCTTGTCATATTTTGATGATTTTTCAAATGCAATATTCTCTTCTGGTAGCATCCCAGAAATTGCTGATGTAATTGAAATATTTTCTTTCCGTTAGAAAGGTGTAGCGATACAGTCAAAGAGAATCATTACCAATATTCAGAAGCTATCCTCGAGTAAAAAACAAATCGACTCGAAATGTCTCAAGTATCCGAATTGTTTATCCATTTATAAATTGGAAAGAAACCTTCTCGTTGCCTACAATAACATGAGTTTATCCTAGAATAATTGGTGGGAGAATAACTGGAAATCTGATATTTGAAAGTAAGTACGTGAAATGTAGCAATTTCAGAGTTATATTATAAGAAGTAATCCTCCTCAACAATTCTTTTAAAAATATGAGAGCATAATATGTGTGTAAACATACATGCGTGTACTGGTGAATGTGTGTTCGTCTATGTGCGTGCATGTGTGTTAAAGCGATAAAGGGAACAAAAATTTGTAGAGAAAATCTCATGATTCAGATGAATTATGTAATTGTTGAAACTTTTGGCTTTTGATTCATGATTATTTAGACAACCGTTTGAGGCAATTTGCTAAGCGTACAGTGAAAGCATTCATTTAAAAGAATCCATCAAAAGGAGCAAACATATTTTCAGAAACGCCCACCGCTACAGAATTTGCAAACCTGAATGTTAATATCTGTAGACGAGGGAAACCCTGTGACTATACTCCCCTCAAATTGTTCCATCAGAGACATTAGATACACGACTGTGATAATATAAATTTAAGGAATAATTGAAAGAACACTAACATATATATATATATATATATATATATATATATATATATATATGTGTGTGTGTGTGTGTGTGTGTGTGTGTGTATATATATATATATATATATATATATATATATATATATATATATATATATATATTAAATATAATGGAATGAGGATACGCTACACCAGCACGTTTATGTCCCAGCCTTGTTCAGGCTTCTTCAGGTGAGCGATTTGGTTTATTTCCGATTCCTGTTTTGGATGTTTTGGCAGGGAAGGTCAACTATTCTTTGTGGTACGGTCGTCCCTTTCCTGTATTTGTTTTAGTTTAGTGGTTGGCTGTTGCTCGCTGTATTATTGTTTTATTCAATGGGGATGCATGCCCGTGGCTGGTTATTAATTACATACCAGGAGGTATGACGAAAGTATTCAAATTTTCAGTAAGTGATACTACTATCAGTTCATTTGTGATATGTTTCCTCTCCGATGATAATCTTGATATTTGAAATTTGGTGTATCATGCACTTCATGAAATGAACCCCTTAAACATCGGATATTGTAATACATATTCTAAAGCATTCCTGATCCGTATCGTGATATGAAACCCACAAAAGAAGAAGAAATAAAGCGGAGAATCCTCCTCGGATGACAGGCCTTCGGCAGAGCGAGCTTCAAAAAGAAGACGATCTTAATAAGTGTACAAAACCAATGCATCCTCCTGAGAGCTAAAACATGGAATCTAAACAAGAGACAGGCCTTCAAAAGAGAAGCGTGCACTTGAGAGAATCGTACTCAACCTCATGGAGAGATCACAGGGCTGCACAAAATATTAGGAAGAAAACAGGTTTCCAAGATATCATAGAATCTATTAAAAAACTTAAAACACAACGGGCTGGTCATGTTGCGAGAATAGGAGACGACCGATTGACATCGCGACTCACAACACAGATCTCCAGAGATCTCATGGTAAACCAAGGCAAACAAAAAACAATGTGTGTGTGTATGTGTGTGAATAAATTAGTTGTCTTAAAAAATGCCCAAATTATCCCAATATCTAGTTTCTGCAGGCTTATTTTCCAGTCATCCCGTGCAGTTTAATTTACTTTTATCATCTCTTTCATTTTTAACGTTGAAGTTAAGAATGTTTTTCTTTTTTTTAATCATTTAAATTCAGTATTTACCGGTCATCATTATATTCTAATAACTAAGATACCTTTTTAAGCCTCGAGAGGTTTTTTATTTACATTGTAACTATGATATTAAACTGGGTCGTTTTTTTTTTAATATAATGATAACGTCTAACATGGAAGAATGGTTTCAAAAAGTTCATCTCATTGGAATCTTAAACCAAAATTTCCGGTTTGAAAAATTTAATAACGGTGAAACGGACAGTTGTGCCAACTACATGTCCGAAGATGTGTGTTGGTCTGCATAAGTATACCTGATGATGTTTGCGAATCTACCAAAGGGTATGTAACGTCCTTGACAAGATTCGATTTCCTAATTTACCAGTTTCTACTGTACATTTTGAAGAGAACTTGTGTTATTTCTGCATTCCCAACATTTTCAATCATATATAAAAAAACACTATATACGACACTTGAAGTAAGCAAGATATCGGATCTTTCACGTGACCAATGACCCAAACAGTTGTGTGCCGATGAAATTATACAATTTACGGAACCACAAATACATAGGGTTCAAATTATCAACCAGACCTTGTGTAAAATCCCGCACATGTTGGGAAGTGAATGTCTTACAGCATAGAAATTAAAAGATTATGCAGTTTTATTTATAACCATGCACACACACACGCATGCAAATATAAATATGTGAGTGAATGTGTATGCGTGAGTGTGTGTGTGTGTGTACATTTATGATATCAATTTGAAAATTCAATAATAATTGATGATTTCGGGATACATGCTCATCACTTGATAATTTAGTATACTTCACTAATCAATCTGCTGCCAATTCTGAAAAATAACAGCATATTTGAAGCCAATAGGAAATTTTCTGTAGACTCCTTGTAAAATAACTGGCAGCAGTAAAAAATGTCCATTATTTACACTGAGTCAAACTGTTTCTAGTATGTGAAGACCTTGAGCCATTCTATCCTTCTCTAGCGTATTAAAACAATTGATCAATTTCCAAACAATCACTTATTCTATTCGCATTATATTAGTCCGGCATTCCACGAAAATAAATAGGAAAATAAGATATCATCTTCAACTCATTGATTACATTATTTTGAAGAAATAAGACGAATTTTTTCCCCGTTTTATGAGTTATCTTTTCTAGTCAGATACTTTAGGAGGTGGGGGGATTTAGGAAGATTATTCATTTTTGCACAGGTGTCCAAGCGATTTCTCTTCCCACAATTACCAAAATCAGTATCTACAAATTGCTTCTAGGTTAGTCTCCTTTTATTTTTCGTGTCTCTGATATGCCTGTTAGACGTTCTAAGGCTTAGATAACTACATATTTGTCTCACTCGTAAAACACTTTTTACACAGTGCATTGCTAAGTCTGTCTGCTTGTACAGATCTATGGGCACGCGTGTGTGTGTGTGTTTACGGATCTGTGAATCGCTGTCTGTGAACGGGTCCGTGTTTAAACGGATGTATGTGCATGTGTGCGTGTATTTACGGGTTTGTGTGTCTCTTTGTGTGTGCAGGGCCGTGAGTTTGTCTAGGGGGGCTTTGGACTGTGTGCATGGGTCTGTGTTTACACGGGTTTGTGAGAATGTGTATGAGTGTGTACGAATCTATGAGTTTGTCTACGGGGCTCCTGGACTTTGAGTGTATAGGTTTCTGTGTAAATGGGGGTCCGTGAGTTAGTGTGTGTGGAGTTCTCTGGTTGGGTCTCTGCATGTGCATTTGCGTGCATGCGTGTGTTTGCACAGATTTGGATGTGTTGGTGTATACACAGGTATGTGCGCTTGTCTGTGTTGGATTTTCTTTGTAAATCTCCTTTCAAATCTGTTTTCTAATCTCTAATCCCCGTCCGCTTCATCTTCTTTTCATTCGTTTCTCATTTTTTTCTCATCCTCACCGAAGCACACCGATATCAATAGCCTTTTTTCCCTTTTCTGTATTTTGTTGGATTTAATACTTAGTAATGTGAAGAATGCACTTGTATCCAATAACCATAAAGTTCCATCGTAACCTGAAGGGAGAGGCAAAGAGCCTGCTTTTACTTTGGCTTCCGTGTCCACCGATCTTCTCTGCTTCTCAATAAGGAAATGAATATCAAGCACAATGACTTCTGATTTACTCAGACATCGTTCCTCATCTTCAGAGTTAAATGCACAGCCTTTTGTAATTTTCTGCTTTATTCACGTGTCAGTCGTAGTTGGTAATCAGGGAATCTCACACCATTCTGTTGGGATAGAGTGTTCTAATTCTTCTGTCCATGCCAAAGCATATATTGTACATAGACGTAATTTGCTATGCAGGCAGTGTGACCAACGTGATTACACATACGTATTTAAACATATATACAGTCCTTCGTTATCTAAGGTCACGCTTTCTGCTATTCCATTTACCTGTGGTCAATCTCAGAAAGGTTAGCGGTGATGGCAATTCAGATATCCAAAAGAGAGGCCGTACAGTTGTCTCCCTTTGAAAACGAACATCCGCTAGGAGGCTTGGGAAAAATAAATAGTAGAGTACACATAACTATTGAAACATAAATGCAGTTCTCCCCTATCTACGGTCCCACTTTCCGCTATTTCGGTTACTTTTCGGTCAACCTCCGGGTTATGATGCAGGCAATTCAAATATGCCAAAGAGAAGCCATAAAATGCTTCCTTCAAGTGAAAAGTTGACATTTCCCGTCTTCATAAGGATAGGGGAAAATCATACGTTAACGTTGCTAAGGATTAATTGTAAGAGCAAATTTTCATTTAATCTAGTAACTTTTATTTCAGAAAATCATTATAATCGCTGTATTTTGTAATCAGTCATTGTTGATTGACTCATATCTTACCTAGTTTATAAATTAAACTTTGTCATATATATATATATATATATATATATATATATATATATATATATCGATAGATAGATAAATAGATACATAGAGGGGGAGAGAGAGAGAGGGGGGGGAAACATACCAACACGCACAAACACAGTCATATAGATATACACCGTGATTTTCCATTGTAAGTCAAATTCTTCCAGAACGATTGCTATCGCACCAACCTGTCATGCACGCAGGCTAATTTCTTCATTTTGTCTCATGTAAACCAATCAGTTTGAATCTTGCTCTAATGTTGTGTCATCTCACTAAGTGACGAACCCATTTGTTTTGTTGCTTAGTTTTTCGAATAGAATCCTTTAACCTTGTCTTCCCTCTAATCTATGTTGATATTTTTCTATCCCTTACAGTTATCCGTAGCATTACTCTTACCATGGCTATATGTGCAATTTTCAGTTGATTCTTACCGTAAAATAACATATGCCTCGGACCAATAGATAAATAGGCAGATACATGTGCTGTGCCTTGCACATACATGTTCCCCCTCTTTTTGATTGTGGAAATTTTCTCAATCGTGCAAAGATATTCATTCATTTTTTGGAAACAGAATACAACTTATGGGGGATTAGGATTGCAAGATTGATTTGAGCCAATCCGTCTAGTCTGGAGATCAACAGTCAATTTTTTGTCTTTAATCCGAGTTCGAACACTGATCAGTGGTATTAAGGGGGAATCTACAGTTCAACCTCAGTCAATAAGAAAATCATGCAACTTGAAATCTATCCACAGGTTATCATGAATGAAGATCTATTTATCAATCTATCCATCTATCTATCTATCTATCTATCTATCTATCTATCTCTATATATATATGTATATATGTATATACATGTTTATATATATATATATATATATATATATATATATATATATATATATATATATATATACATATATATGTGTGTATGTGTGTGTGTATGTGTATCTATCCGAGTAACCTACTTAACGAAAAACAAAATTCACGATCCGTCATGAGCCATCGGAAAAAGCCTTTACTCTTTTCATAACCGCTCTATCAACAGTATTGAACACTTTTCTTAACTACGATCTACCTGATATATTAATACATATACTCACGTTTGTTATATATGTCATTATTGTTCATATATATATATATATATATATATATATATATATATATATATATATATATATAAAGATATAAAGATATTTATATATACATTTATGGAAAGAAAAACCCAAACAGGGATAGATAGTCCAGAGATAATCAAACTATAAACAATACATTCCCATATGCAGATACACAACGATATATATATATATATATATATATATATATATATATTATATATATATATATATCGGGGGTCTGCATATACGCATGGGTAGATGTGTGTATGCTTGTTTTTTTATGTATGTTCATGTTTGTATGCGTGAATTTCAGTTTGAGTTTTTGTTCTCATTTCGTCTTGTCTGTGTTTTTTGCTGCCAAATTCCGATAAGCATTGTGCAAGTTAAATGCATCTGATTATTGCCCACCTAAGTCGAACACCTGTCGTCGAAAGCGCATCAATTGCTCTCTGCCATTCCATACCACTCTTTGTAGCTGTTGCTGTTGTCGTGGTTGTTGTTGTTGTTGTTGATGGTGGGGTTTGTCGTCGTTGTCATCGTGTTTCGCTTCTCTCTCTGTTTGGTTTCTTGCTCCTTTCTATCTTCTCTCTCCCTCTTTCTCTCTCTCTCTCTCTCTCTCTCTCTCTCTCTCACTCCAGTTGTTCGGTAGATTATCTTTCTTTTTCTCTCTCTCCGACCTACACATCCCCATCGTCCTTCCAGTTCCAAGTATCCTTCTTGTTTCTTTGTTTCCCAATCTTATTTCGTTCTTTTTTGTTCTATTTTTTCCCAACTTTCAGCTTCTGCCAAAATTATATTCTTCTTTTGTGTCCTTTCACTTTTTGGGGTTTCTTCTCATGTGTTCTTTTCATTTCTTCCCCCCCTTTTTTTTTTGCTTTCTGTGGATTTTTTTCTTCTTTCATTCTTTCTAATTCATTTTCCCCATTTCTTGCCTTTTTGAGGTAATTACATTCTCCTATCATCCCAGGTGGTATTGTCCCTCCCTTTCATTCTTCAAGCTTCTCCTTTCCATTCTCTCGTCATATTTCTCCAGCACACATTCGGCTATCACGTACTACATATGCATCTTTCGATCTATAAACATTTTGTATCATACGCTCTATACACACTTGTAAATCACCATCAAAAATTCGATGGATATATTATACATTTATGAGATTAAAAGTTCAAGAGTCCATTGTTTCAAATGGTTGTTTGGAGATATTTGTATCAGCAAGTCAATTGTTAGAAAGAAAGAAACCACAAATATCCTATTCTTAATATTACATATATATATATATGTGTGTGTGTGTGTGTTTGTATGTGTGTGTGTGTGTGTGTGTGTGTGTGTGTGTGTGTGTGTGTGTGCATGTGCGTGTAATGATTCTCTAAGGAATTTATTTGGAAACATATTTCGTTTGGCACCGGAATTAATCGAACAGATGACCACGTAAATGAATATAGAATATGAGTGTCATTTACATGGTCGGCTGCTCGAAATGGTTTTCAAAATAAATTGTTTCAACGATTTTCAAATCCTGTCAGATATATATACAAGTATAACTATTTGGGCGTGGGTGTGGGTGTGTGTAATTCGCTGAGGAATGTCTGTTCAAAATAGTGAAATCACCATCAAAGAAAAGAGCTGAAAATTAGAAATCACACATGCACACACACACGTATATATATATATCAGTAGGAGCAGCCATTTTCAGCCTATTGTTGGACAAGGGATTTCCCTACCGCAATCCATGTCGACAGCAAATGTACTAATCTATATCATGTCTTGATAAATTACTTTGTCTCCTCGTTCATTGAGATCTGATTTAATGAGCATCACTCGATTGGTGTTCTGCTCCATTTGTTTTCGTCTCATCTTGCTAAACTCCTGGCTGATCATCATTTCCATTGCTTTGTCATTCGTATAGTATTCTTCACTTTATTTCTCTCTCTTATTGAGGTTAATTTTCTTGTATGTTTTGGAATTATCCCCAGCCGTTCCACATCCGCTAGACATTGATGGTATCGTGCTTATACTTAACTATTCAAACAGGGTATTCTTCAATGTCTCCATTATTACCAAATGATTTTCAGCCAATCATCAAGTGTCGTTTTATTCCATTTTCATGGTGTTTTCCCAACTTTATTATCCGTCCTAGACGAAAGTATTAGTCAACCTCTCCAAGAGTCTCGCTTTCAATTTCATGGTCTTCCAAAAGATGAGAGGAAGAAAAAAGGGAAAAATGCATGATTATAGAAGAAGCTACCAATAAGCGGGAGAGTTTAAAACTAGCCAACGCTGCAGAACGTACCGTAAAATAATAGATACATGCACTAATGAATAGAGATGGCAAAGTCATCACATGAATGGATGGGCTGTCAAGAATAACTGATTGAAATCTGAACGCCACAAACTGCTAAGTTGATAGATTCTGGTGATATACTAGATGTAACAAAATAGGACTAAGCAGAGTTTACATAACAAAATATGAAAGTTGGAGAAAGTCAGCTTAACAACTGACTTTCAAAAAATGCCTGAGAGATCTTCCACGAAGGACTTGCGCAACTATCCACACAGTACATAGGAAAAAACGTGCCTTAAAACTCTGGTCTGAAAATATTGATCCTACTCTATGAAAAAAAAGGAGATAACAGCAACTTCGTTAACTACAATCCAATCACACAATCACCCGGCATACATAAATTATTTATAAGAATCCTCATAAACGAGCTCTCTAAATGAATATCAAACAAGTACGCATACATGTCTCAGAAAATGATACTGTACTAAAACTAATTAAAAGCATAAATTGGCCTTTGTGGGTAATGAGAAAGCATTTGGTCCAGTAGACTATACGAGAGTCTTCGATTGGTTTCGAGAACAAGGAGTCAACGAGAAATAAAGGTCATTGAGAACGAAGCGGAGAGTAGAAAAATAAGTTTAAAGATGAACAGAACAAAGACAAGAGTGATATATATATATATATATATATATATATATATATATATATATATATATGTATATATATATATATGTGTATATATGTATATATATATATATATGTATATATGTATATATATATATATATATATGTATATATATATATGTATATATGTATATATATATATATATATATGTATATATGTATATATATATATATATATATATATATATATATATATATATATATGTATATATATATATTAAACTAACAGTGGCAGATCCGAAACCATCATCATCTCCAGTTTTTTTATCGCCCATCATTGGACAGAGACCTTCTCCAAGGTTCACCACACCTCTCTATCGTTGGTGTCGTAGAGCCACTACTTTCTGAATATGTCAATCTAGTCTCTCCAACTTGTATTCTGTCAGCTTTGGTTGTACTTTAGATCTCTGGGGAACCCTGTTGCAAGTTGCGATGTCCATTGGTTGTCTGCCATTTTTGCAACAACCAACCCATTGTCACTTGAGTTTTCCCGTAGATTCCCTGTGCCTCAGACTCTGTTTTCTCCCTGATATACTGTGCTTTCTGATGATCTCCCCATATGAGGTTGAGCATGATTCTCTCACGCGCACGTTTCATGCTTTTGAGTCTGCAGGTATGTCTTTCATTTAGGTTCCATGTTTCATAGATGACTATCGATAAGATTCATTGGTTGTATACTTTTCTTTTTGAGATTAATGAGATCTTGTTTTTGAAGATTGAGCTTGCTCTGCCGAGGTCTTGCTATCATAAAGTGATTATTAGCATAATTTTTTTTTTTTCAAATTTGTGGGTATCATAGAAATGTGTTGTCTTAAGTTGATATAGTGGTCTACTTTCTCCAGTGTTGCATCTTCAAACTAGATAGATAGCTGTGTTCCTACTTTCGACGTGGTTTTTGCACATGACGTTCGTTTTGCTGATGTTCATGTGTAGGCTAATATTCTTGCTTTGTTCGTTTAGTTCAACTTGCATTAGTTTGGGATCGTTTAGGTTATCTGCGAAAAGGCAGATGCAGTCAGCAAATTTAAGCTTGCTCGGATATTCGCCGTTCATTTTCATTCTTTTTTTAACTCTGAGTTTCAGAAGATCATCTTTGGGCAGGCTGTGGAGAGTTTGGGTGAGCTTATATCACCTTGCCTTAGCCCTTTCTGGAGGTCGGAGAGCTCCGACTCTTTATGGAGCCTTTGAAAGAGTTGCTTTGACACTATATATGTTGCAGTAGAGTGATGGCCTTTGTAACCATGAGAATTTTTAGTCAAGGTCTTTTTTGAAGTCTATGAATGCTACAGCGAGTGGCATTTTGTATTCTGCTTCTTTTTCTTTCAGCTAATTTATTAAATGGAAATGTCCCATAGTTGAGTAATTTTTCGAAATCCAGCTTGTTCCTCTGGTTGGTTTCCAACTAGTGTTTTAGTGATCCATTTAGTGATGATTATTTGCGAAAAGTTTTCAGATGCAAATGAGTACGCTTATAGGTCTATTGTTTTTAGGTGTTTTGGGTTTCTTTTTTTTTATGTGGAAGCATGATGATTTCTGTGTTCCAGTCTTTCGGGACTTTGCTTTGTTTTAGACATAAGTAGAAAAAAATGGGTTTCTTTTGTGACGTTCTTACCAGCTTTTTTGAGTCTATCGATAGTGATGTTATCTGGTCCATTGGCTTTACTTTTTTGGGTGTTTGAAGTTTTATTTCATCGTTTAAGATGTATCGTCAGGGGAGTCCTCGAACTGATTATTTGCGTCTTACGTATCCTGTTTGGTGTTTTGTCGTCCATGTTTGGAAGGGTAGAGATTTTGGTTGAATTCTTGCTTGCTTTCGACGATTCTTTCTCTGTGTATTTTAATGTCTCCCATTTTTTCGAGTACTATAGATATTTGCCTCTGTCCTCTCACAATTTATCTACAGCACACATTATCTCCAAAAAAAGAAGTTCGTTGATTTTTGGAGGGTCTATGTTTGATTTCAATTTATCAGACCTTCAAACCCTCTCGAAATTTTCCCAGCTTGAGAAAGGAAATATTTTTTTAAAAACTTCTACAATGATAAAACGTGCTTTTATTACAGAAAAATACCTTAAGCCTTTTTTGTGAACAAATTTGATCCCAAACATAACAATAAAACATTGGCACCATTTAAATCCTATTGCCTGCTCTGGCGTGCAAACCATAAATGCCAAGAGTGATCCAGAGCACAGACCAGCTCATACCCTCGGGCAGGGCTGCTTCGAATGGATTGATTTAGTTTTTCGATCACCACAACAATATTTACTCAATTTTGCAGAGTGAACCCTTCCATGTTTTACTGCACCGTCTTGTTAATCCAAAACGATATGAAATTCACATTACCTTACCTCGATTTGAAATCTCGGTCAAGTGATCAATAAGAAGCTCTCTCATAGACACAGTAAAAAATCTCTGTGTAATGATCTACCAAAAGGGAATGATGGAGCTGCTAAAAGATAGGAACCTTGATTGGCGAAAAGCAGCAGAGACTTTAGTCATCTGCAGCTTATATATGATGTCTCAAAACGCAATACGGCAGATGCAAGACACTGACAGAGGACGTAAACGTCGGCTTTGGTGTAAAAGAAAAGTCGAAGATCTTCCCTCTCCAGGTGAAAGTAACGATTGCTGCCTCGACTTTTAGTTTCCTCTGCTGACCATGGCTGTACACAGCCTTTTATTCCAAAGTCCCTTTAATGAAGATGCTTATGACATTCGTCAAGTTAACTAAACCGTGAAAATAAACAAATGTTGTTTCACTTGAAGACAATCATCCGTCGAAAACGATTTGCGGGTCAGCAAAATGCTAATTATTCTCAAGTACCTGCCTTCATTGATAAATGTTTGAAATAATGCTGATTGTTCTCTGGTGACACATCATTTGAATTCTGTAGTCCTCAAAACTGTTCATCAAAGACCTGTCAGCGTTGACAACTCTGAATCAATGCACTGCCTACCTGCATTTTCCAACAAACTTACAAGAGTTATATGATAAAAATTGATTTACGCTTATTTCATTCTACTAAATGAATACATTCAACTAAAAAAGATTGTACTATTACATTTATTATTTAAACAATACAAAATTTGCTATAAGCATCCTCAGTTGGAATAGACGCAAGGATGTATAGAACTCTGAAGCAGCCAGTGTTGTCATATTTCTTCACCTTCAGCTAATTCGGTGTTCGTCTCGATGAAGATTTCATCACTTTTTTCCCATCTTCAGCTTTATTTCAATCACATAAAACGAATTCAATTTCTCTGCCCATCTATCGATTTTAAGTGCTTTTCTTTTCAAGTCAAATTGCTGGCTTTTTTGCTTCCTTGATAATGCACATTTTTTTCTACATTCCTCTCTCTGTTTTTCTCATTCTTTTTCTCTGTTCTCTTTTGTCTCTTTTTCATTCCCCTTCCCCTCAAGGCTGTTATTTCCCACACTTTTTCTCGTTGACTTCATTTATTTCCATTTCTTTCTTTCTAATTCACTCTTCCTATCTACCTATCTATCTCTTTCTTTATACTCTCTCCTCTTCCTCTCTGTATCTCAATCTATCTATCTAATTGTATCCCCTTTTTCTTTCGTATACATATATTTCCCTCCCACTTTCTCTATCCATGTGGACCGCCTCTCTCGCTCTCTACCCCATCCTCCCTTGCTCAAACTCTTAATCCTTTTTGCGTCCCTATAAAACCATTATTATTCGCAGACTTTTTTCAAATCAATCTCTCTTCTTATCCATTCTGTAAAAAAAACTGTCAACCAAAACTGTCAACATAGGTTTCTTCAGTTTTTATGTTGGTCTGTCTGAAATCTAAACTGGCAATGTATGTGTCTCAAGTAAAGATAAGGGCAGATAATTTAAACATTTTCTCTTCAAGTCTGCAATATTTGCTTTGTTTTTAACCGTTTCCCTCAAAAAAGGGGTCTATTCACTATCTA
The DNA here is from genome assembly GCA_963457665.1 of Thysanoteuthis rhombus. Classification (NCBI taxonomy): domain Eukaryota; kingdom Metazoa; phylum Mollusca; class Cephalopoda; order Oegopsida; family Thysanoteuthidae; genus Thysanoteuthis; species Thysanoteuthis major. Next base: position 19,925,432 of record OY735213.1, read on the forward strand.
AAATCTACGTTAAATTGACGTTCCAAATTATATCAAGCAGCATCTTGCTTGTTTTCTCCCAAAAATTGCATTTTTTGACTGATCATCCCGAACACTGCATGCTGCCAAAAGATGTTGATCACGTGACGGTTTCTATTGAGTGAGTGTCCCAACTTGTATGTTTTATTCGATTTTTCCTAAAAATTCCTCAACTCTCATTGCTGACTTCCCACCACGTTAAATTAACTGTTTTTTACCTGCTTTTTCGACTATCAATTTTACTTACTATTTCACTATGCGATCAAAACTGATTTCTCTCCTTCCTGTTCGAATTAATTTCTCTACCTTTCCCTTCTTCTGCTTTTTGCCCTCTGTGCATTCGCTCATATCCCCAATCAAATCTTATGAAATTTCCCGCGGGAACTACCCTAACCTAATGACGCAGCATCTTCCCACCTCCAGCTCTTTTTCTTTCATCCATATTTTTTTCTTTATTAGAACCCAACGCGTCTACGTCTCTCAAAAAGGCTCAGCAGTTTCTCTTTCCACCAACGAAAAACTTTTCCAATCATCCTTCCCTTTTGCTTTCCTTATTACCTCTCGAAAATAAATGTGTATGCTTGGCACCTCCACCATGGCTACGTCATGCTTCTCACTGCAACTGCGTTACGATGATTATTACCTTCATAGGAATTGCTCCAACTAAAAATACCAATTAAAAGAACTGCCACCCTGACAAGAACAAACGTCACCACCACCACCGCTCGAGCTCACTCCACCAGCGACATTCTTACCACAATTACAAAAAATACCACCATTTTTACCGTCCTTCCGGTAATTATTCCTTCAGGCATTACCACCGTCATCGTCATAGCGACGAAGGCCTCAATCACTACCACATCACCACACCCTGACCGAATATATCATTCTGCTCAAAGAAGAAAATCATTTTGGTTCAGTCGCCATCATCATGACAGGAATGGCGTATGTGACAACTGTCGAATATTCAAGCTACAATTCCAAACTACGTCTCCCTATCAGATCCAACTGCCAATGGTGAATTGTTCAAGGCCAAATCGGTCTCGGCACATAACTTACCAGTTCCATGCACAACTCTGCGCAACATTGATAGAAAATGCAATCAAGCCTACATGCAGTATGGTAGATGAAAAACTTATTTCTTTAGGACAGGACAAAAAACTCTTATCATGAAATATTTTTGACTTGTCGAAAGAGAAACGTCATAAAACCAGTAACGTTGGTTACTGGAGAGAATAAACATGCCCTTCGAATCTTTTCAGCTTCTTTTTAACGAACTCTTAATTTCTTTGCAAAGACTTCTATTGATAACTACACGGAACTGCATAAAGATTTATGTGAGTAAAAATGGAGCACGTAATGGTGATTGTATGCCGCCACTGTTAAAGTATTTTTCTTTTTTTTTTCCTTCCATTTCCAGTGCAATCGTCGTATCTTTTCTCAGAACTATTTTCTGTTTTTATTTTGAGTATATTTGGACTTGGAGAGTGAGTTTCAGTTATGTATAATTCTTTGAAAGAAAAGGTCTTTCTAGTGTTTTTTGCGGTGTTCTTTATATATTTGTATCCAGTCCATATGTAAACCACATCTGCAAAATGATTCTGTTGCAAAGTTGATGATGCTGACGAAACAAAATAAATCGAGGCCGTAAATGTCTAATTGAACACAACCTTCACTATTTATTAATGATATTGTCTACCTCTAAAAATGTATCTCCTACTACTGCAGCACCCGCATATTTTGACGATAACTGTATAATTATTACTAAATAGATATCAAACCATAGATTATGGACATTTTTTTAATGAAATCGAAGAAATCTTAGAATAGTATTGTGAATGTACATTTTTCAGCATCAAAATGGTATAGAAGATTTTGAGGGGGTGCAATTCGTTCAGAAGGAATGCAAAATATGTATTACTGTCTTGTAAGGGTTTTTCTGAAAGAAAGTTTGATCTGAATGAGCTATCTTTCTCCAATAACTATCCTGCCATACCTCAGACGAAACCATATCCAAGATATTTGATGATTGAACAAACATAAACGAATGCATGCCTTTCTTGACGGACACGTGTAAACATACGCAGCCTCATCTGAATTCACTGATGTTGTTTTCCTGTAACACAGAAACCTATTGCATCATTTGACACCTCTAACGCAATTTTATGATCTGTGAATTATCAAGCATATTTTTCATATCTGCAGAACAGATGATTGAACAAAAAAAAAAGGATCTGTTCATACATTTTTCACAAAATAGAACGTAGGGATGTCACCTGTTATAAATGAGTGGTATACATTCCTCTAACTTAATACAGGCAACTTTACAATATTCATATATATGTATATATATATATATATATATATATATATATATATATATATATATATATATATTAGAATCTGTCAACCCATATCGTCACCGTAATGTGTGTATCACAGGCCATACCATATAAAATTTTACCTTCATCATGTCTACAATACTTTTCTCGTTTTTTTAAGCCTCAATTCAATTATGGTTCTGCAAAGGCGTTTCCATTTGCAATGTTATTTTAAACTAAATCACTCCCTTCTTCTTCAGCTTTTACGCTTTATTTTCCTTTAAAATTCCGACTTTTCCAGTGATCACTGTCCTGTAAATATCAACCGAAATGTCTTACTTATTGATCATCCTGTTTTCTGTATCTCAATTGATAACCCCTTACTCAACATGCTGTTAGCTGCATGTTGGTCTCCTCTGTGTCACCAACAAGACTCTTTTTTAAAACATTTCCGTGTTACGCAATACAAAGCATCAATTTCTTTGTCAGCATTTCTCGAGCGATCTTTGGATATCCAATTATGGTTTCTGTTGGAATTGTGTAATCTTACTGAAACGGGTTTCCAGTCCTATGCCAAAAATGGATTACCTTACAGGGCTAAAGTGCTCACATTACCCTACAGTGGCTATAACCATTAAAGCACCTGCACCCTGATTCGAATGCTTTCTCCAAAGTAATATAGTAAATGCGTGAGCGTGTGCAGTTGTGCGTGCATGCATGTATGTGTGTGTCTTCAAATGTTTTTGTGCTAGCCTTCTTCAATAAATATAATGGAGCAGATTTTCAACATCTGAAAATGTTTGCCCCCTTCTACCACTCGATATTTATTGAAATTGTTCCATCATCTCAGTGCTTATAAAATCAATCTTACACTTTCTTTGTGATCATTGATGTTGGCTTGGAAATGTATAATTCTTGTTGCAACTTTGGAACGTAACCAAGAAAAGAATCGCTTTAAAAGACAGGCGATCACAATCGAACTCAAAACATTTGCACACACGCATTGTTATAGTCGCATCCACCAATCTGTGAAAGCCATATTTTAATACCTGCCATTGCAATTTCGAGCGCCATGTTGTTCTGTACAATATGCACCTTTTAATCCCATTTGAGATTACGTCCATTTAAGTGAGTCTGCCTGCAGCACTAATATAGAGAGAATATGGTTTCCGAAGCTCTATGAAGAAGAACACCCTTTCTTTTCATCCCGACGACTCTTTATCAGTCAAATGCTGAATGATTGTGATGGAAATAAAAGGAGATATTTCGACTAACTTTCTTGAATTTCCGTTCATCACTCAAGAGCTAGATGTTCATCGACAAGCGAACTCGGATACTTGTGGCTAAAAGTTCACTTATTGGGAACTGATGGACCGGGCCAAATGGTTTTTGTAGTTTAGTCACCGGTTCTATCGAATGGAAGAAGTAATATCTTCTGGCCAACTGAGGACATTCCATCTCATTCAAAAGTTACTCAGTCAAGTGTCAAATATTGAACATTGAATTTGAAACGAAGGATGAACAACACGCCGTTGGAAAAGGTGAGCTCTGGTATCCTGGAGACTAGACTGATAGATAGATAGATAGATAGATAGATAGATAGATAGATAGATAGATATGAAAATGCTGCACCTCAATTTGAGTGATCACTCCGGAAAGCTTTTCTTCACATTATTTCGAAACGAAATAATTTATTTGCAAAACATTGTATTGAAAGGCTAGTCCATCATTTTATGTTATCCATATACAACGATTTGAACACATAGATATAAATGTATGCGTATGTGTGTGCATGTGTGTTTGTATTAGTGTGTGTGTGTATGTGTGTTTGTATTAGTGTGTGTGTGTATGTGTGTTTGTATTAGTGTGTGCGTGTACGTGTGTTTGTATTAGTGTGTGTGTGTGTGTGTGTTTGTTTGAAATTCCTTTATTCATCGAATGAATTGTATTTATTTTTGTATGAGTCAATATGAGATGGATATGGTCGAACCAACCACGAATTTTTTCGTCTGTTACATTTGATCCTTTCAATAGTCATTGACATATCAAAATACAAACAGGAAAAAAATTGATCTTTCATATCACACAGGTTAATAGCAGAGAATCAAACATCACTTTATCATAAAACAATAATAATTAATTCATAAATTCATTCCCTTTGGATTTGCCTTTTGGAAATCGTATAGTAGTATAGTAGTAGAGAATGACTACTGATTCATTAAATAAAAGCATATATATATATATATATATATATATATATATATATATATATATATATATATATATATATATTGATCAACAGTAGTCATATCTTTGAGTGTTTGTTTGTATGTTTTTGTTTTAATGCTCCAACTGAACTGTTTATCTGCAGACATGAAAATTAACATTAGCATTTGAGTAAACTTCTGCTAAAAGGTCCTATTTTATCGTTGGAAAATAATACCGGGTTCGGTAATAACATGTAGGTTCTCATGGCTAATGGTGCTTAGGGATATGCCCACTCTATCTCAAATTTTCAGGGAAAACATCAGGTAATTATTTTTACCATATTCTTAGATTAGTTATTTTACTTCAAATTTCTGCGATATGGCTGTTCAAATATTGACTGTGTTCGTTTATGACACACACACGCACGCACGTACATGCACACACACATATATATGCATATATATATATGCATATATATATGCATATGTATATATATATATATATATATATATATAATACATCGAAACAGCTGTCTGTGGATGACACAATAATCAATGCTCCTCTATTCAGGGTTGAACACTCTTTAAGTGAGGTAACTGATCCATTATGAGCTTATGCAATGCTTTTCCATAGGAATAGAGCATTCTGGTGGATGACAAGTTTTAGCGTAAAATGAATGTATCGCTTAAATTCAGCCTTACTGACCGCCAAGTTCCGTAGTCCAGAGGTAGGATATCGGTGAGGGCTTCAGTTCTGCCTATAGCCACACTAATGTAATACATCGAAACAGCTGTCTGTTGATATATATATATATATATATATATATATATATCGCACTGGTCCCAATAAACAAAGAATACTTATTCATGATGGGGAATTCTAATCATCAATCAATACAAACAGTACCATTGTCCCTCCTCGAGTATAATCATAAACAACACTAAGATATTACAGAAATTTCAAAAATAAAAGAGGGCTATGCGTCATTTGGATGATTATGATGTCGGGACTTTTTCTGTCGATATACCGTTTTGGCAGCACTACGGTTGCAGTATGGGAGAGAACGAAAAACGTAAGTCTCATGTTGGGATTCAAAATGGAACGTTTATTTTGCTTCTTCCAACGAAAATAAATCGATAGATTCCCTTTGAAGACCTAGCAAAGTTCTCACTCAGAAAAGGAGTGCATGTTTTGTCGAGAAAGAGTGGGAGAGAGAGTGAGAAGTTAATCAATCCTTTTACTGCCAGTGGTCAGGGGCCGGTAACCCATAGACCAATCTGCTACTATGATACTCTCTGTCTATTTGTGACCAACGTTTGGTCTCATTTTGAAAGCCATACTCTCTTCTCTTTGACTATCTATTTTACTGAATTAACTTACCCACTTATTCAACTTGATACCGGAACTAAATGATCATATACCTCCCTCTCTCCTGTTTTCTTCCAATTTCCTTTTGTTTCTCCTGCAACTGCCTATATTTCCTACTTCTGCCATGAGAATCCTTATACACCGTCCATTTTTTTGCCAATCCTTTTTCACTTTCTTTCTCGTAATGTTTTTTCAATTAGGTGACACTGACTGGCTATCTATATGTTCCAAGACACCAAGATTTAACTTGCGAATGAATCCACTTAAAATGGTTCTATAGTCCTTTTGGCGTCTTAAAAGGGTTACGCATCTTATCTTTGATCCAGTTTATTGGTGAAGACCCACGCTAAAGTATATTCAACGAAAAAGTGCTATTTCAAATTAAATCAAATATTTAAGGATAAAATGAAATATTCGAATAAAGAGTCTCCATCAACCCTCATATTGTGAGACTCTGGAGGCAATCTATATCGAAACCCAACAATCCACCATTGATAAAAGCTCTTGAGAAGTCGAAAAAGGCATTTAAAGTGCTTATAACCGAAGTTACATTACAAAAACGATAGGTTTGTGATTGAACGCATTTTGCAACTGAGTAGTTTCCATGGGAAATAGCGTTTCCGATGAAAATAATTCTTTCCTAATAGAAACAATATCATTTTGGACTACTCATCCGTATTTACAATCTTTATATCTGTATTTTTATGAACACTAGAATTTATAATCCTCTGAAAAGCTTACTAAAAATGACCCGATGACCATCCAAAGTATTTGAAAGAAAAGAGTGCAATCCTTGGACAGTACTTTCATTTTTGTAACCCAGCGGGGAAAGAAAAACAACAATTTATCTGCCAACACGAAAATAATCGAGAGGTTGTATCGACAAAACCTATCCTTTGTGTTTAATGAAATTTACTTGAACGAAATTGCTGTCAGAATACACAAATACGCAGCTTCATGTGACGTTGTACGTTTCGAAGGAGTATCGATCTCCCATACCTTTTGCATGTCGTTCAGAATTTGTGATATACGCGTCATCAGCTGGTCTTTTGCGAAAAATATCAATTACTATACAACATCAAAGTCCTTTAAAGTAGGAAATTTGTCCATTCCTGGTTAAATACTTGGTTTATATTGTTAGCATTTTCACCTCCTTTTGACTAGTACAACAAAACAAAACTACTTTGTTTTATTCCTTGATTTGACAGCCTTAAATAAACCAGAATAAATAGTTAAGAGAAAAGTTAATTTTAAATAAATACAGTGAAAGCAGTATGTACTTTAAAATGGTATATTCCATGTACATGGTTTTAAAGAATACATCATTCCATATCACTCATCATAGTTTGAAATAATGAAAAATGCAATGATTTTTACAAAAACCTAATAAATTTGTGTTGGGGAGACTGAGGCCGTTGTAACATTTTTGCTATTCTTTCAGATACTCGCAGACAATTTGGACGAAGCAAACTACATTTTTGTGCTCTAAATGTACATATGCCTACCATTGAAAGATAATTCCATTATTATATGTTGATCAAAATATTTATTCATCTGGAAGAACTCAGATGTTGCAACTACCCCCAACCCTGGGAATAGTTGCAGAGTGTTGAAAATATATTGAAAATATGTAATGCTTTATAACGATATCATAACATTATTTATTCATACACAATAACATTATTGTATTATTCATTTATCAAATTGCAGTTACTGAGTTTTGTTTCTTCAATCATAGAACATTGGCCTACCTGAATCAATGTGCAGATGTTACAGATATTATTCATTATCTCCATATTTCTGTATCAGATGATAAGAATGAAACATTTTGCAATGCAACAAAACTGTGTTAAACATGTATTTATTGTACAAAATTTCAACTTTTTCGAAAAGTTATTTTTCTCAAACTCCAATGAATGTGTACTACGACCTTGGTTTCTGGGAAGGATTTTCAACGTGGATTTTTAAAAATACCAATATCCAAAAATGACCTAGCAAATGGAATTTTCGAAACTTGAAAAAACTGATTCAAACAACTTGCTGCAACTGACTCCAAACTTATCAACCATGACAGTAGACTATGAGCTAGCTAGAGATACTGATTTTGACGCATTCTAACAGTGTCACTTACAAGCCGATTAAGCAATAATTCAATTGTAGTAAGTTTTGATCCATCACATATACGGTCAAATCAATAAGATAAAGATACGACCCTAAAAAACTACAATCGCACCTCCAAAACACATTTTCTTCCACATGTGCATCGGCAGATGTTGGATGTGTCTCCTGTCCTCCTGTTCGACGAGAGTTTGTGCATGTGCATTATGAACACCATCATGCAAGCATCTTCCTAATTGGAAGAATGAGACTTGTGGCAACTGTCCCTCGTTGCAGTTGTTCCAGTTCCCTCTATAAATCTTTCAATTCGAAAGATACAACATTCAAACCATTTTATTTCATGCTTACCGTTAGTGTTTTTCTAATAATACATTGTATTTAAGTGGAAACTGATTAAACATTTTACATACATACGTGTATGTGTGTGAGAGTATTTTTGTGTATATGTGTATATAGTATGCATATACATCTCTTATATTTATGCCAGAATTTCATCAAAAAAGCTTGTAATTCTATGATATATATATATATATATATATATATATATATATATATATATATATATATATATATATATATATATATATATACATATATATATATATGCAGTTCATTATGCAAACGTATGCATGCGCAAATATATATATTTGTAAGCACAATAGGTTTTCCTGGATACTTACAGTAGTCATACGCACACATTAATGTGAGAGTGTGTCTCCTTGAACATATATCTATACCTATACATTATACAAATGAATGCAGATTTATGCATGCATATAATGTATGATCCACTGCACACGGGTTATGAAAGTATTGATGTAGGCTGCCAATCACAATGTGACAATTAATAGCCTGAATGATTTTTTCATGAATTCAAAACACACCAGCTTACGGCTTCGGCTTCAGACTTGCAGAAGAATGCCGATGAAGAAGTCACGAGGACAATTTCTCAAAAGAAATTTGAAAAAATACCAAACGGGGCAGGTGGCTCCAAATTTCTGTCGTGTCTCCTTGCTCTTCTTTCTTCCTCTCGTTTTTCTTCTCCTGCTCTTGCTTACCGCAATTCATCAAACCATTTCTGCATAGCAATATATTCAGGGAGCATATTTGCAGACGCTGCATCGCTGGATATTTGAAGAGAATGGCGCAGCAGAGAAGAAAAATGGAATCGATAACTGAATTACGAAGAATATCTTTCCAAGATTTTTGTTGATGGAAACTTCTTTTCAAAACTGCAATGTATGAAAAGGCTTGTTGGACGAGGTAAAGTTTTGACGTTCTTTTTTGTATTCGGGAAGGTTGTTTAAACGTGCATGAAATTGAGAAAGGATAAAGTTTCGGATAAATGAGTGGGGAAATTTGATAAGCCGAAGAAAAACTGTCCGTGATAAATAGAAGAATGAAGAGAAAATGCAAGGAAGACTCAATGTAGTATTTAAATACAGAGTTGAGAGAAATGAAGAATGGAAAAAAACATGATATATAACGTTGAAGGTCGGAAGAATTAAGGAAAAATAGAGAAGGAACGAATGAAACGAGACAGTGACATGGAGGAAGAAATGACAAAAGGAAAAATATGGAAGAAAGGAATCACAGAAAGAAAGAATTGTATTGAATATAAAAAAGAAAAGGAAAGAACTAAACAAAAGGTTGAAAAAAAACATGTCAATATATAAGAAGAAAACCTGATCACGGAAGAAAGGGAACAGGATAATGGCAAAATGAAAAGGCATCATTTAAGATACCAAGCTTAATCGGGAAGGGGTTGAGTCGAAACAAAATAAACAGACTCTACAATCGACGTAACACCCCGATAGTCACCCATGGAGCTGAAAGACGGGACCTGACGGAGAACCAAATAAAATGCGCAGGAGAGAATCATGCTCAACATCGCAAAGAACATTGTATTAGGAAATCAGATGTATCATAACAACCATAAAAAAACTCACTACTGGATATCAGGGATCACAACGTGGATCCCTGAGATATTACGCGAAACTGTGGTCGGCCAAACATTGATAGCGTGAGGAACCACACGAGTTCAGAAAGTATTGGTTCTGCAACTCTAATAAAAGAGAGGTCAAGCAAATCTTGGGGAAAGTCTATGTCAAAAAGGAACTGTAATGATGATGATGATGATAACGACGACGATGATGGGAGATTTGAAAAGCTATTTTGAGTGTAACAATTAGATTGAGAAGAGGAAAAACAAAGTAATGTAATTAAGGAGACACGGTCTATCATTTGTCGAGACTACGATATTCACTTTTTTCAAGTCGGGAAATTCCACTCTTACAATGTGAAGCAGTGATTAACCGATCATACTTCGAGGAATGTACTAGACTGTCCTAGAAGGCCTTGTTAGTTTGGTGTTCTGATTAGCTGATCAGTCACGTGGAAGATCGCATGCAGCATATAAAAGCAACTGTGTTGTCGTCTCTACGAAAGTTGAGAAAAAAGGAAAGAAGAAAGTGGGGAGAGAAAGAAAAATTCATAAAAATATGAGATCCTGTAGCAAAATTGTTAACTTTAAAATAAAATAAAAAGCAAAAACAGTCTGGTGATTGTAAAATATGTTTGGATTGTATGCGTACATGGGTGTATATTTGGTGGAGAGAATCTGGCTTGGATGTTAGAGAAATATCATTTTTTAAGTGGGCTCCGGTGAGAGAAGGCCAAGAAGGGAGGTGACCATCTGGGCATTAATCAGGTTTTTTTCCAGGATAGCCTGATTGTCTTCTTCCATTTACACTTATTCCTTTTGATCTACATTTTGTTGAGTCGATCCTAGAACTTTTCCCTGGGAAAACTCAGCAAAAACTGACTTATTTAGAGGATTTGATCGGCCTGTTTTGATTCTTGGGGGATAAATGTCTCATAAAATTAGTATTGATAAATCTCATTCAGAACACTTGAAGGGTAGGGATATATCTCACTGTTGCCATCTCAGCCAGATTAAGAGAGGTAAAATTGAGGAAGAGAGGAAGGAGAGTTGAATAATAGGTATACTTAGTGCAATAGTGTTAAGGTCAGGCAGATAGTAGATTATAATATTTGACTGAGACAAAGTAACATTTCAACTACTATCGTTTCACATGGATTTGGCCGGGTTCCTCTCGCTCTGAAGATGATTTAGAGTGTGTACCGCAGAGGAATGCAAAGAGATATGTTTTTGCAATTGGGGCATCTTCATGGCGGAAAATATCCAGGATTCATTCGGAGGCCTATGTTAAATCAAGTTATAACACAAGAGGCCCACTAGTTTGCAATTTATCAACATGCACATGCTCATGAATGCATCTGATTTCGATTATAAGGGGAACAGCATCAGCGCAAAATTTATTCACAAAAGGACAAACACTGCAAGTATAAGCATTTCAGATTTTTTCGTAGAGATATCATCCAACTTACGAACCCTAGATTTGATTCTGATTTCGCTTTCTTTGTGTCACTATCGGTTTAGTAATGATGTCATTGAAGAGTGTACATAAAATGTGCACCAATTCTGGCCTTTGCAAACAAAACGGATTTTTCAGTTGTTCTTTTCTTAATTTCTGGGGTATTTTCTCTATTCTATCCAACACGGACAGGAAAAATATCGACTGAAATGATGTGCTTAAAAAACAACAAAACAAACAAATTGGCGGCAGTAATTAAAAAAACATATGGTTTAATAACTCGATGATTGGAAACTCACTTTGCAGCAGAGGTAAATTGTCATAAAACATCTTTTCAGGCTTCAAATTCAGAAAAAGCCAATCCTAGATTTTGTTATGTACTATTCAATGGTTTGTATTGACTTATTCCATAACTTCTTGTTCGTGCAAATTTGCAAGCATTTCATTGCTAATTGTACAGTAAGCACAGAGAACTCTGTGAAAGTGGGAAATTAATCAGATCTTACAATTACAAACAATAATGAAAAGAGAAAAATCACCGCAAAAAACCTAGCCAGATAAAATCCGTTCCGACTGATGGAAACAAAATTCAAATAAGATTTACTATTACAGAATTCTTTCCTCTCTCTCTCTCTCTCTCTCTCTCTCTATATATATATATATATATATATATATATATATATATATATATATATATATATACATATATATATATATATATGCAAGCATTTCCTGGTTATTTGTTTCTGTTTGTATTCATCTAGACAAATTAATAATTTGGGCACCTCCCATCATGAGAATATATAATTAGCAGGAACAACATGCTAAATCTCGTTATCATTAATCGATAATAATACAGATTTGAGAATGACATCACCTGTTAAATCACTTATTGGTCCACCGTGTATGAATGTGGTCTGTAATTGTAAAAATCTACTTGACTTTTGTTTCCAACAGTCAAAATGAATTTTATCCGGCTAGTTTGTTTTTTTAGGGTGATTTTTACTTTTCTTTGTTGCTTGTAATTGTAAAATCTGATTCCCCTTTCCACTGAGTTTGCTGTGCTTACTCTACAGCTACTATTTAGTACTGCCAAAATATATATATATATATATATATATATATATATATATATATATATATATATATATAGAGAGAGAGAGAGAGAGAGAGAGAGAGAGAGATAACCTTGCGTTTGCTGGGAACAAAAGGCTTCACATATAACAACTTGAGAAAAGATATTTTTAAAAGTCTAAAAGGATGATACCCAGGTCTTTTCCGAATGTGGAAGCAAAATTTTTTTTGAGATTCCATAAAAAAGGCAAATTTTATCCGAAGAAATTCAGGGAATTAAAAACAATGGATTGTGCACACACACATCAACTTCCCTGGTCGGCCCAGAACATGTGAGCAGACTCACCGGGCAGGACCAGGTAACATCCAAAAATAACCTTTAAATTTTTTTTTCTCAAAACAGTTATTTCAAATGTTCACTTCATGCATTAGCAGTTTGCATGTCAAAACGGATCATTGGCTTTTTTATTGTTGTGCTTGGGTTGGGGTTATGGTATGTGTATGGGCAGGGCTTTGCTCAACAGTAAACATGTTTTATTGTCACATAGAAAACGATCGTCATTCTTATAAAAAAAAATGAAATTTTCTCAACCAATTCCAATTTCTGAGCTTTTAACCACTTGGTCATTGCTACTTATTACCTCGAATTGATAATTTTTAGAAGCTAAAAGCTTTTGAATAAAAACAGAACAATCATTTTTATCCTAAATTACCCGGCTTAAATCTTTCAGGTCAGCCCGGTTGATATCAAGTTTATTCTGAGTTCAAGTTATCCGTATACAGAACCTTTTGTCTCTGCTGTTCATTGGATCTTGCAGCTATAAAACAAAAATTATCACCCTCTTCATAGTCATATATAGACACGCACATACACATAGACACACACACACACACACACACACACACATATATATATATATATATATATATATATATATATATATATATATATATATATATATAATATACATATATGGGAGAATTGGGCTAATTGTTAAATTTTCATTTAAATGGCTGTAATCTCCTGTGAATTTATCTCATGAAAACGCAAATATACTTACTATGAAAAATGATACCTAAATTGGATGAGTTGTTAAATTTTGAAACATTTTAATCAAGTTAATCAAATCATCATTTAAACATTTGGGAAAAGTGCACCAACTTACCACATCAATAGGATAGCTGGTTCAATCTGATGAGGTAACTTGATTTGCTTATTAGTAAGCACATATATAAGTATCGTAGTGTTGTAATTGAGACTTTACAATACCAAGCTGAACAGAAGGAAGAATTTCAATAAAACGTATGATTTTGAGAATGTAATGACATTCTGGTGATACGAATGAACCTAAATGATGCATTGTAAAAACGTAGAAAAAGAACAATGTAAGATGAACGACCGTACTAATGTCTTGTTTGAAGTGATTTCTCTTCCTAAATGATATACGAGTACAGAGGACAAAGTAGCCCCACGCGCGCCAAAACACATGGTTTTCTTTACATCCTATTTCAAGGGAAAACTCGATAGAAAATATTTGAAATGTGGTTTATATTCTGCTTATTGCTACTTCTCAGAAGCATAAACTACGTCAATCCAATTGACAAACAATGCACTAGGCACTCGATTGTCAAATGGAAAATTTTTCTTACCATAGTGAAACAAAAAACGTTTTTCATGCAGAAAAAATATCACCTAAAGTTTGAAGCAACAAAGACATTTTTTCCAACATTGGTACCATCATGTGGTGGAAACAAAAATTGAATCGTATGATTCAATCTGTGATTCTAATTATATGATCTCCCGTACACACACACACACACACATATATATATATATATATATATATATATATATATATATATATATATATATATATATATATACGTGTGTGTGTGTGTGTGTGCGTTGTGTGTGTGTGCGTGTTTGATTTTCATCATCATCAATCATTGAAGTTCATTGCTTGACAACACCTTTCTCTTTTCCTCCTAGGACGACTGCGATTATGCTGACCTCTATCATATCTTTCCAGCAATTCCCTGTACCTCATGCATCTGTCATCGGTGCAGCCTTTTCCTTTTTAACCACCATTCGGTTAGCCTTTTGCTCTATCTGTTGTCATCTCATTTTGCTTTTGTAAATTTGTAAATATCCATGTTTTGATCCCGTAGGTCATAGCTGGTATCATGGATTGATTGTATACTTTATGCTTTGAGTACATTAGCAAGATGTTCTACAACTTGATTTCATTTATACCAAATGATTTCTAGTCGATCGATATGAGTCAGTTTATTTCGCCTCCATGGTCTTTCTGTTTATTCTTCCAGTATATATATATATGTGTGTGCGTGTGTGTGTGTAGGGTGTGGTTCTAAAATGCAATAAGTAGTAAGTAAAAAAAATGTATTTTATTGGATTAGAGATCAAATTCGGGAGGTGATTTTTTAAAATTACAACTTTTTCATATATATGCAGTCTATAATGACGTAGAAACATTGGGATCGAAAATTTGATTTTCAGTTTGATTAAACACATTCAAGTGGTGTTCATTGTATTCGAAACCACATTCTTCATGAATATAGATCTATACTGGAAAAAAATGTTTCCCTCAAAATATGTATATATGTATATTGGGGGAAGTGCTTTGCACCAACAGTTGTTTTAGCTAGTGAACACCCTACATACGAACTGCCTAAACGATTCAGTATAGGTATTTAAGTACATTCATAAGTATGTACTTGACACATATTTTTTATTTCCGCCAGTTCACTGCTCTAATGGGAAAAAGTATCCGTTGCAGATCGTAGTAATGGTAAGTTCATGCCTTGGCCAGTTTACTTTCGCCAAAACAGTGAACTTCAATGAAGTTCGCTCTTTTGTTTTCTGTCTTAGACTGAAATACATTCGCTTTTGCACCGTCATTTCACATGCAAATTGCTCTTGTGTGAGTAGGAATTAATGTCGATTTATTGCCGGTTTGTACTTTTAGAGATTGCCGCTCAAGCTTGACCCCTGGGGCGTACAGAATACAACGCTTCCCAGGAAAATAATGACTCTCAGACATTTATAGATCTTTCGCTTGACACTGAATGCATACTCTTTTGCGAAAATTTATGAAGACATGCTACACTTAAAGTATATTTTCTCATGAAATTGCTCCCCGTTTGGAGTAGTTATCAATAATTCAAAGACCCTTATTATGTTCGAATCTTTCTTGGATATCGACTGAATATTGTACACGTGTCTGAGTATTCCTTTTATATTCACTGTGAGAATTTATCTACAGAGAAAAATATTTTCAGTTGTTGTAAATAGCAATTTTATTTGAGACTAATACCCCAACCGTCATCATAAAAATCAACATGACTTCCATCAAACATCTTTTTTTTCTTGCTGTAAGTTGGGATTTTGGCACATTTACTTTAAATGACTCTTTCTAATGTGCAGGATTTTTAAATGTTATTTATAAATGCACTTACACACACATGCATAAATGCTTGTATTGTAGATGTTAAGTCATCTAACAGAATGTTCATGAAAAGAAGATCAGAAGAGAAAACGTCTACAGATAGGTGTTATATTTTTTCATTATTCCGTGGGCATGTGTCAATGCATTTCGACAGGAGCAAGCCATCTTTTTCAGAGGAAAAACACCCAAAGACGCGGGAAACATACACCAACTCTCATAAACCGATCTCATTTCGGACCAAACATTACTCTAATCTACATAGATACAAACACTTCCCTACTGCTCCAACTAAGCAACAAAACAACACAAAAATACCCCAATTCCCTCTCTTCTGCATTAAACAGGTAAACAGCAATTTCTTTGAGAACTGCTGCAAATATTTTCTTCTGAAAATGCATCAAAACACGCCCACAGAATAATATGAGATGTGACATCAATCTTTTCAGTTTTCCCTTCCACCATCCAATCGTCATTTTCAACATATATATATATAGAGAGAGAGAGGGGGAGAGACAGACAGACGGACAGGGAGAGACAGACAGAAGGACAGACAGAGACAGAGAGTGAGACAGAGGGGAGAAGAGAAGATAGATGAATGGATAATTAGATAGATTTATATGCACATTCTTACATTTTTATCTTCACGCATGAAATTGTTGACGACTGCCTTTTCCAATGTGAATACATGTATAGAATAGACTGAGGCATGTGCACCATGTGTAATAAATCGAACACACACACACACACACATATATATATATATATATATATATATATATATATATATATATGTATGTGTGTGTGTGTTTGTATGCATCTTTTAGTAAGTATATATACACACATTTGTATTCATATGTGTATAAATAGGTATATACGCAAGTATAATTAAACGGCAGATAACTTATAATTAAAAACCTTACAGCCAATTCGTCAATTAACCTCTGTCTGAGTCTCTGTTGTCCTAATTTAGCTTCTAATTCGTCACGAACAATCGCAATATTCTTCGACTTGGCCTATTCAACAACGTCATTCTTAGTAAAGCCCCTTGGCGCTTGAATGAAGGAACAAAGGTCAATCATCTAATGAAACTGAGTGAATACCTCCGTCTCGTTTTGTCTGTTAATCCGTCTGTCTATCTTTTCACACTTAATTGGTCACCTGAGGCATGTTCTTCATTTGGAGATGGACTTCCAGAGAGTTAAATTCTCAAAGTAGAATGAAGAAAAGAATATATATTTTCTCTTCATATTCATATTTCGTAGTACACACACACACACACACACACACACACACACACACATACACACTCACACACACACACACACACACACACACACACATATATATATACACACACATATACACTATCAGCCATCATGTCAACTGCTGGACAAAAGCCTTTCCGATCACCTTCCATGACTAGCGAGATTGCAATATTCTTTAAATTACCGGCAAACATTTCTACATCTAGTGTTTGGTCTTTTCCTAGTGCGTTTACTGCTCACTAGGAACCAATCAGTTCGCTATTTTCTCAAACTGTCTTCCTTTCTTCCTGCTATGTGTACTTGTTATTTCCTTCAATCTGCTTCTTTCACATAACTCTTCCCCTTTCCGTATGTGTGTGAGTTAGTTTCCAAGTAGTTTTGTAACTATGAAAGTATTATGCATTAGTTATATACCTCACGTTTCAAGCATACTAGTAATCTGCTTTTCAGTGTGTCTCATCACCATGTGCTTTCAATGCAACTGTATTCCCTAAATTTTTGTAGGGTTTTGCTTTCTTATCTTATGGTCTTTCTTGTCTTGTTCTTGTCAGTTCATCTTTAACCCTATCTTCTTTGACGATCGTTGAAAATGTTTATTCAATGTTTTCCCACTCAGTTTTCTGGAAGGTGATTTCAAGGCTAACTGTGAAAAGTTTTGTTTTCTCCAAATTATTTTCTAGCCTAGTTTTAGTATTTCTATTGCAGGGCTGTTCAATTACTTTTATATAGTTATAATTTATATCTTTTTGCATTGATTTGACAGATGTTGCGTGTTTTATTGAATCAAAGGCTTCTCCTTGTCTACGTTAGTCAAATAAAGTGGTTTAATGTAGTATGAAATCTTTTTGACAAGCTGATTCAATGTGTGCAGTTTCTCTATTGTCAAATAGCCATTTTGATAGCCTGCTGGTGCCATTGGTGTTCATCTGAAGTGTCTGATATACGAGTATCTATTTTAGAACTTTTAACTAATTGCCAAAGACAAACCCAACAAATGCCTCTCATTTTCAGCTTAACAGAGCCCATACCTTTTTAGGTAAGGTTCCATTGAAGCTTTTGATGCATCTGGTTCGAATGTTATATTTGTTGTTGGCTTGTTCACGTTGACTCTCGTCAATGGGAAAAATGAAATGCGGTCAAATCTTGAGAACTAATTAATTTCTATCCACGTGCAATGCTGAAAATAGGTAATATTTATTTGATGTTTTATTGCACACTTGGTTCTAGTTCAAAAACAAAATAAGTATATACACAAAGGGAAATTCATATTATCTTCATATTAAATAAAATCATTCAACTTCTATAATTGAAAGTGATTGTCGCATCACAAAATGCATAGAGAACACTTACAATTATTTTGCAGACTCTGCAAACTTTGATCTTGGTATCAATGTTCAAGTCCCGCTTAAGTAAACGAAGACCCTGAGTCTGCCAAAGCTTGAGGTCGCTTAACAATTTTTGTTTGGGATTTTGCTTCCAATTTTGAAGGAGGATATAATTGGAGGAATTTGATGTAGGAATCCACAGTCCTCAACTTATCACTCCTTATAGTGACGGAAAGTGGAGGATATTCAACTATCATCATCATGATCACCATCATGATCACCATCATCATCATCATTATCATCCTTTTAGCATTCGTCGTTGGACATGAAATTGCCTCCAGATTTGCCACACCTCTTCGTCGTGGGTGTCACGGGCTTAGAAATTCTTCTGGACAAAATAAAAAGACGAAAAATACCCGTACTTTGCATTGATAAATCACCGCAGCCTCTGTATGTTCAAAAACCGATTCATTCAGGAAAAAAGGTCTACAATCATCAGAAAAATTGATATTTCATCAATAATTTTCTGAATGAGATGGATTCTATATCTAAAATTATCTCTTAAAAATACCAGAATGAAATCTTCGCCCAGAAACACACACATAGATACTCATATATATACTGACATCCAAAAAAGAGAAATATCCGTAGTCTTCTTGGCAAGTTGATCTGCCATTGCCAGGGCTATGGTTATTCAATATGGTAATAGAAGAGAAATACAAAAGATCAGAAATTAAACAAATAAACTAAAATGAAACAAGACATAGAGGATACAAGCAATGAGATTATAATGAAGGCTACCAGGATAGGGGAAAGGCTTGAAACGATCTCGAGCCCTAGATCCTGTTAGCAAACAACAAGTGCTTGCATTGAAAGACAGGAAAGGGATAGATTAACAAAAGTGGCGACAACATTTCGAGAATAACTGGAAAATACTACAAGATCCTGTATGTCTCGTGAATAGAATTACAAGCAACCAACACTTTGACTGTGATGGTCTAAACATAACAACGGACGAGGTAGTTTATGCACTACAAAATATGAAGAGAAAAGCCCGGAGTCAGAAGGACACAATGATAAATCTGTTAGAATAAACAGGAGAGTTTCATTTTGAAAGATTTTACGAAGCCATATACTCATGAGAAGAGACGGTGTCCTTAAACTTGTCTACGTGTACTGATCCTAAAATGCAAGGAAGGGATCGATAAGGAACAAAACCTGATTGAAATTCATTGATATATTTTGTAGATATCTTGCGGATAGGAAGAACACTATTGCAATATCATGTGATTTTGACATAGAACTACACCTAAGGGTGATAGTTGTGCATGAATCCACTTTAATCGATTCTCCCATATTATAATTCCAACTTTTCACAAAATTTCATAGAAACCATGTGATAACGTTTGGTGATATCCTGAGGACAAACATAAATCTTATTGAAAGAAATAGGAATCTGCGTTGAAAGTTTGCCTACTTTTTCCCACCCTATTGCACATCTTTCTAAAAAGATTCATTGCAATTCATCCGGCACTTTCGAAAATATCACGTGGACAAAAGAATAGAGGGATGAACAGATGCAACCGGATAAATGTACCACTTTTGAACCTCGTTGGCGGAGGTAAATGAGGATTATTTGGAAGTTATTGATTTGAAAATTACACTGTGATAAAAATACTTCATAAAGATACTAGCTGTATAAAGATTACAAAGGAGGTGTGATAAAGGAATGTGATACCCTCAAAATTATTCACAGTGATCTTTGTAAGTGCCAATTTTGATAAAAATACTAACGTTTGTGGAGTTCATGTTTCATCGATTCACGAATAATGCATCCTTTTATGGTAGCCTCTAGGCTTATATATCAGCTCTATAATCCTATAATACATTATGATGATGATGATGATTCAAACACAGATGCTTGACAAATATTTGAATAGCTTTTGCTTTGCTTGCAACCTTTTAAAATTCAAAAACGTTCCAAGTTGCCGGTTAGAATCTAACAGGAATTTAGCCCCATAAAGTGAAAATCTCTGTTATCGACTGACTAAGGTTGAACAAACTAAAGAAAAGACCAATGCTGAATCTTCTCTTAACAAAAAGCCAGCTGACAGGGGATTTTAACCCGTTCAAATAAATGATCTGAATGACGGGAAGAGGCTCATTTCTTCAAAACAATCTATCGTGTTGCAAGTAATGTGTTTCGCTCGGTGTCTGTTAAGGACAATATGATTGTAGTTGACACTTTAATCTAATTTAGCGGTTGATGCAATAATTTAGATAAATCACTGAACCGGTCGCCTGGCTTGTCTATTAACGACGCGAGGTTGCGACCCCAATTCTAAGATGACTATTCGTTCCGCTGTAATAGTATCGATCTGCTTGCAACCATTTCAAACGGACTGTTGATCACTGTGACGCTACCACTGGTCCAATTACGCGAGTTGAAAAGCGGTGCACAGCGGATGCTCAAAGAAATACGCAATCTCCCAATCGACGTGTTGTGTTACGACGTTGCCAAGATTGCAATGGATGGGATCTGATGGAAAAGACAGGCCGTGGAAGAGACGAAAATTGTGAGGAAGCTGGAGAAGAGAAACAGAGATTAGTAGAAGAAACATTAAGTGACACTTTCAATCAGAGAAGAAAAAATAGAATTGCAATTCGAAATAGAACAAGTATATGAGTTACTGGTAAAGTAAGAAGGAAAGAAAGAAACAGATAAATAAATGAACGAAAAGATGAAGGAAAATAAAGATAAAAGGAAAAAGGGGGTAAGAAAAAGGGAAAAAAATGAAAGGAAGAAAGAAACGAAGAAAAGAGAAAAGGAAGAAAAAGAACAAAAACGAATACAAACAAAGTACACAAAAGAAGACAATGAAAGAAAGTATAGTTTCATTAGTAAATATTAATGGTATGCAAGAACAAAAAACAAAATAAGATAAATATTCACAAGAATTCAAGAATGAAAGTTAAAATGGAGAAAGAAAATTGGAAAATAAGGAAAAATATCTTGAACAGCCTGTTGATGGAAAGGAACAAAGATTAAAAACTAAACCCCATGAAATATAAAAAATAAGTCATTGACACACTCTCTTCGCTAGTTTCCAATTCGGATTCATCTGGTTAATTATCCCTGGGAAAGGACGGATAAAAATTCGATCAAAAAAGCAGACTGAAACAAGAACAGTTAGTCAAAGCTACAAACGTCAAGAAAAAGCAAAAAAGAATGGTTTGCAGATGAATAATTTAAACCACTGGCGACGATGAGTGCTGATTAATAAAAGAATGTAAACAAAATAATCAGTTCGGTTTAACCAGGAAACATAGATTAGAGATCAACAAGGTTCAATTTTGGGTGAGAAATTAAAGAAGTCGAGCCGATTTCTCTGGCGATCCTAGGATCTATTGTTTTTATGGTTTGAAACCTTTCTATGGAGTTGAAACCAATATTTGAAAGGGGTGATTAGTCAAATATAAGATGAAACTAAAAAGTTGCTCCATCAAAAAATTTAATTCGGACATGAAACATCCTATAGTTGTCCGGAATAATTAGAAAAATGAAGAAACCAGAAAAGAGGTAATTTGAAAGAACAAAAACAATGAAAAGATTAAATTTAAATATGAGCCATATCAAGGTAGATATAGCAAACCAAGGAAGACTTAAAGGAAGGAACGAAGGAAGAAAAAAAGAAAGAAGGAGGGAAGGAAGAAGGGAGAGATCAAGTGAATAATTATGTTAACGGATGACGAAGAGGGTACAGTTTTCATAGGAAAGTATAACGAATAAAAAGTAAAATTGAAGAACTAATATTAATGAAAGGAAATTAGAGGGTAGATAGAGAACAACGATTAGAAATCAATGGAAAGAAAAATCCTAAATAAAAGGAAAGAAAAGCGGGAAAAAAACAATTAGAATCTCGTTTGAAGTATTTGACACACTTTTCTGATGTTTCTCCATTCAGATTTGCCTGAGTAATTAACCCTGTTGAGAGAAGGAGAAATACTTTAGATCAAAACTGTCGATCCGAATGAGAATCGTTAGTCAAGGCGGCAAGGGAAAACACAAACAATGATTAGAGAGTAAATCATTTAAGCCAAGAGCACATATTAATAATAGAAGCTACCCCGAACGGCACATTTGTTTTAACCAGGAAAGATAAATAAAGAAACTAGAAAATGACGATTTATAAGGAAAGCTAACAGAGAGCATAAAAGACAAAACAAAGAGGAAATATTACACAAATATGAACTGATTGAGATAGGTACAACAAAACTAAGAAGGTAGATTGGAAGAAAAATGAATATAGGAAGAAATATAAAAAAATGACAAAAAGGAGCAAATTAACAACAAACCATCTAATTGTATGGAAAATTTCTACCAAAAACACAAATCTCAAGTAAGGCCAAATTTCCATGTACAATTTGGTCAATTATGATATTTATCATTGCTTGCCTTGATCAAACAAATTTATCCCTTTCCTTTTGGTTACAGCTTCCTACTCTATACATAGGTAGCTTACCCCAAAAAACTGGAAGGCATTAGAAAAATTGACTGGATTTCTTTGATCTCTCCCCTGAACATTCCCATTATTGATCTCTTATCAATGTTTCCATTCTGTCTTGTTTCAATCATTAATCTGCGCTTGTCGTCGCTATTGCCTTGAATTATTCATTCACAAATCATTGTTAATCATTTTATTTGGCGTTTGTAGCTTTGACTAACGACTATCGTTTGGGTCGTCTTTTTTGATCGAAGATTTTTCTGGGTTTTTTTTTCTTTGTTTTTGGAACAGGGTTAATTAGTCGAGTGAATCCAAATGAATAACCAGAAAAGAAAAATGTGTCAGTGATTATTTTCATTACTTTTTTTTTTTCATTCCTAGGAGTTCCCTGTTGTTGAGCTTCCCATCCGTGTATGATTTACCATTCTTTCCTGTATTCTCTAAAATGCTTTCTTTGTCTGTACTTTCATTCCCCCTTTTTTCATTCATATGTTCTTCATTCCCGCTTCTCTCTCTCTCTCTCTCTCTCTCTCTCTCTCTCTCTCTCTCTCTCTCTCTCTCTCTCTCTCTCTCTCTCTCATTTTATATTTGGAATAAAACTATATTTTCTTGTTTTGTCTTCATTACGCATCTTGTTTCAGACTTCCTCTCTATCTTTGTTCTTACTTTCTCTGCACTCCCCTTTCTTTCTTTGTTCCTTTCTCCAATCCTACCAAAGATTCTCGTTCCTTTCTACTTCATCTGTTTGTTTCTACTTCTCCTTCTCCAGCAATCCTTATGTCAATCATCTGTGTCTCTCTTTTCCAACGTTTATATTTCTTCAAGATGATGACTGTTTCAAAAAAACATCGTCAAGCAATTATATAAAATCGTTTTTTCTTTTCCAATGTATTGTTTCCTGCAGTGTATGTAGAGATCAATTTTCTGCTCTGCTGGCGATTAATTGTTACCCCACTGATGCAACTCAATCGTTTTGTGCCAAATCGAATCGTTTCCTGCCAACGAGTATATAAAGACAGGAAAAGGTCTGCTGGTTCCTGCCCGAATTCCAGCACTATAAAGAAGATCCACGGCCCTTGGACTATATGCTCAGATCGAAACAGTGGACATTTTCATATGTCGATTTCATTCGGAAAAGTTTCTGATGCTAAACATACTAACCATGAAAAAAATAATAGATGCACTTAATTTTTTATGAGATGAGTATTCATAGATATATATATATATATATATATATATATATATATATATATATATATATATATATATATATATATATATATATATATATAATACATGGTTTGATTTTCTTATTTTACTTATGAGAGTGTTGGTTAACATTTTGCCGATAAAGAATATTTCTTACTTCCTATGTCAAACTTCCCGTTGAAACTATTCTTTTTTTTTTAATTCTTAGCCTGCTGGGATTAATGAGAAAAAAACTTGAAAAATGGATTAATTTCTTTATTTCTTTTGAATCTTTTGGTTTAAATTAAAAAACGTCAAGCATGGGACAGTATATATATGTATATATATATATATATATATATATATATATATATATATATATATATATATATATATATATATATATATATATATATATATAGGGTGTGGCTACAATGTGTTTTGAAAAATCTCTATTGGTATTCTGTGTTTGAGCAGTTTGTTCGAATTCTCTTTCTCACTTTGAGCTTGAAGGGTTACTAAACTAAACAAATTTTTCGTCTGACAGATCCCATTCGATGTTCTATCAATAAATTGACAAACTTGTCTGCATTGAAGAGTCAATTGTTTCAAATGATGCAATGGATATAGGTATAAAAGAAATCTGATTGTTCATTATATAGTTGGATATCGTCCAAATACGTCGTGACATCCTGTTGAAAACTGTCATGGTAATAAACCAAGAGTGACGGTTGATGTTAGCCACAATGTCAAATGTCGAAAGCTGATAATCCTAAGAGTTTCACCATCATCAACATCAGCCACTGGTACTTTGAGGACTGCAGGACCACTTCAACTATGATAGTGTTTGAAATTGAAAAAACATTAATGAAATTGGTGGATATCTTTTCCATTTGAAAATTTTTCTGCTATCATTGATGTCAGGTTTCGCCAGATCCCTCAATCGTGAGTGTGACGGTGCCAATATGCTCTGCACTTATGTAAATTATCACGCCATTTTATTTTTCTGCTGACAACTATTTCGGATATGATTTACTTTATTAGTCATGACGTCCAGCGCCAGACATGTGTTTTATTACACAATGCAAAGAAGAAAAAAAAGCCATAGCGACTTTGGAATCGAAAATTTGTTGTTTTCTTCAGAGTGAATTTCTTTGATACATAAATCAAGATATTTTGAAAATATTTTTTCGAAAAAGTTTTGGAAAAAACGGTTCTAAATTTGATGTCCTTGAATGTAAAAGTGATATAGATTTTTTTAATGTAAATTAGACGTTGATTACTAAGCAGAATGTGCACTAAACTTCCTTTCAATCTATGTTCACTAATTGTTTTAGTTTATTTTTCGTCTGCATGCGTTATATCAGACGATTATGTTTGAGTTTGTAATCGATTGTAGCATAATGATCACAGTGTAAATGGTTTTGATAGTTGTTAAGTACAAGTATCCTGTTTGTCCAAGCGTGATATTACACACATTTAATGCCTATTGGGAGACACATACGAATTGGGGATCTAAATTGGAGATTAAGACAGTGTCTAGTGCAACAGGAGATTAAAGTTTGTGGAATTAATCCATGAACTGCAGTCATTGCAAATAAAGCTAAGCTTAGGTCGCATTTACGATTTGTCGCGGACTGAATTCCGTCAGATCACCAATTCTTCGATTCCCATCGGCAATGAATTTATCCGTGATTAAATGCCAACGTTGGTCCTAAAAAACACCTTGGACAGTTTCACCGATCTATTGTAGTGGTAGGAATGATTGTATTTTGTACCATTGAGTCAGTTGTCCTAGCAACCAGAAGGGGAAAAAGTATTCCCATTTATTCTTTCTTCAACTGGATAAAAAATGAAAAAAAAAGTGAAGTTTTGGTATCATCTTGTTAAACTTTTGATTGCTAATAATGTCTATTATCAAATTTCCAGATTACATTTAGGAATGTTATCAAATTGTTTGCCCGATATAGGTATGAAACAATGACATATTAGTGTCTTTCCGGTCATGAAAGTTGCAATAAAAGTGAACAGTGAATTGGAAAATTGCTAATGAGAAGTTCTGTAGTAAAATGAGTTGTATGTTTGGTAGTTTGGGCAAAATTAATTGTTTGTTTAGTATATCTAGAATATTGTTTAACGCATGGGAAAACGTTGAGAAAAAGTTTCTGTTAATTTAATCAAAAAATTGCTTTCATGGAGGGTGTGGAAAGTATTTGAAAGTACCAAAAATCACTTGTTTTTTTCCTAATTATTTTCGAATGTTTAACTTCTTTGTAAAAAAGTGTTCATGTGTTCACTTCGTTTTTGATAAATTGAATTAAATAGAATATCAATTAAGTTATAGCTACCTGTTGGTTTATTTTTACTCATATATATTGGTCTTGTTAAGCCAATTAATTCTTCAGCGACAGAGGTTCGATTCGCAGTGTCCTTGGTATTAAAGATTTCGATCTTTGATTAAATATACAAATGGAAGTACATATCAAATGCCGACCTAAATTCTGAATATGCTTATTTTGCACCATCCTGTGTGGGATATTGCTGCAGTTAATGGGTTAAAAGCAATTCAGCAGGTGATGCTTACCTCTCAATGATATCTGTAGACACAAGTCTATAAAATGCCATCTTGTGTTTATGTACATTACAAAATGACGGAAAATGACGCTAAGTGGAATGTCCTCCGTAAGAAGTGTCAGTAAACATGACAGCCACGTAAAATCTATCGGTTGACAAAAAAGTCTTCCCTAACCAAGAGAGATTGGCAAGTTATAAACTATTGTTCATATGAGATTGCTTTTTTAGTCACAATTTTATATGTGACAAGAAAATTCACTATAATCATTGCGACAAAGCTACATTTTTGTATTTGAGTAGGAAAATGGAATGATTTGTCAGGTAGGATCCCTTATTCAAAATATTCTTGCGACGTTATCTTCCCAGCCCTTATTCACTCAGGGTAAATGAATATCAGAAAATGTCTTTCAATTCAAAATTTCGATCCATTATAATTAATCATCCAGCTTTTTTTAATTAATCATTAATTTCTCCATGATATAAATGTCAGATTTTTATTGAATTAAAAAATTCAATGGAGCAATTTTCAAAACCCCAATCTCTAGATTTGGTCTTAAAACAAACTAAGACACAATAATTACAAAGTTTGTACACGTTTTATCATCATCATCATCATCATCATCATCACCATCATCACCATCATCATAATCTGCTATGTCAATGGTTAGACAAAGGCCTTCCCAATCTCACCTGACCCATGACGAGCGTGATTGCGTTAATCTCCACCATGTCTTACGTAAATTTTTCTCGTCTCTCAACTTTTAGCTTGCTTTTTCCTACTGCATTTACTGTTCCCCAGGAACTGATCACTCTTCTTTTTTTCTTTTCTTTTTTCTTTGCTCCTGCTGCTCTCCTCTCTTCCTTCTATGTTACCTGCGAATTCTTGTTGCTTAGATATTGGTATGAGATCTCTAACTTCCGTTTGCTTTCGGTTCCATTTTAATCTTTTTCTATCATTGAGTTTATCCCAACATTGCTCTTTCGCTTGCCCTTTAAGATATTCTGACTTTGGTTATGTATGTTTCCAGGTTTCGCACTCGTTCGCCATAACTGGCATTGATTGTATGCTCTACATTTTAAGCATATTGACAATTTGAGATGTTATTTCCACCTCCACTACCGCCAGCAGCGATGGTCTTGACTACTGTAGTGGTATTACTAATAGTAGTTCCAGTTGTGAGTTGCTTTTCTTAAGATTCACAGTGGAAATGTAGGTGAGCAAATTTCAGTGGTCTTCATCTCGCATATGCTTCGAGGTCTATTTCGGTTGCCCTTATATCACTGATACATTATGTCGTTGAGAATATTCAACAGGCATCACCACGCACTACCCTTTTATATGTGAAGCTAACAAGATGTTGAAGCTGTGAGAATTCTTTGAGATAACAACATGAACACGGATTAAGATCATTTTTAATGTGCTAAAACTGTTTCGAAGCAACAATAAGTACATCATAGTACTTAAAATTCATTTTATTAAACGTCTTATTGTGAACATAGCATTTAGAAAAGCCTTCAGATTTCAGCTGAATATTTATTTTCGGTGTCCAATCCTCTTTATTTTTAGTTTAATTCGCTTAAATGTGAAAGAAAGAAATTTTCAAATAAATCCCGTTTGAATCCCACTAAATGATTTAGTATGAGCTGGATTTGAAGAGTGGAAATTATAGACATCATCCCGAAAACGGATGTAAATGTGTAATTGTGAGCGTGTGTGGGGGTGTAACTATGTGTATGTGTGTGTGTGTCTATCTGTGTGAGTGTGTTTTTGCTTGTGTGTATGTGTGAGTGTGTGAGGGAGAGAGAGAGATGGGAGAAAGAAAATTGAACTTCAACGCTTTTCATTGATTGCATCTGTGAGTAGCTCCGGCTAAGCTTTTAACAGCTACTTTTCTAATCAGGTGCCTCAATCTCTTCTGGAAAATGGTCCTACTCATACATTCTTCCGTGTAAAATCCACACTACAACCGTAGTATAGATATTAATCAATCTGTAGGAGGTTGTAGATTTTCGCTCTTTTCACAAACACCGGTTTCTGTAAAGAGAAAATGTAAGAGCTTCTCCGAAACTGCAGCGAAAACTGAACCTTTTAGCACACCAGAAGATAAGATAATCAATCTTCTCTTTTCGCAGATCAAAGGGAAGTTTCAATCTTCCTCGATTGATTTTACAGAACAGCCATGTTCATCTTCTTTCCACCATTCGTGCGTTTTTACCACCATTTTTTCTCTCCTTATTTTTCATTATTTTTCTGCTCCCAAATTGAAGTAATAATGCTTGAAAATGGAAGAATATGTCTGGTCTGCGTCAAAGTCGACTCTTTTCTTCCTATCTTTCTATCTTCATTTTTATTCTCATTATTCTTTCTTTCTTTTACTCTTAGCTTTTGCTTTAGCCTTCCACCTTTCTTTCCTTCTTTCCTTCTTTTCTTTACCTTCTCTTTTCTTTCTTTCTTTTTCGTAGGTTTTTGTTTTACAATTTTTCTTTTTCGAGAATTCTGCCTCACCACGACATAACCATCCAAATTTATTTTCGTGTTCAAAAGAAGAAAGAAATATCTCAAAAAAGAAGAAAAAAACAGTGAAAATAACATGATTTTATTCATCAATATCTTCCAACGTACTCATTAAATATTTCCTTTCTTTTGACGTTTCTTTTCTTCAATAACATACGAGACTGACTCGTCTTTCCTACACTCTTTATTTCTTTCTTGTTTCTCCGCTCCTAATCTAGTAATATTTTTTTTCTGTATCTTTCTCATCATCATTTTCTTTTCGTTGCCTTCTTGTTCTCTTTTTTTTTCTTTCATTACCCTTTTTCTTCTTTTTTCTTTTTTTCTGTCTTCTTTTCCTTCACCCTCCTCTTTTCCTACTTCTCCTACTGTCGTCGTCATTGGTGTCTTGTTCTTGTTCTTTTCCTTCTTGTTCTTTTTCTTCTTCTCGTTCTTCTTCTTCTTCTTCTTCTTCTTCTTCTTCTTCTTCTTCTTCTTCTTCTTTTTCTTCTTCAGTGAACCCTCTCTAAATTTCAATATTTCTCAGATTTCTAAGAATGTCAGCTTCATTATTTTTTTTCGTCTTTTTAATCAACTTATAATTTATTTAATTTAAATTATATTTGTTTTCGCAGCTGCAAATCTTGGAGACCTCGATCCAAATCTACACTTTCCACCCCGAGTTACAGAAACTGACAGCAGCATTTCACTCATTGAAGTTTCAAATCACTTGCATAATAGATTGCAAACCTTTTTGTCTTTATTTTCTCTTTATAGTTATTTTGCATTCAAAAACTAATTTCTGTCCATAATTCACCATACTACCCAACATGTTCTGACTCAAAATGAATTGGCGAAATCCAACTATGAAATGATTGTGCAGAGTCGTAAGAAGTCTATGGGTTATGCATTAAATAACAGATCTTTAACGAGTAACAAAAATCACTCTGTAAATTAAGAAAAATGAATTGCAGTGAAAGCTCTCAAAAAATCTATTAACCTAAATGAAGTACATGGATACGAGTTTGTAACAATGAATTCAATTTCTGGAGTTACACTTTGTAATACAGTAACACTTGCCCTCAAAGACGGGAAATGTTATTTAGTAGCGATCAAAAACCATGACACTGAGCAAGCAATCACTGTAAATAGTCTCACATACAAACATCATAATATCCTTCAACTGGTGCCTTGAGTAAATGTATCTTTCAGATATTTCATGTCCTCAAACTCATGAAACTTTAGGTGGTCAATATAATGGAACTGATTGGATCGAATTACAAACTCCATTAAAAGAGTTTTGATACCTTTTTTTTTGTAGATGACGGATACACAGGACTGAAATCGGAACGACAACCGAAAATGTTGTGGTACGTAATGCACTAATACTATTGTACAAAGTTATTGGTCTTTGAGGACTTGGAAAATCTATTTATTTTCACAAATTGAGTTTATGCTAAGGTGGCCAATAAAGTCTCCACGCATAGCGTATAACCTTTTTCTGTCAATTACTATGACAGGTACTTTACTAAGGGTAACTATCTCTTATGACATTTTACGCTTTTAATCCGATTCCAACCCCAAGAATGTATGAAGATTATGATGATATTTCTTAAAAGATTTACATCTTCAATGCTAAATAGACTATAATGTTAGTACAATTGATTAGAAAATAACAGAATTGATCGAAATGATGTATAGCACTCTCATTTATCTTATAATTTGGCAAAGTCCAGGACTATTCAACATTCCTACTCATTTATCCGAATTATTTGTGATAAACACAAAATATTAATCTGTAAATGTGGTCATAATCGATTTGAAGCTGGTTGAACACGTTTCAATTCTCTCATGCGAGAACGACCGTTCAAACGTAGGAATTGAACACTTTGCTATCATCATCATTAGTCTTTTAGCACCTGTCGTTGGACATAAACCTTCCCCACCCCCGATTCACCATATCTTCAATACAATCTGCTGCCTTCTGGTGAAATCTCGTTTGATGTTGATCATGATTCTCTTCTGAGCACGTTACATGGTTCTTATGGTCAATCTTCCTAGTATATTCCATGTTTCAGCTCCAGAGGTGACTATCGTGGGATTATATTGGTTGCAAATCCCTCTCCTCAAGACTGATAGGATTTTCTTGTTTTTGAAAGTTGAGCTTGCTCAACCAGAAGCCTTCCATCATAGGGTGATTCTTCTCTTGATTTTGTATTCTTTCTATGATATCATGGAATTCCGTCTTTTCTTTAGCTCTGCATTTTCAAAATTGATCATTGCGTCTTTGTCTCCTACAAGTCTCGTGTGCATGGCATCTCTTTTCGTGTGAGGAACAACGTTTTTGCTTTCCTTATTCAATTTGTCTAGCATTATTTGGAGATCACAAAGGTTCTCGGCGAAAAAGACTATGTCGTCAGAAAATCTGAGATATCTCAGGTACACACTGTCTATTCTGATCCTTTCATTTTCGAAGGGTAGGTTTTGGAATATCATTTTGGGGTAGGGTTTGGAGAGTTTTGGTGAACTGCTATTACCGTTTATCTCTCTATTGAAAGGGTTCGGAGTCCTCATGTAGTCTGATAAACGAATAGCTGTGTCAGTAAACATACTGCAAGACTCTTAAATATGCAGGTCTGTGCCTTGTTTCATGTTGATATGAATCCTGAAAATCTTCCATAGCTTTTGTTCAGGCCCTTTCCTAATTTGGATTTTTTTGATATATGGATACATTTTTGCATTGCGTTTTCTTTCCGTAATTTCAAATACTTGGTGTTTGCTGCTCACGCGTTATGATATTGCAAGATGTTGGAATTTGGCTTAAATGAACATTTCAATATCGTCCCATTCGGAATTACAGCTTTGATAAAGCCGAAAGGCAGAACATCCTGATATAATAAATTTGATTCAAATTCACTATTTTCCTTTATTGTCAACTTTATACAATTTGTCGGATACATCGTATCCCCATAGCATTCATATATGTGCGTACTTGCATGAATGCAGGCAAAAAGCACACGTCTGTGTGTTCGTATGTGTGCATTGGACAGCATACTCTCATTTTCATTGAATTAGCAATACATGTAAGTATATTTATTCATTTATCTCTCTATCTATCTCTCCTCCATATATATATATATATATATATATATATATATATATATATATATATATATATATATATATATATATATATATATATATATATATATATATATAATGCTCTTCCAGAGGAATAGAGTACTCTGGTCGATGAGGAGTTTCTATGTAAATGAATATATCGCTCAAATTTAGCCTTACTGACTACTTAGTTCCGTAGTCCAGAGGTAGGATATCGGCCTTTGGGTCCGATATGAGGGTTTCAATTCGTGGTATTGGATTGGATAGAGTCTAGCCACACCAAAGAGATTCAATACATCGAAACAGCTGTATATATATATATATTTCATCAAAATATATATCATATATATAACTACGTATCTTTGATTACATAGATTGATGGTGTCAGAAGACTGAAGATTCTTTTTAAAAAATGGTTGAAAAAAACAAAAACACAAAAGTATAGAAAAAGGACAAATAGCAACTACAGTTTAAATTCTACAAAAGTGAATTGACTTAGCATTATTGTCACCTGATCTGCTATGAATAATTGTGATAAATTACCGGTAGAGAAACAATAAATCCATTCAAATAATGAGACAAAATGAATTTTTTAAAATAAAACAGTGTCGAAAGCAAAAATTACTTATGTTGAACCAAAGAAGATGAAATTGTGTTCAACCATTATCAAAATCTGTTATTTGACGTGAAAAGATGGAAATTATATCAGATTTTATATCTTTCAAGAGGGGGAAGCTGATACCAGTGGGAAACCAAACCCAAAATACGAAGGAATTAGGAGCATGAATACCTGCTCAGAAAAGGTTGGAAAGTTATTAAGCAATCGATCAAAAAAAGGTATAGACCTTTGCAGTGAATCTTTGGAGCAAATTTCCAGTGAACTGCAGGAATTTAATAATGTCCCGAAGACTTGAAAAAAGGACGTTTTGCTTCTTGGCGAGTCACAATATTCACGGGAGAAAAGTCTTGCTTAAGAATAGGCTTGATATTTCTTTGGTACTTACTCAGCCTAAAAGATTAACTTGTCAAGACATCATTGAATTTTAATTCTACGCTAAAATTGATCCATCGAAATGTTAGACAGCCATAATATATTCAGAATTATGGACATGACTCATGCTTATGAGAAAAATAATACTTATAATCATGGCATTTTGACGATAGGTAGCATGGCACTTCATAGAAATAAACTCCCAGATATGCCTGAATTTCAATGAGAACACCGTTTTTTGTTTGTTTATTTTTAACTAGATAATTCATTTCAGTAGAAAAGTTGATTGTTCTAAATGGCTTTCAGGATATATTTTTATCAGTAAAATTGGTACTTCAAGTAGAATGTTCGATTGCTATGGGCAGAGGGACTATATTGTAAATCACATTAAGTAGGTAGGTTATTATTTGACTCGTTCAAATGCAATAATGACATAGAGAAAATAAACTTTGCTCTTCTTTAAAGTGAGATTTCA
Organism: Thysanoteuthis rhombus; assembly: GCA_963457665.1. Lineage (NCBI taxonomy): Eukaryota > Metazoa > Mollusca > Cephalopoda > Oegopsida > Thysanoteuthidae > Thysanoteuthis > Thysanoteuthis major. The sequence goes on from OY735213.1 coordinate 19,959,338, forward strand.
ATTGCACTAATCCAATTATGAAACAGTATGATAATGGCACAATTCTTTGACAGACGGTACAATAGTAATCGAAAATGGAGTCAGAGTGCTGTCTGAAGAATCATTGAGAATCAAAAATACAATGCTTGAGAAATGGACGTCATTACTCTGTACTCTGAGCCAGACATTTATGTATTCGAAGCTTCCTGACGCGCTGCTTAACACTGATGACCGACTCTATCGTAACAAACTGCTGAGTTTTTCATCAGGGTAGATAAAGTATTGGTTTTTCGGTAGACTTGAATGATGCAGACCAGAAACATTACCATGGAAAATAGGACTCCATTTAGATTGGAACTCATACTGCAGAAGTGTATTATTACGCACAAATATATTGAATACACACGCACATTAAAAATGCAAAATGTGTATTCACCGATGTATATATGTTAATATACACGCGAACGGTGCACAAATATATTTAAATATATTTTTTAAAAAGTTTAAATCAATAAATGCACAGCCTGACATGAACTTGGTTATTAGATAAATTTCATTGTATGATTGAAATCGGTGACAAGCTACGGACCTACTGATGTGATTATATATATATATATATATATATATATATATATATATATATATATATATATATATATATGTATATATATATATATATATATATATATATATATATATATATATATATATATATATATATATATCCGAAGATCATTTTCTCCAGAAAGCTTGGTCCATGGCTATCAGAGTGGTGTGTCCTCTCAGAGGAGTTACAGGGACTTCCCGTGAAAGCAATCCCCACCAGAAAACAAAGATGGCAACCAATAGGAATGCAGGGCAACACAGGATGTACAAATCAACCTCCAGTGTCGGAAAGAACAAAAAAGCGAGAGTACCACCCCTCCAGCTGCCAAACTTTTTCCTGCAACCATTTTGGAAAAGCCAGCTCCTTCCATTTAGGCTTTTTGGCTACCAGAGGGGCTTGACAGACGTGAAAAAAAATATATATATATATACATATATTTTTGCATGTAGTTTTTTTTTACGTGCGTATATATACGAGAATGACACTATTCAATGAAATTTAATTCCATGACTTCTTTCATTAAATAATCGTCAACTGGGAGATGATATATATATATATATATATATATATATATATATATATATATATATATATATATATATATATATATATATATATATATAAAGACATTCGAAAGCAGCTATATCCCACCTGGCACCGCTGTTAACCAAGTAGCATATCAAACAGCCGTTGTTTGAATAAATGAATTGAGCAATATGCGTGCTTTACAGGACTCAAACTCGCTTCCACCAAGGGAGCAATTTATATGTGACTCTGCCTCAGCATCATTATAACAAGAAAGAAATCTAAAAATGGTTATTGCATATTGAATCATTATTGCATAAAGAGATAAACAATGAGCGTCGTGCCTTGTCGGATTCCTGCATTGCCCTGCAGTGCTCATTGGCTTCATTCACTTTAAGAATGTTTGATATGCTTCTTGGTTAAGACCGGTGCCGGACAGAATATGATTCCATCTTTAATGTTATCATAATCATCACATTCAGTCAGACATAAGTGATCCTTCGTACTTACCATACATACTCCCTGCATGAGAGAATAAAAACATTTATAGATTTGTAAATATTTGTGCTCAGGATCTTAGAATGGAGAATGGTGAGCAATGTATGAGTTCACGGACTCCCACCACTGTACTCTAGTGGTGCTCTTCTCTTACACAGTAGTTGAATGCTTGCTGCTTCTTTGATGGATGTGTGTTCGAGTTGTGCACAGCGCTCTTTTAACTTTATTCATTTATAAGATGTAGGACTGTCCAATATGCTATTCGCTTAACACCGGTGCTGGACGGAATATAACTCCCCTTAAATGCCTTTATAATTATCTTATTCTGCCGAACATAAACTGTCCACTATATTGTCCAATGCGAATACGTACTCAGTTGTGTACGAATTTCTATTCAAGAACATGCGACGTAGTAATATGGATGCGAAGCTAAAAGCACCTGCAGGATTTCCTATGGCATCTTTCGATGTTAATTTTATTTATAACTTCGAATCTAAATTCATTGCCGGAGCCATGAAAGTTTCCCTCGATTTCTGAAGCATTTTCTCCCTCACTTTTACAAAGTGCAGGTTAATTGGCTGCTTGGTCTGTATATTTTCATTCAATTAGAACATTCATTCTATTTATTAACCGGAAGACAATCTCTGGTTTTATAGAATTTTATCAAATATTATTTCTACTATTGTTCGTACGGTATATTTGTGAGTCTCAAGTTTTATTCATTATTGACAGCTGCAGAACCGGATGGACGACTTGAAAGAGAAAGGAAATATGTTTTGGCTGTTTCAAAGTCAAAAGTCAAAAGCCTGTCACATTTAGAAGAACAATCAATATCTGAATTGTACAACGAGGAAGCTATTTAGTGACATGATACGAGCTTTGACGAGTCAACGGAGAAATGTTACACGAAGACGAAATAGTGCAGCTGTTTGTAAGTAAGAGAATCTGCGTTCACAAAATGGCTTGTATTGTCAATAAAGAGACAGGAAATGTAAAGCTACAGAAAGATAGATACATGAAACAAAGGCAAATAAATATGTTCTTTGTTTGTGTGCGTGTGATACAAATAAGCAAGTGAGCAGACTGAGATAGATAAGTTGGAAGATTGATTCAATATACTTTTCAATGATGAGTTGGTTAAGGAAATTCGATTGTTAATTTCCTCAGGTTGCGAACATTTTAACATAAAGACCAAAAACCGTTATCAAGGATGAGTCTTTCACACTACCAATCTCTATATCGCTATATGATTGAAAAATCCTCGAAAAAAACTTCGAGGCTTCAAAGCTATAAACAAAGCTTTTAGTTCCGGACAGAAAGAAATAATTAGTATACTCAAGGAAAATGGAGACCTGACAAGAGACAGAGTCAAGATTGTCAAAACCGCCCAAAGATCCTAACAAAAACTCTAATCTCCCAGGAAAGGACTACAAAACAACAAACAAGATATGCAAGACGCTAGCAATCAATCTGAGGATTTCCCAGAAGTTAAACCACGGGAGGTTAAACAAGCCATCAAACAAACCAAGAACCTCGGACAAAACAACATCACAATCGATCTATCCAAAATAGCTGGTGAGATCATCACTCAAAAACTAACTATTCTATTCAACTTATGCTTAAAACAAATTAAAGTCCTGGAAGATTGGAGCACTGCATTCATAATACTTGTATATAAAAAAGAAACCCGATAGACCAGAACAACACACCAATTATTCTACTCAATTGCATCGGCAAATTTTTCACATAAATCATCACCTACCGAATCACCAGAGCGCAAAAAAAATTTAAAAAAAAAACAACCAAGGGAGAAGCTGGTTTAGAAGGAGCTACTAGACCATGAACCATCTCCATTTGGTAAATCAACTAAACAGGAAAGCAGCAGAATATAAAATGCCACTTGCTGTGGCATTTATTATTTTCTGTAAAGCATTCGATTCGGTGGCACAACGAACCTCTATGAAATCCTCACAAGAAAAAGAAATCAATTAGACAGCACTCTTGGATGGAGAGCTTTTGACTGAGTTCAACCTTCAAGAACAAAAAATTCCAATTTGTCCTAAAATTAAGGGTATTCAACTAATGCTGATAGTCACCTACTGAGCTGAAACATGTGATTTAAGAGGGAGTTAGAAGCATGCAACGTTCACATTAAAGTATTGGCTCTGCAACACGCTTTATAGAGAGGTCTTGCGAATTCTGGAGTAAGTTTATGTCTAAAGACGAACGTTGAAAGACTAATGATGATGATGATGGAATTAAAGTGTAATTGATAAATAGACGGACAGATAGATATTCCTCTTTTCTTTTGTGATAATTTTGTTAGCCCATGAAAATTCACTATTTTTCTCATAGCAGAAGAATGCTTTATGCAATATTTCTAATATCCTTAGTACTTTTGATCTTTTCTTCCCCGTCTTGTTTTAGTTCTGAGATGTCATGATCGAATCAATTCCTTTTGCTAGGACGTGCCTTACTGTTCAAAACAAATGTATTTCTGGAAATACACTCCACACAGTAATCATTTAAATTGTTAAGTGACACGTAATGGATCTGCTCTACATGGATCACTGATTCTATTGCGACGTAATTTCCCGTGTTCACTCATTTGGAAGCGACGGGGAGAATTGATCTACAGAGAGTGATGCATCCCCAGGAGAATGTTCCTTATTCGGTTGCTTTCTCTTCTCTGTACAATGTAGATGTGGGCTTGGTTTGTTAAGAACAGTTTACAAAAAATGACATCAAACCATGGATTTCTTCATTTTCAAGTTAGTTGGTTTGTGGGGTTGGCTGGCTGGCCAGCTATCTATTTCCGACGCATTCAGGCTGCACAAATAGAGCTAGAGGGCAGTAAATTTAAAACTCATTGATATGTATAGAAAAACATGTACTTGTTCCCTGAAACCGTCTTCCAAATATGTTTTTGGTTTGGGGTTCAATTAGCAATGTAAGCTTTTGCTAAATCTACTCAGAATCATAAATCTGAAAATATACTCTTTTGGTGATAACAAAAAAAATGTTTTGATAACCCTTTTTTTCCAATTTTATTTGATCATCCCCAACTCAGCATGTTACTGATATACATTGTCCACGTGGCTGCTTCCATTTAGTGACAAAGCAGACCTTTCATTAGTCTTTTTCTTTTCTTTTTTTTTTTCATTTTATTTCTTCCTTGTTCTTGGATTAAAGTGAAAGAAGAACAAGTTCATTGATCTTTACTTTTATGACCTCACTTAGCTTCATCTCAATCCATTGTTGGTTAAAAGGTCCATCTGTTGTTAAATGTCATACCCTGTGCTATATTCCACGCTGGATCTAAATGTTACATTCTGTGCTATATTTCACGCTAGATGGAATAATTACTTGAAATGTCAAGCAGATGACAATATTTAATTTTTTTCATAAAAATAAGTAATCAACAACATTGTTGCCGGATAGGGTTTTCAAAAGGAAGTATGGAAGATTGACTGTACTTGCAGGAATAGTGTTGCCTGTGGTCTGTGCAGACCCTCAAGCATTGACATCATCTCTCCTGTGCTAGTTTCCTCTTCTTTCATCGTCCAATATACGGACTGCCTTGGAATAAGCTGAGCTTTGGTTGACCAATAAAAAGGATAATTGGACGCATATATGAGGAAATGGTCTGCCACATGTTCTTTCATATCTAAAACAAAGTTTTGGGTCGCCTGCCGTTGAGTGAAGGTTCATGAAATTGTCCTGCTGAGCAGTTCATGAGTGTAGTGAGTGATCCACTGCCGATTGTTGTCCTGTACTAATTCAAGTAAATAACTATTTAAGGTCTGCCTTATCACTATGTTAAAGCATATTTATGATTTGGCCAATGATCAGAATTCGAACATAAATAAAATATAAGAATCTTTAGTTTTATGGTGGAAACTAGCTCAATACTATTAGCTTACTCTAGATTTCTCTATTAACGTACTTTTTCATTGTACTATGCTAAGTTTCGTTAACATTGACATTCAAATGTTTTGAAAATGACATAAATCTAATCAGGACATATACATTTATTAGGTTCAGTGTTACAGCTAGAAAGAAGAAGATTGTGCTGAGCCAGTTGGTACGTAGAAGAGTGTATGTGTATGTCTTTGAAAAAACATCATTTGAAATTCTGTGTTCAAAAAGCAAAAACCGACATCAATGTGAAATATTAAACTCAACTACCCAGCAGAATATTGACTGCATTTAAGATTTGTCTACAGTTATTTTCACTGTTATTGTTTTTTCTGATCTGATCTATCATACGATGAAATGGAAGGAATTTCTAATCTCATTTACCGTAACATTTCTTTTTAACTATATCTATCCACGATCATTCGACAAGGAAGCTGAGGTGTGACATTTGGGTAAGATCTTCCATTCCAGATGAGACCGTCAAAGAGAATAATTGGCTTGACTGTTATCATTTAGATAAAATTGATTGTCATATAGAATATGATGAAAGCAATTATTTGCATGTCCTTTGTTAATAATTGCACTGGGATGAACGGTGAGATCAAAGCTCCAGGCTATCATTACATGCAGCAAGCACATATATAATTATTAATTGATTCATGCTTCATGACATTTTGAGACAGCAAAGTATTAGAAGCAATATATATATATATGTGTGTGTGTATGTGTGTGTGTGTGTGTTGATATGTTTGTGTTGTGGTTGATAATATTATTCCAACTGAATATTGGTGAAAGTAACAATTGGAAGGCGAAGAGAAAATCTCAAAAGAAAGGAGGTCCTACAACTTGGTGTTTTGATGCATTTTAACGGTAGCCAGTCATCTTTTGGAGAATTTTGCAATGACTCAGTGGAAGTTTGCCTGGTTACATGCCTGATGCTGAAGAGAGAACTGGGGATATTTCTGTTTTGTTCGGTTATTCAGTAGTATCATCCCGAAAACGAAAGATGGCTGGCACCCATCAGAATACATCGGAACATACCCACGTAATCATAAAAAAAAGATTGAACTGTATCACCTGCTTTCCCTTAAGCTTTTTCTCTTCATCTTCCAATTGTCACTTTCATCATATATACATGCATACTTCATATTTCGTGCATATTTTTATATATATTGTTGTGTGTTTATTTGCATATGCTAACGCACACATGCACTCATGAATACACCTTCTCAGGTGTTGCTTGCATGTGTATGTAATATGAAGATCTTCCCTTAGATTAGAAAATATGAATGGCATCTTCGAGATACATGTTAATCAAAACCTGGGGAATACACTAATCAAAAACGAAATCCATTGTCAAAGGAGAAAATACTGCAATAAGTATTTGGTCCTGGTTCTGTGATAGAACTCCACGGGGATTTTTTATTTGACTAATAAAACCAATTGTACCTTCTAGCAGGATCCTCAATGAGTAAAACATAACTTGGCAAGACAGTCCAGATCAGAACTCCGAAATGTATTCACGTCTTCCGTAATTCATTGTCAATTGTTCCACGATATTCTATCGAAATCCATTGAGAAATTTGGGAGATATTGTGTTGAGAACCTTTAGAGCTATTGTGTGCTACAAGCAGTTAGCTGGGATGTAAGGACGTAATTGCATTTGGATCCACTCAATATTCCATGACTTTTTTCAACACTTTCACTGTGAAATTCATTGGGATATGGAGGGAACAGTTTGGGGAAATCTCGAAATATTGTGTGGCGTGGAAAGATAGATATGTTCAAGGGATATGATTGTGCAATCGAAATTCCTACAGACCCTTATTATAGCCCCATGATAGTAAATGTATAATTTGATTGAAATGTCTTACTGCTGCTATACATAAGTACAAAATGCCTCAGCACTGGAAAAGCTGTCCTTGAATTGGGACATTGAATAAACTGATACTGGCCTCCGCCATTTCAAGAGAGTCAACCTAATTTGTGCGAAATAATTAAACAAAAGAATATAGTTCTTTACTCGTCAATTCTTTTCACACATAACGACAGTAATGTAAACGTTAACAAGGAAGTTGTTCATGTAAACGATTAAAGTGATTGGCATAATTTATACAGAGATAGATATCAGTGTAGGACGGTGGAATCAATAGTGATATTGGAAACAGCGTTCAGTACAAATAAAATCCTTGCTATAATTACAACATGATAACAACGAGAACAGTTTCGTCAGTCACTCAATAGAAACAGTTTCGTGACCAAAGTTATTTGGCAGCATCTTTTGTTGAAGCTGATCAAGTAAAAAATTTGAAAAAGGGTTGATCAGCATTTATCTGCCTTCTAGCTCCATTGGTGCTGCCTGTCTACATAAAACATTCGTACACAGCAAGCCAGATCAACTTTAAAACTGTAGAAATCTATATTTGTTATTTCTTAATGGCAGTTTTTGTTGACGGTGCCTAATAAGGAAGGGGGAAAACGAAAGACGTAAAATTCGTTCTGAAGATCGAGTGAAACAAAAAGTATCTGTATGTCTATGGCTCGGGGCATTTGCTAGTGTCGATGGAATATTGAAATTTTATGGCTACAAATTTCCTTCCCATCCTCCAGGGAAAAATTCAATGTTTATTTTTTGAGTAGCAAAAAACAACTAAAAACTTCTTTTTTTTTTCTTGTCTTTTTTATGTATTATTTGTTTCTGATATTTGTCTGATCAGTGTCGCTTTTTTTTTCTCTACTTTCTTTCCGTTTCTCATTGTTTCTCTCAAGGTTTCCCCCGGGTGATCATTTTTATGTGACTCTGCAGCTTTGTTTAGACTTTGCAGCGGAACAACACAAAGATCATGTACCTTTTGGACAGTTACATGTATTGTGTTGTGTCTATCCACCTGTCTTTCTACCCATCTGCTTAAGCATATTACCTGATGAAAACGAAAACAATCTCAAAATAAATTGATCACATAAAATGAGCATGTTCAAAAGTCTCACAGAACATAGCAATCTTTTATCTGCCTTCAAAATCTATCACGGCTTATCTCAGAAATGTTTTTCTCTCATAGTAAAACATAGAATAAAAGAATATGTATTATAATACTAAACTCTGAAGGGCAACGAAATTCAACTTGACCTTTAAACTAGGGGCTCTACTTTATAGGCTATCGGATGAAGTACTGTTCTCATAACTCTTATTGATAAGCAAAAGATTAAATTCTCTAAAAATGATCTTATCATGAATGACAAATTCTTTCATGAAGGTCATTATCACTTGTGAGATGCTTTTGACCGAGCAGTTGACGGGACAGAGAATGGTCAGGGAGTCAAGTTCAAACTCCAGAGACAGATTGTGTTCACTTTGCAAAATATCCTTAGTAAAGGCATGAATCCATCTCTACTTTTAGCTATTAATAGGGAAAATAGCAATGGGAGATGATGACATTTTTGCCAACGGGCTGAGTCAGTAGTATTTTGATATGTAGAGCCCAGACATGGACGGTTGAGGCATAAGATTGTTCTTCAATTCATTATCATTTCAACAATGAGCAAATGGAATTTTGGACCTTAAGTATAAATTTTATTCCTATCCAGTATTTAAAAAATGCCTAAGTAGCCGAGAAAACCTGTTTGCTTCACAGTAATTTTGTATCTCTAGGCACGGGGCTAAAAGTCACACTTCGTCATTTACAAGTGCCAAATTTATAGACGAATGCCCCTTTAACAAATAACTTAGCAGCTGGGTTACTTTGATTATTCATCCATTGGTTTCCTTTGAATGATGAACGTGTTGATTGAACCATAAAATGCAAAATTCGAAATTCGAATAAGCCCTTTGGTAACGAGGTAACAACAATAATAAAACAAGCATTTGTCGCTATGACAATAAAGCAACAACAAAAGCGGCCATAAAAAAACAATTTTTTTAACGAAAACTATTGAGAAGCATGACAATATTCTATAAATTCGTTGGCCTCGAGCAGTGTTCTGATTTCAGGAAATTTGTTTTTCTATGAAATTTCTTTGCTTTGTTCCATCTTTTGTTGGAATTTAAAAATATTGTATTCAATATTCTTGTTTTGAGATGCTACTGGTGAGGATTTATGGAAATGAAAGGTATATACCGTATGAACAAAATTTGAATCAGAAATTTCGACACGTCTTTAACATTATGAAAAATATCGATCGCGAAAGATGATAGGTTTTTGCTCTTAGATAAACTGATGAAAATGTGACTAACCTCAACCTTCAAATATCTACTAGTTAATCCATGCTGTCATAAATGACAATAGAATTCAAATTAGTGTGCAATTGTATTAGACTTGAAGAAAATCAAATTAGTTATATTGACTTGCCTTTTTTCGGTTTATGCACATTTGCAGAAATATATAGATATCTGCGAGAGGCAACTCTATAATTATCATTTGATAATTATCTCTCTTGACAGATGTTACAATCCAAAAATATAGACGTACACGTGTCGTAATATGTTATGCATGTTTTGTTATAAGGTTATTTTGTCGAGTTTATTCTTTTGATTCTACAATATTGATCATGTAGAAATTCTCTGAATCGGTTTGAGAAATGGACAGGCTTTAGTTTAATATTTGTTTGAAAAGAGAAAAGAGTTTGCATTCGTGGATAGAATGATTAATGTCAGTTTTTAAGGAACAAATATTAAATTGCAAGATGATGATCAAAAACATTACTTTGTTTAACTTTCTCTTCATCTCAAAGATAAAACATTCCAAAAGAGGCACGAAAATTATATTCAAAATCAAATTATAAACAGGGTTTGTCAGTAAATTTTAAAATCCACATTTCCTGTCGATTATATTGATTTCATTTTTGTCCCACAGAATTACATTGACTGACAAAAATTAGTTTCGGCGGCTTGATTCTGAGAATATGTCCATTGAAATGAAGATAGCTCTAATTATCCTTAAAAATCAATCCCCCTATTTTCAACAAAAATAGGGGAAAGAAAAAACACTCCCGCTAGAGAAACGGAATGCAATTAATATAAATTAAACTTTCTTCCCTTAAAGACTTTTGTTCAATACACTCAACAACTCATTGTTAAAAACGCCACACAAGTAAAATATATAGTGACAATTCTATTTCCATAGAAAAATCAAACGTTTCAAAAACTTGCTCAATCGATGATGAAAATGACACATAATTAGAACAATTCAACAATCAAATTATGCAGCGCAATAACAACTTTTTTTTAAGGGTTTATAGATATTTACCTGATTAAGACTAAGCAGTACAAGACCTAATGGAAGCGATTTGTGAGATTGTGGTATGCAAATATTCATAGTGAAGAGATAATGCCTACCTTGAAAAATCAGCTATAATTTCTTGCTTTATCCTGAGATCGACAGTGGAAAATAATCGGTTATAGACGGATAGTTAAGTAGATATAGGAAAACTGAGATACACGAAATTTAATGAACAATATTTATGTGGTAGTGGGTGTGTGGGTGTGGGTGTGTGTGTGTGTGTGTAATCGGTATAGGTCATTTGCAGTTTCTAACCTGCATGAAAGATTCACCGTGTATAGTATTTCATCTAGAAGATATTCTATTTTTCACATGTCGATGAGATAATGGATTTCGCTAAATATGTATTTATCTTAGGTTCAGTTGCAGAACATCTAATCGATTTCGACTTGAGGCGACGAAATCGACAACTTGTCCCCTGCATTGCATGCTCTCCCCCCGCTTCCCTACCCCGTTCCAAAGTCGAAATATACAAAACAATGCAAATCCATTTTCCTTCTCAAGTCGAGCCCGGAAAACACCAAATGGAAATTATATCTTCATGTTTCTCTGCCTTCCTCGTGGTTGGGATTTAGTTAATAGGACAAGAAATCTTCCTCGGAAAGCGATGGACAAACAAGTAAGAGGAATACAGAAAGAGTGCTCGACAATTCATATCTCTATATATATATATATATATATATATATATATATATATATATATATATATATATATATATATATATACAACTGGGTGGAGTGACTCGCTGCGGTGGTGTAAATGGGGATCAACTCCCTTCATTTTGCTTCGCTTTAACGCACGAACGCCATATTGCTGGGAGATGCAGAAATCCTATTTCACAAATTATCTTCCACTTGAACACTGCGGCCCAAGAAATATCAGGAAGGAAATCAGCTTAAATGTCACAAATATCGCAAAATTTGCCAGCAACATCTGCAAAATCAGAAACTGCAAAAAGAAAGATAAATAAATACAACTGCAACGCCAATGACGAAGATTAGCGTTATGGTTATGAGGCAGGGATAAGAGATGAAGGTCATGGATTAGAAGGAAAAAAAGCAGATCTCGACTACAACTACGACAAGTGGAAGAAAATGGAAAGAATGATTCTCATTGTTCTTTAGTGAATTGATATTGAAGAGTGGCAAAAGTCTCTTCACATATTTCTCCATCTATCTCTGTCTCAGTGTCTTTTACAAAGGGTTTCATATGGTCCCCATCAATCTAGTGATCATAGATACGACCTTCACCTTCGCATTTCACAACTTCCCCAGCTCTGCTGTGCGTGTGAGTGTGTGTCGGGGTTGGGGTTATTGACATATGTCTTTTCTCATCATTTTCCAGATTTACTCTTTCTTCTGATGGAACTGCTACATTTATTGACAAGTTTCCTTTGTTTACAGCGACCAAGTTTTCTTTCCTAGCTTCGATCGAGTGATCCATTTTGAATTCCAACGTTCTCAACTATTTTACTTTTTGAGCTGCATTCACCTTATTTGTTTGGCCGAACCTAAATTGTTTGAATATTCCCCAATGAGTAACACCTCCTATCCAGTCACGTTTTCTAATATATTTCTGGTGTCAGTTCACTGCATTAATTTGTCACATGCTTAAGGTCTCCTCCTCTCTTGAAATTAAAGCTATTTACTATTTTGCTTAATTTCCTCAATTCCGTCATGGCGCAGTTTTTCTTTATTTCAAACGAACAAAGGAATAAAAATAAATTAAAATAAAGCAACTAGATTATCTAGCTCAAGTTTAAGATAACATAATTCAATAATTTCTGACATGATAGGACGACTGTCTAATTCGATGAATTCCCTTGACGTGCACGTTGCATATTGTATGTAAAACTATTTCTTCCTTTTATCATGCCTTATCTCTCGAGCTTGAAGACCATCCACCTGTACATTGCAGGGCCTTAACTCAAAAATTTTGCTCCTGTATGGAGATCATGTTATCAGCAAATATCGAAGTAAGAGTATAGAAGACGTGAGAAACATGTTGCCGATGTTTTCAATAATGTACAGACCAGAATTTATAACGTTATCATTTTGTAGTAATTTATTGAGTGCATTTATGAAAAAAAATACCACCCATAGGTTGCCGACTAAAAGTTTCTCAACAGTTTTTTGTAATGCCAGATATGCTCAATACCATGCTAAAATGCTGCCACCAGAAAGGTATAAGTTTCAAGATGGCGAGCAAGATAGTTGCCAAATCATTAAAATGTCCATTGCTCTTTTATTATTCATCCCAGTCAAGTTATTCCGAAAAATCTCTTTAGCATCACGTGTAACTTATAACATGCCAAAAATATCCAATGTCTGATCACTGGAAAAGTATATATTTCAAAATGGTGGCCAAAATTCCTGCAGAAAAATATCTTATCCCTCCCAGATATCACAACAAAAAGAATATCAATGTTTTTGAAATATCAAGGGTGCCCAAAACATACTAAAAGTCCAACATACTCAGACTGCTGAGTTTTCAATGTAGCGGCCTTTATGAGCATGAAATGCTTAGAAGTTCCCATTACTCGTTAGGTATCTAGCCTAGACAATTTTTTTGTGATGGTTGTTCATAGTATAAAGTGTGTTCGATTACAGATCTCACTAAGGAAAGAGATAATCGCGAAAATGATGCCCAAAATAGCCGCAAAATCATCTAACTGTCCATTATTCGTTCATTATTCATCTCGAATAAGTTTCTCCAACGATGTTATGAAGCCTTATAGGTGATCAATAACATATCTTAAGTTCACCAGAGTCTCGCCACGAAAAATGTGTTATTTTTAAGATGTAGTTTTAAAGTGTCCGTACTTGCTTATTATTTGTCCAAAGCAAGTCTTCCGAACAATATCATGATATCAAGTGTGCTCAATAACTCATAGGAAGTCAGTAGAAATGTGTAATTTTCAAGTTGGCGGCGAAGTTCTTCAGATTTCAATGTATCATTCATGGGAAATTTTTTCTAGCAATTTTGTATGTACTATTCCCAATTATATATCCAATGTCTATCACATTTTTATGGTGGTATATGCGTGATATCCAATATGGAGTCTAAGATGGTGGTCATTTTTTCAGTTCACCATCACTCGTTCATTAATCAGTTTAGACAGGTTTTTCAAAGGTTTTTACAGTATCAAGTAGACTTGATAAGATATCAAAAGTCTCTCATTGTCTGACCACTCGGTCAGTTTAATTTTTAAGATAGCTTTTAAATTATGAAAATGCCTATTACTTGTTCATTAATCTATTCTGGACAAGTGACTTTTGTGTCCATTCCTATAATTTAGGGATGTAGGGATCAAATTAGCATAGTTAAACTATAATAAAAAAAATTACATTTATAAGATCAGTTAACAATTCCACGTTTTCGAGATAAAATAAAAAAAACTTTCAGATAAATAAAGTTTATATGCCTTCAAACAATTACTAATCGAGGGGAAAATTAGGTGGGGAGTATGAGTACAATGTTCACCCACTGACAATAGGGGAACATACATAACAGATACTAAGATTTCATTTCAAGAAAAGAGCAAAGTGCAAAGAGTCATAGAAACAGCGATACAACTCGTTTAACGAGAGATCAGGTTTAATGGTCCTTCCCTTACAAATCACTATCCAATTTTCTTTGCAATTTTCACAATCCCAGCAGTAACGAATTTCATTACAAACGAGGCCATATTCGCTGCATATATATCCTATTGCTGTTGCAATGGTCCTGACTTATTCCAATTTTTGCCATTGGAGCAGCGAGTATATCCGTCAAAATCATCTTGTAGAGATCATTTTAGAAAAATCAGCCGTAGACTTCAAGATGTAGTGCAGCAGATTCGCTAGCCGTAGCATTCTTCCAAATGAACATAACTATTTTTAACTGAAGAGAAACAGCAGTTATTGGAAAGTTTTCGGCTCCAGCTGATATTTGTTGTAAAGATGCTATCTCAGATAAATGAGACTATAAACTGTTTAGAGGCATTTCCAAAGTACAAGTGGATAATGAAAGAGTGTAAACCATGAGCAACTCTAACCTGTGCAGAGACTTTTCTGGAATAGTATACTTGTTATGTCACATCCAATGAATGTATGGAAGCGTAAAACAGCATGAATCATGACATGTTCTAATAGTTAGCTCGAGTCTATCCCAGCCTATTCCAAAACAGGAGGGATCTCTCTTTGCAGCTTCAAAACAGAGGATGATCATAAAGGCATCAGCTTTTTCGTCAAGAGTTTTATATGGCATTTAACATACCTAATACTACAAAAAAATTATTGGAAAACTTGTATAACATAAATAATGAATGGGCACTGTGTAATTCGAGGATTTGGCGGCCATCTTGGACAAAATCTTGCAAATTATACCTTCCGAGTGAGCAGATTATGATGAAATTTTATTATGTCATTCAACACATCTGATACTACGTGGAACTGTTGAAAAGCCCCCTAATTTGGCAGTCAAATCGGATGCCATTTTGTAATGTAAAACATTTCAGAGGTGAAACTTTGACAGACGTTTACTATAATACTGATTGCATATAGTGTGAAAACTTTTTCGCAAATTTGAGGTAGTTTTAGTGTTCTTTTCATAAATGGATTCGACTACGTGATAGATATGAAAACACGGCAAATGACGACGCCATCAATTCTGGTTTGTAAATAGTTTCAATAATTTGGCACCATTTTTCCAACGTACGCTCACGAACTTTGATCTTCCAGCAGAATATTGCTTGTAGCATGCACTCCGTACTGTACTAAATGGAGAATTAAGGAACTCTCTATAAGGATATGAAGGGAAATGAGAATGAAAAAGGACAAAGTGAATTTTTAGGACCGACTGAGATGATATACGCCTGGAAAAGTTTTTAAAATATATCGGCCGATGAGTGAACAGGAAACTCAATTGGCTAACTGGACAAAGGTTGACCCTAAATATGCAATAGGGATGGAGGATTTTAATGTAATCAGTAATCTCTCAAAATCAAGAAAAACTAAAGATAAACTCCAAAGTAACGCTGTGGAAAAAGCATTCCTCGCGTTGTCTCTATTTTGCATCTTTGTTATTTCTCTTCATGACTAGGTGATATTTTAAGAGGAAAAAAAATTCCATCAAAATATTCCATTGAAAACTGTCAACTGTCAACCAAACTATAGACATATGTTTCTCCAGTTTTCAACTTGGTCTGACTGGCTATGTACGTACGTATGCATGTCTGTATGTCACGCGAAGACAACCCACGGCAATGGAGTTAAAGTGCTGGAAATCTTATCCATTGAAATTTGTAAGAGGACCATTCCGTTTCGTGTTTTTAAAATCAACCAAACTAAATAAGCTTTTATTGAGGGGTTTCATTTTCCTATGTAAGTTCTTGCAAAACTAGTCCCCTGTTTCGTGTCTGGCAGTATCGACACTTATTTAGGGGGTGAACTGTTTTTCATTCAGATTTCCTAGTGATCACCGTCCATCAAAAGGGAAAAAAGTTATTTTTCCTATCCCCCCTTCCTGTTTTTTCCAATCTGCCCAACACGACACTCTGCCAAATGACATTAGTTGCATGGCAGTTTCTTTTTAGTAACTAACGAAACCTGTCATCCTTCTGAACACAACTATATTGATTACTATCATTTACAGCGTACGAATGAAAATAAATGACTTGAAGACTCAGTGCAAACGAATGAGAAAATTAATGGCTATAGATCAAACACTTAAAAACATATTGTTGCCAAACAAAGAGAAATTAAAGACAACCATTCAGCCTTGAAGAAAGAATATATTTATCGACATATATTGATAAACGAGGAATCAACTTGATGGAGACGGCAACGACATCACCAAAAGGTAGCCGACAAAACAGAAACAAACGGATTGTTGACAGGTTACCAGAACAAAATTTAAAGGTGCTCTGGTTAGACGGACGCAAACGAAAAATCGTGGAACAAGGGAGCAGGGATTTATACAAACTCCCAAATCAGAGCTACTTCAAGTAGAAAAGAATTGAAATCAGAAGGAATATACCTAAGGCTAAAGAGTGCTATTTCTGTTGAAAAAAGGATTTTTTTTTTCATCTAGGGTTTTAAGATAATGTTGTCAACAATGACCAGCACACAAGCAACTAAATGGAATAAACTGATAATGTATATCAATCTAACCGAAGTTTATTCCAATTTCAATAGAACTAGTGTCCTGATCCTTGTTGTTTTTATATTGAGTTTTTTTATTGACCCCAGACTTTTTAGTCTTCCTCAAATTGTTTTTCTCACATGAATATGATGGTCATATTTCAATATGACCACTGATGAATCATGCATACAGTTCATCAAACATGAGAACAAAGAAAAAGACTCATAGGGGAAATTGAAGTGAACATAATCATCTATATTTGGAATTGGAGACTTGATCATTATTGACGGATTATAAAGCAGAGAATGTCGATGTTTACCAGGAAAAAACTGTCAAAGTTTAAAAAAATGTAGACTTTCCGAGATCTTCAAATATCTGTAATAAGAGCACTAGTTTCAGAGTATATATATGCGTCATAGAAGCAAGAAAAAACAAGAAAACATATAAATTATATCCAAAATATTAAAGAGTGTTAACAAAGACTTCAGGAATAGCTCATCTAACATTCATGGATGAGGAAATAATCAAAGAGTATAAAACAAAGAAGATGAATAGAGAACAAAAAGCCTACGATACTTTCCCCCGATGTTGGAGATTAAAATGCCCAGAGATTTAAAAGGAAAATTTTCAGATCTATCAAATGAATGCAGGTGGACAGTCCACACTTGAGAAGGGGCATTTTCCGGTGGGATCCTCTATCCTGAGAGCTTTTAATGATTGAGAGAATACCACTAAATAGTTTTTCGCTCATTCGAATTCAAATAAGCAACTTACGAATCACCATGAGACTGCATGGAGTGAAAGTATCAAATAATACTATAAATGGATTCAATCGAACGGATTGATATGTAAGAACTTGTTATCAAAGAATATCCAGGAACGAAGAACATATTTGAAACTAAAATTAACAACAGAATCTTGATCAAAAGAATAAACACATGCTGAGCAAATAATAAGGGGATATTCGGTGCCATTCAAACATTAGATAAAAGTATAACTGAGAGATATGAATTGCAAAACAAGGAACTCAGTAAATCCGTAGCTTGATGATAAAAACATTCATTTTCACCGACACACTTTTTTTTAATATGATATACTCCCAATCAAATAGATCGTGCAATAAAAATTCTACGGAAAAAAGTTCAAGATTGAAATCCAGTTAATGACCACGTGTGAAATAGATGGCAATCATCCATTCACATACACATACACACACATACACATATATATGTGTGTGTGTGTGTGTGTGTGTTTGTGTGTTTGTGTGAATGGATGATTACAATCTACATATATGTATATGTGTGTGTGTATGTGTGTGTGTGTATGTGTGTGTGTGTGTGTGTGAATGGATGATTACCATCTATTTCTCACACACCTGCACACACATATATATATATGTATATATATATATATATATGTATATATAAGTATATCTTTGTGTGTGTGTGTGTGTGTGTGTGTGTGTGTGCATTCGAGAAATTTTTACTGTTTTAAACACTGGAAACAAAACAAAAAACTCCAAAACCTAAGTCATTCAACACATACACGTGTGTGCGCACGCATGCACACACACATACACATACACACACACTTATATATGCATATATATATTCTTTTTGTTTCTATCTCCACCATCTCCTTCTCTTTTTTTTTTTTCTTTGGTCTTTCTAGGTCGATGAAAAGAAATTGACACTTCCTTTGGCAGACTCAGGTTAATTGAGTGTCTTATCATTTGGAAAGAAAATACAGCTGAGTTTTATCTTGTGTAAATCAATTGGCTTCCGCTGTGGGTTTCGACCAGACATTGGCCAAGATTTACGATTCAATTTCATTTCCTCGAGCTTTATTGGGTTACCGTGGCAAGAAAGAGGAGTGGTGGAAAAAAATAACACGATAAAAAATGCTTGACGAACGGACTACAGTGTGGACGGCATCCCCCATTCAAAATAACGACAGACTTGTAATTTCAGGTGCTATCAGTTGCCAGGCGCTTATGCCTATTGAAAACTCAACAGAATATGCAGAAAGATTTTGTAACCTTTGCAGTTTGTTTTTTTTCTCTTGGATTTCACTCTCATTCGATTTTTTTTTACGAATTTCTCCCTCCCTCTCTCTCTCTCTCTCTCTCTCTCTCTCTCTCTTTCCTTATATATATATATATATATATATATATATATATATATATATTTCAGTGCATTTAGATATATCCTCACGTCTCTATCAGACGCTCTTTGGTCGGTTTGTTGGTGCGTCCCAGCTACGTTAAACCGTAGAAATCGAGGAAGAAGTGAGATACCATCAAAATATATGATGCTATTGAAAAAGTGGCGTCATCAGAAAAAATTATTGCAAAAAAGGCCAAAAATAGCCATTCATGATTTTTCTTTCCATCTCTCTTCCACCTTCTCTTTTTTTCTCTTTTCTCATATATATATATATATATACATATATATATACATATATCTATATCTATATCTATATCTATATATATATATATATATATATATATATATATATATATATATATATATATATATATATATATATATATATATATATATATATATACCCTTTGTTTGTTCGTGCCTTTCCTTTGCAAAATATACAAAGTCTATCGACCTAATATTCTACAAACAGGCTCAGAATATTTAAGCTTACAGGTGAGGTTGACTTTGGGGGTCATTCAAGGTCACCACGGGTTATTTTCAGTCATTTGTAGCCAATTTCCAGAGTTCTGGATCACAATTTTGCACGAATGATCCTGAAATTTAGCGTATGGTCACATTTTCTCATGGCAAGGTTTGCAATTTGTGCCTTAGAGTTCTAGAGACATTCAATGTAACCAGAGGACATTTCTGGTCACTTTAAGACAATTCTCTGTAAAACAAGTTTGGGGCCACAATTTATATCTTATTGGACATACAGGTACATCTTTCCATATGCAAGGGACTATATATATATATATATATATATATATATATATATATATATATATATATATATATATATGTGTGTGTGTGTGTGTGTGTGTGTGTGCGTGAGAGTGTGCTTGAGAGTGTGTGTGAGAGTGTGAGTGCGCACGGGCAAATTTTTATGCCTCGGGCAGCAACGTTGAGAATTGGGTGGTTTAAGTGCGGTATTTCGAATCCTGCTAAACAAAAGTACTGCTTGCACGGTCAGTAGAACATAGTCTCGTTAAGACAGCTCCCTGGTGGACGCAGGTCCGAGTCAGGCGCAGCGCTCATTTCCTTCCTTCATTAACGTGTTCTATTTGCTACACCATAAATCCTGGTGCCGGACCAAATACATTTCTTTACGTATACAAGAGACAGACTGCTGTATTGAACTGGTCATGTTAGACAGAAATATTTCGTATTCATACTAAATATCAAAGAAACAAAAATTTGTGCCGTTATTTTACTTGTAACCATCGCAGTCTAGTTCGTACAAATAAGTTGAAAGCGGACTACCTACCCCAGGGCAAAGTGTAGGGGTTTCTTTTCTCAAGCCATTGGCAATATTTTCATCCTGCACTAAGTATTCTATCTACGGGATCAGTTGTCAAACGTAAAATCAGATCTAATTATTTCGTATTATTTTTCCACATGCAATACTGCACGATACCATCCAATAACCTTCACTCCAAAACATCCTGACGAGGCGAAAAAGACGGTTCCTGACTGTGAAAATGTCGAGAAATCTGACATTTACGGCATAGCTATTCACAGTAACAGAGGTCCTGGCTTTGTGGTTAGAAGATAGAGAGAAAAAAGTGGGTGACCTTTACTTGGAAGGATACTGGCGATTGTTGCAGTGGACATCGGCTTAGAACGACGTCGAGAGCATCTCTAGAGTCGTTTGCAGGATAAAGGCTCAAGAGATTTCAATATGAATTAACGAATAACAAAGAAAGAAGATAAGTACTCAGAGCTAATGCAGGGACGAGGAAAATCGAAAGGAACAAGAGAAAGAAGATAAAGAGAAATAAAAGTGAAGGAATGAGAGAAAGAGGGAAAGGGTAAAAGAGATGAAAAAAAGGAAAGGTAATAGGAAAAAATCTTTTAAATTGCAAAATGAGAAGGAAAATAAAAAAGGAGAAAACGAAAAAAAATGAAGGACAATAGAACAACGTTGAATTTGATCTGAGAAAAAAAAAACGAATTTTTAATTACGCCATCAGTAAGATTATCCGCCAAAAACCCATCGGTCTAGCTGTTTGACTGTCTGTACGCACTCTCCCACAGCCATAACTACCTGATATAAACTGTGGGTTCCGTGATGCTTTTAGCAAATCAGATTTTTAATCCCCCCCAGCCCCCCATATGTTCGCAGCAATATTCAATTTATATGATAATTCATCATGCTATCATAATCGCTTACTGATTGATGACGAAATAAAGAGAAATAATTTTTTCTAACCGATTTTCGAAATTAAAAAATTCTCGAGTTAAAAAAAACACTAAAAAGAAAAACAGAAAGAAAGGTAACAAAACAGCTGACTAGACAGTGTTTATAACAAATGAATACGTTTCAGATATATTTCTATGATTTTTTTCGAAATAGATTACATTGCATTTTCTTTTAATTTTAAATGCAATGAACATCATTACCTTTATTTTTATTCTATTTTTTTCTGGACGCTGTAACAGGAATAAAATTGAGAAGGGTTAAAGTCAAAGGAGAATTATTTTTTTCTCTGTTTTTTTTTTTTTTTAACTTTTAGTGCCGAAGCTGGAGGGAAAATCTTTTTCGACTACGAGGGTTCTCCTTCTATAGTGGGGAGTCAAAATCGAAAGAGCTTCGCTTTAAAAGGTCAAAATTGAGTGAGTATATATATATATATATATATATATATATATATATATATATATATATATATATATATATATATATATATATATATATATATATATATATATATATATATATATATATATATATATATATATATATATATATATATATATATGGATCAAAATCCAAAGGGATTCGTGTTTACTTTTGGGGGTAAAAATTGGGAGTTTTTTTCTTCTACAATTTCGGATAGAATATTTGAAGGGGAATCCATTTTTCTTTGTCAAATCTTTTTCTTTCCATTTTCCAATCAAAATCGAGGCGGAGATTTCCATCAATGGATCAGAGACAAATCTGAGGAGTAAGTTTTATCAAAATTTTAGATATCAAAATTTGGGATATTTTTTCCACTTTCAATGTTCAAAATCTGGTTGGGATTTATATTCCACTTTTAGATGAGAAATCAAAGAGAACTTTCTTTTCAGTTTTAGAGATCAAAATGAAATCTTTTTTTTTCAATTTGGGGGGGGGTCAAGATTGTTTATCTCAACTTTGTAATCGATTTTTACTATAATTGCACTTTTACACCGAAGTGCAAACCTTTATGTTTTTGAAATAGAAGAATTATACTAGAATATTTTTTTCAAAATATGCCCTCAATGAATTCGATGAAAAATATCAACTCATGAAATATTTACGCCAAGTCAATTTTATCTGGAGTTTCATACAAAATGGTAAATGTAATTGATCAAGTTGGTGAGTCCATCGTATTAAATGAAGGGTGGGAGATATTTTTTATCAGCATTGTCATTTAATTTTGTGTAATTAAATGAAATAAATTTTAAAAAGCACTTTCCATTATTATATTACATAAAATTGAAAATAAATCAATTTTACCTTTTGATTTTGATAAATCTTTGCATTCAGCCGCCATTCGATTTTATGCACTGATTTCAATTTATGATATAACCTTTGCCATTCTCCCTCATTAGTAATTACTATTTTTACTATAATTGCACTTTTACACCGAAGTGCAGACCTTCCAATTTTTGAAACTGAAAAATCATTCTAGAAGATTTATTTTCAAAACTTTCATTAAGTTTATGAATTTTTGTAATGTTTTCTTAATTTATCATGAGGTTCATTGGCCATTTCCAAAATATTGTCATCAAATAATAACTCTTTTTTGATAATCAGTGAATGGAAAGTTTATCAAAATTTCCACATGTCTTTTTGAAAAGATATCATACGAGTAGCATAAAAGCAAGATCGCTAAGAATACTGATATTATCTCCTTTAGTTACTCATTCATTCGCACCTATCTCTTCATTGTACTGAGAAGATGAAAATCAGCCTCAAGTAGAGATGATTTGATGGAAACTTGTACGACGAAAACGACTTTTTCGAGCAGCATTTCTATAGCATACGACTTTTACAAACAATATTCCTTAAGCATGCTATTCATTCGAGCATTATCTCAATAGCATGCCATTCCTTCGATTATTCCTTTAGAATGCGAGATCATAATCACACTTAGGTATTTTTTGTAATTTTAGGTCACTCATACTTCAGCTGCAAAATGAATTTCTGGTAAATGTGAACATCTTTATATCATATCCTAATTGAAAAAATGTTGGTTGACATTACTGAAAAACAGGGTAAGACCTGCTTTCTCACAAGTCATCTCATGCTATTTTCTTACAATTGAAATATTATTAAAATTTCAAAGAAGATATGTGAATCAATATGATATATTTCAAAAATATATCTTCAAATAGGCATTCAGGTATAAGTATACTTGTTGTAGTCAATCTGTGGGAATATACTCAGTAACATTAATTTGTACATTAAAACTAATCAAAATCCTCCATCTGGTATGATTAATGTTTCTCCTTTTTTTTCACAATTTCTATTAAATATTTTTACATATTATTTTTCATCTTCCTACAGTTATTTTTTTACTCTTTTTTTCTTCTTTTTCTTCTTCTTCCTCTTCTTCTTCTTTTTATTATTATTATTATTATCATCATTATTATTACTATCATTATCATCATTATTATCACACTTATCATTATTATTATTACTCTCATTTAAATCGTTATTATTATCATCATCATTATTACTATTATTATTATTATTATTATCATTATTATTATTATTATTATCATTATTATTATTATTTCCTCTTAATTCCCTGTTATTATTATTTTTATTCCCCTCACTATAATAATGTTTAATATAATAATGATAACAACAACTGCAACAACAACAACAACATAATAATAATAAAAATAATAGTAATAATAATAATGATAATAATGATAATAATAAAAATATAATAATAATAAAAATAATAACAACAACAACAACAACTCTTCTGCCAATCCTGTTTTCGCTTACTATTGAACCAAGTGACATCATCCTTCCTTCATGTATCTATTGTACTTTTGGTCCTCCCATCAAATGTTGTTCTTCCTTTCCCTACTCTTATCCTATTTGGTCAAACCGTTTCTGCTGGCGCACATACAAAGCTCCACATGACAGCAAGGGTGACAAATGCAGTACGGTCAGCTGCCAGCAAACGTAACTGTCACTTTCAATCTTTGTGATTGCTCACGTATGGCTTCGTCAATCATAACCCCAGCATCCCCAAGTCCAATGCATGCATTTCTACTGTGATCGAATTGTTACTTATTCAAGCAGGTCCGGCTTAATTGGTGAGAGTAAACAGAAGTCAGTTAACCCGGTTTCTTCCGCAGTGAAAGTAATTAGTTATTATGGATTGGCAAATCCCTACGTTACTTCATTATTCAAGAGGGAACTGATCCAAATAAATAAGTTTCAAGCCTGTCAGTGGTTGAAGCTATAAAGCTTTCTAGAATATATATATATATATATATATATATATATATATATATATATATATATATATATATATATATATATATATACATATATACATATATACATATATATATACACATATATATATATTTATATATATATATATATATATACATATATATATATATATACATAAAAGGAAAAAGCGACATCAGAAGAGGTGTATGGGTTATCAGCACAGAAAATAGAATTCAAAATTGGATCGGATTAGGGCTGATATTGTATATGTTTACTTTGTATATATAGCACTGATAAATACATGAATCCACTTCTACATATCATTAGTTCAATTACTAGAAATTCTTGTAGAACATTCCGTTATTAGCTTGTTAAAATGGTTCATGTGAGGGAGAGTTGATGAATGAACACTAAGGTAAACTACCTTTTATCACAAATTTACTTAATCAAGCCGAAATAGCGAAAGATTTTACCCCAAAATCAAATTCCAAATGAAATGACAATTTGGTCTGAATAAATGAACAACTCAATTTTCCATGCACCGTTCATGGGAAACCACAACAATTGAATCCGTTCTCTTTTCCACCGTTTCTCACTTTTAAAAGTAACGCACTTAATTGAAAAAGAGTTGTTTTGAGAACTATGAATTTTATTTCAGTCATTCTCTCAGATTTTTCCTTAATATGTTAATTCGGTAGCACTGATGCTTGATCCAAATAGATGGCGTATCGGTCAAAATGAACGGAGAAATTAGCACTGATTACATGTTTGAATTGGTTCTTACAGCATCGGTTCAATTTTGCAGGTTATCAAACTACTATTAGTCATATTACGTAGAATCAACTATGTATTCATTGTCTGTCCGTCTACATCTCTCTCCGTTTCTCTCTCTCTCTCTCTCTCTCTCTCTCTCTAAATATACATACATGTGTGTAGGTGTGTGTGTGTGCGCGTGTGCATAAAGAGAGAGAGGAGAAAAACAAAGAGGGCAAGAGACTCATATAATAAGATGCAGAGCGTACAAAGAAATACCTCCAGTTAAAAATGAATTAAATTCGGACGAAACTCCCTTTCCGACGATTTGTATCATATATTATGGAACCTTTAACAATGTATTAGCCTTCAATCAATAGAATCTTAGGTTAACAACACGCTGTTGTCTATAACTCGAGGAACGCCACTATCATGGATACTATTGTTTGAAACACGTGCAGTTTTTGGTGAATATGAACCATCAGAATACTTTTCAAGAAATTTTGGAAACAAATGTGTCAACAAACTGTATCCATATTCGTAATGTGTTGTATCTTGTTATAACGGGATTGACATCTACCCTTTTTCAAATTTCACTCTGAGAAAATTCAAAATTCTGATCTATCCGTGATAATGGAATTCTTTATGTTTACAATTAAATAAACTTCGAGTTCTACTAATGAGTTCCACCATTAATACACCGGAGAAAAGAGAAGATATGATTTAATAAGTATTCACTCTGTTCTAAAGAAATTATTTGCATAATTTTATCGACTGCCTCAATATTTCGTTAAAAACCTTCACTTGAACCAACCTGGCTCCGAAGTTAAATATCATATTTTTCGCAAAAACCACAAGATTTTGGTCAGTGGAATGGAATAAGATTTTGCAGGAGGCACTATTCGCTCTCACAGCTTCTGATTGATTGATGACCACTTGAGACGTTAGATTCACTGAAGAAAAAGTAAATAAACTGAATTAAACTATGCTTGCAGTTTCAATCTATAAGAACAGCCATGAATGCAAGAAGACTTAGTTAAATGATGCCAACGTCAATTACTAATGTAATCCATTACGCTCTAATCAATCCCAGGATTGGAATCATTTTCACATTTTCAGTAATATATATATATATATATATATATATATATATATATATATATATATATATATATTCCAAACTGGGTTTACATTTTCCTCTGTCAATGCCAGTCAGTAAATTATATCAATTTATATGATCGATAGTCCTCTCCAAGATTTCTTTTTACTTTTAGCAATTTGCTTTGTAAATATCTAAATTCCTAGCAAATATAGCAGTGGTTGACGCTTCTAATTCTTCACAAAAGACTGATACCGCTGTCTAAAGTCATTCAAATGTAAGGAATAGAAGGTCCATACTCATACCTATGTATTGCAGGTAATGCTCTAGCTCTGTAATGAAAAAAAAAGATTAATTTCACTTCATTTCACATCTATTACGACGGAAATTATATCGAAATATTTTTAAAAAGTGCTAGACATGATACAGTTCGGGCTAAATATACTGATTTAAACTAGTTTGAATAATTCTCAGGAAAATGAAATCTCATATGTGATTAACAAGCTGTTCTAAAGAATTCGAAGAGGTGCATGTTTTTATATCATGTCTGTCTGTCAAACATACAATATCTCCGACAGTTCACAGAAATTTTCAATGACATGTAATGGAATGGTTGACCGAAAGGTAAGGGAAAGTTATTGAATATTAGGTCAGATCCATGAATACTTTTTTGTCGATGTATATATTTTCAAGAAGAAGTTGTCGATTGTCTGGAATACATGTAAAACCAAATCAGTTCTATTCTCTTCATTTAAGCTATATGTGAAATGATTCTCGTACTGTTTTCAATTATTTTATGGCATTGGGAATGGTATACACTGTCTGGATGCTTTCTAGTTTTTGCCTCAATCTCGTACTGTTTTTCGATATTTTTCTTGTGATTTGATATTTTTCCATCAAATCTGTCTACTAATAATTCTCTCCGTGTTCCATCTGTATTCGGTTCATGGCAGAAATTGGTCTTTTCTGTTTTTGCTTTTGATTGGAGGCTCAATGCAAAATTGCTTATCTTTCCAGCTGTGAATGATCATAGTTTGAAAAAAAGCAAAATGAAAAGATTTTAGTCGAATCCTAAGTCAGGTGACCAATGTCTTTTGGCTTCATCTAATGTTGAAGGTGATTAATTGAAAAAAAATTGGAAAGGTCTAATAATGGAAAATTCTCTTATTTTGTCTTCTATTGAGTAATTATCACTAAAAAAAAAACAAGCATGAACGCTACCGGACACAAACTACGAGGAAAGCTTAGCATAAACTTATATTGTAACTGGCCTCCCCTCTAAAACCCTTTTGGGAGGGGTAAAAATTATTTTTCTTTAAATACAACAGCGGGTGAATGTTTAAACTTTCTGCCCTCTAGATCCATTGTTTGGGCCTGTGAATGTGAAACGTGCATAGATAGCCAGAATACTGAAGAAACCCATGTTGACAGTTTTAGTGACAGTCTTTTTTGACGGTTTCTAAACACATTGTTGATTTCCTGTTTCAGTATGTGGGTGTGTTAACTTTGTTCACTAGCGTCTTTGTCATCTTAATATATTTCAATATTTGCATCTTGTCTTGATTAATTTTCAATCTTTTTTGTCTGTATACTTTTCTTCTACATTAAGTTTCTGAACACAATTTTTCATAGAAGTCTCGTGCGATATTTTATTGCTTGTAACTATTCCCAAAACACACACACACACACACAAACACAAACACACACACACACACACATACACACACACATGTACATACACGTATAACATCCTTTGATCTTTTATTTATGTCTTTAATTCAATTTCTTTTTTATATAATCTCATTTTTAGAGCATTAGTTCTTATCATTAATTTCACAAGATTAAACTATACATCACTTGACAAGGTGTCTGTTTTTCCTGTCGGCTCCATTTTTTTTTTTCATCGGTTTTCTTCTTTTGTTTTTCTTCTTTGGTGTTAATTGGGTTTTAATTTTTTCTGATGGTTTATTTCACCTTTCCTATTTTTTTTTTACAATTCGTTCAACCTAATCTTATTTTTCCT
Organism: Thysanoteuthis rhombus; assembly: GCA_963457665.1. Classification (NCBI taxonomy): domain Eukaryota; kingdom Metazoa; phylum Mollusca; class Cephalopoda; order Oegopsida; family Thysanoteuthidae; genus Thysanoteuthis; species Thysanoteuthis major. Next base: position 19,987,796 of record OY735213.1, read on the forward strand.
GAATAAAATAGTCATGTTAGATTTTGATTCAGAACATAATATATAGGGAAAATCCTTTTAGGGAATTTCAAGTTCGGAATTTTTTAGATCACTTGTTTTCATCTAACTCTATCAACGAAGTTGAAGGTGTATATGTATTTGGCTGTGTCAGTCCCAATGGTTTCTAACGTGTTATCTCCAAAAGCAGTGAATGAATATCAATGAATTTTTGTTGAAGGGTGGGTAATAGGCTACAAAGGAGGTGCTCAAATCTTGGAGTGGATCAAAAAATATTTTTTGTATTTGAGAGATATTTTTCCTTTTTTATATATCGTTGTATATTGTAATGTCAGTCCAGATAAAATCTAAATGATAAATTCCAATTATATTTTTTTTCAGGATGGGCAATAATTACATAGAAAAAGTGATTGGGGTGGATCATTGCACTTTTACTTTCCATGACAATGGCGTTGGTAAAGGTATGAGCTATGAGTAGTATATGTAATCAATTAAATAGCAAGGTAACCTACAACAACAGTGCTAGACAACGTCTTTCAAAAGGCTGGACTCCCACAGAAGCAAAATCTGACAGTATATCTAGCAGTAGAAAATATAAGGGACGAACCGGTATACTTTATATTTCACTTTTGAAGAATAACGGAATGACATTATCCGAGGTGAATCATGTTAATCTGTTTCTGCAGAGCATGTGTGGAAAGAAAAGAGAGCAATCTAACTTTCCCAGGATTTTATCAAATTTAAAGACAGCAAATTGAGCAAAATATGAGTGACTAAAAAGAACTCATTAAAACAATGGTAACACGGTATGCAAATCACTTCACAGAAAAACAATTTGATAATCAATACCCCTTGTCTGAGTAAATAGCTCCCAGCCAATTTGCAGAACATCTGCTAGGACATTATGAACTTGTTAATACATCCTACAATAGAGGTCATGTTGAGATTGCAGTTCTCTCTGTCTTACATTGATACGACTTGAAAGTGAGCTACATCTTCAAACTTGCAATCCAGTTGGACCATGCTATTCGAGTTGTGCAGATGAATAGCTAAGGAAAAAGTATAAATATAACTGTAAAATACAACTTTTAAAAAAAAACTGAGTTTAGATCGGCTGAAATATTCCATTGAAAACCACTAACTTGAACATATCCAAAAATCTTCAGAATACTGGTAAGGTGATTTCTTATTAATGGTGACTTGGTAACCGAACTGATAAATGTCTACTTCATGACTCTTTAATTTGTGAGTTTTTTTACGACTGCGACAAATCGTGACTGCATTCGAATGGTATTTACTTATAACTATTCTATGACGTGGTGCTGTTCAGGATTTATATGTTTCAGATTTTGTCTATCAGCTACTACATCAACTTTATTAGCAGATGATCGTAGTTGTTGTTCTTGTCGTCGTTGTGGTTATCGATGATGTTGTTGTTGAAGAAGCAGTGAAAACGTTAATTCCAAAGTTACCAATGAGAGGACAATTTGTAAATTAAAAGACCCGACACCTAGCTCTGGGAAGTAGACAAAAGAAAATTAATTGAAATGCCTGAGGTAAAATAAATAGACTTATAAGCCTTAATATGTGTGGATCGATTAAGATCGAAAAACAGTCCATGAATCTATCGCAGATTTCGCAAGTTTAAAGAAATACTGTTTACAAGCAGAAAAAGGTCAGCATCAAACTAACTGCTATACTTCCTGCAGCAATATTCAAAGTAGAAAAATTATTCTTGAGCTGGGTTTTCTATCAAGGTTAGTTTAGTCCTGGGCTATTGAAATCAGGGAGATTGTATGACTAAGATTTCCAAGTAGAGTTATCTACCTTGAAAAAATTCTCAGCATTAGTCTCTGTATTATTTATCCAGCTGAGAAAAGATTCAAATTATTTGCCTGTTGTTTCTACACATTCATGGTATAACTTACATGTCAGCAAGCATTAGGTTATTACCTGTGGAGTGTCGTTTTTTACGTCACAGAGAAAAAAATATAAACAAAATGAACAAATGTTTTCATCTTGAATTCAACACATGATCATAAAAAACATAATTATTCTTTTCAATTCTGTTCTTGATTTTTTTTCTCGAAATAAATTAGTGTCAAATCAAAAAAAGATACTCTTATCAAATATAACGTAAATGTTAACCGTCATAAATTTAAAGTTTTCTATCATCAAAAATTCAATTGTGAAGCAATCACTGACAGTAAAGCAAAAAAGTAAATTCAGAATTCCATAGTCAAAAATCTACCAAATATTTATCAATAGCTGATGATTTTTAAATGTACTGTGCCAAAAACATCCTTTTTTGCATTAAAAAAAAACGAAAAATGAATTTTCAACGCTCTTTACCGGCGCTTTTCAATAGTTGTAACAGATCTTTATAACTGCAGGTTGACAGACGGGTTATATTCTGCGATCATTCCAGCAGGATAATGAGAAAAGGGGAAATAATCCAAAATACATCATCCGTAAGACCATGATCACTAATGTGTTATATATTTTCCTATCAAAATATTTATATTACTATAAAAATAGTGGTCAATTCTGATGTTATTTTCTGTGCCAGTAAATGCTTTCCAGATGAATTTCCTGGAGAATTTATATTCCATCAACAATGAAATCGAGTTGAACAAAAACAATCCTAGAAAATTCCGTATGGCTTTTCATTATAGATGTATATAACAACATAATTTCAGCTCTCCTTAACTCGGAAAATCATTTTTCCTATATTTACCTAACGAAGTCCGAAGGATACATATATATATATATATATATATATATATATATATATATATATATATATATATATATATATATATATATATATATATATATATATATATATATGAAAATATTTTGTTTTGCCATTCTCAGCGAGAAAAGTATACTTCGAGGATTAATAGATAAAATCGAAATGTACAACCATACGTTTGAAAATAGACCCCTTGTACCGATGAGAAATGTGAGCATATCTGAAGCAGTTTGATCACGAATTTCAAATTATTTTGTGAACATACAACCAGCCTGGAAAAAAACATCTCTAGATTTCTTACTGAATATTTATCAACCCAGAACATTTTTCAACATCACATAATATCTAATTATTTACAAATACATTTACAGCACACATGATGTCAAAAACAGAGCACTAAGAGACTTTGGAGACCACTCTTATAACATATTTCAAGGACAGTTAGAGATGATTGGATTGCATGAACCACTGCAATGAACGCAACAAAGACGAAGATATTGATTCTATTGATACTTAGAATAATCTATTTTACAATATGGAAAGAGAATTTTATATCAATCAGTTTTTAAAGGATTAGCTTAAAGGTGATCATGATAACAACTATATTGTTTACGTTGTGCACTGTACCATGATGGTTAAAACAACGAAGCTGTCTTCGGAAGAATCCAATTTTTTGAGTATTGACGTCTCTCCGGGGCATTCTCCCTGTGCCTGCCACTGTCACGTTTTGTTCTCTGTTCCCAAAGAGAAGCAAACACAGAGTAAAAAAAATGTTGTTGATTTTAGACAGCCAATATTGCCTTCTGTTTTGCTGCAATGTTGATTAGTCCTTTCTCTGTCCCTGCGGGTTTATTTTCCAGTTAACCTGCAGTGAATCAACAGTAGATCAGGGATGGAACCTCGCTTCCTCCTCAAATTTCTTAATCGGACTTCAAAATTCGTAACAAGAGCTTAATATTGGAAGGACACGTTTTCCATCTTGCTATGATATTTATATATATATTTTATATTCTATTTCTTTGTGTATTCTTGCAAATCTTATCAGTAAACTGCTTGATATCCAATAAAGGGGCTATTATAATGATAATAATACGAGTTTATTTCAGACTAATGAATTTCACAACTTGAAACAGTCTGCATTCATCGATTAAAATTTGCCCTCTGTAGCTATTGAACAGTCAACAATGTAATAGTCCTACTGTATATGCGTGTTTATTCGTGTATATATGCATGCATATGTATGTGCGTATGTATGAATATATGTATAAACAAAAGATCATTTCAAAATTTAACATTATGAAACAAGAAAAACTCACACAAAAAATGAAAACACAATAGAATGAAAGAAAGGAAGAACAAAAAAGAGAGAAATAAAGAGATTACATCCACAAATACAAAATAGGTACCATATTAATGTAAATAAAAATCTTACCTAGAAATTAACATATTTCATTCTTTGCAAGATACAAAGAACATTCAGAAGAGAAAAAAAAGGAATTATACGCACACACATCTTAACAGACCCATAGCAACTCTCAGAGACACACCACGAGGTCAATTAAAGTAAAACAAAAATTACACATAAATGCAAATAAGCACGAACATTAAACAACATAACATTAAAAAAGACCGAATAACTTGGCTAGAACCCGGAAAAATTTACTCAGTCTATCGTCTAGACTAAAAATTAAAGAAAAAGAAAAATGAATTTTTTATCACTCCGTGGATAGTGCAATATACTTCAAGTCTTGGAATTAATTAATGAAACATAATGTAATGTATAATACATATGATTATGAATTGTGTCATATCATATCGTGACTTCATTTGTTATTACACGGTGTATATATTATTTGGCTTAGGCAATGTGAATAAAATAGACAATTAAAGAAAAAAGCGCTGTCGAGGCAGCTATCCGATCGGTCATAAGTTTAAATCCTGCAACAGCCCAATTTCCTTCATTTGTTAATTCTATGTCCGTTGCTTATGCCACATGATGAGTACACGGTGTAATAACGGGAGATAATTTCAAATATAATATAGTGCAATTTATAATCATTTTTTTGGATCATATATCCATTTCTTAATAATGTATATATATATATATATATATATATATATATATATATATATATATATATATATATATATATATATATATATATATATATATATATATATATATATATATATATGTGGGGGTGGATGGGGGGTACAAATCAGGCTAGCAGTATAACATAACATAATATTATATCAATAATAAAAGGCCACTTCTGTAATGTAATGGATTTATTTCATAGAGTGCTCGATACATACAACTTTTTACTCATGAACTTGAGTTGTTTTTAGAGTAGAGCTGGAAATAAATTGTAGAATGTGGATTCGTTACACAAACCAGCTCATGTTTTTGCCCCCTTCAGGTTTCATCAGGCAAATGATTGTCTATGTTTTTTGGGGTCTATTTTTTTGGAATTCGGTGAGGATGTATTGAGTGTGGTAGTGACTGGTGTGGGGGATATTCATTTTGTCAGAGGATGTGAACTCGATATAGGGGTCATTTCTGCAAGATGACTCCTATATGGAGAAAGACGGGGGAGAAAGAGAAAAATGCACCGCTTTAGGCGTTGGTTCATGTATGAATAAAGTATATTCGAAAAAGTGTATAAATATGTGGTTAAAATTTGTGCGTGTATATATATATATATATATATATATATATATATATATATATATATATTTATATATATATATATATATATATATTTATATATATATATATATATTTATATATATATATATATATATATATATATATATATATATATATATATATATATAGATAGATAGATAGATAGATAGATAGATAGATGGATAGATAGATAGATAGATATAGAGAGAGAGAAAGAAAGAAAGAGTAGGAGATGAGAATAGAGAGTGAGAGCAAGGATAAAGGAAGAATGAAAAATATGAATCATTTCATGATTTCAATAGATAGTTTGAGAGAACCTTAGAATAAATAGATTCAAAAAAGATGTCCACGGCCTTAGTACCGTAATCAGGTTGAAACAAGTTTGTTGGAATGTATTAAACTTTTTCCCCACAATAATTGTTTTTGATTTTGCCATAGATAAAAAAATTAGCTGGCATTTGAGATGCAAATGAAAGAAGTTTATCAAGATGCGAAAATACCCAACGATTTGATAATAAAAAATCCACTCAATAACTGGAACTTATGAAACCACGATCATCTCGTCATTTAGAACAACGGAAAGGAAATTTTTCATTGAAAAAACAAACAACCATCACAACAAAGGAGGAAGACAGTGTGCCATCGTCGCTGAAAGATTGATTTAAGGTGATTAACACATTTATTGTTCTTTTTATGCATTTTTCCTCTTTTTCTTTTCCCCAGTAAGGTGATTGCCTGAACAGTGTTTTCTTATTCTTTATTTTTGGAGCAATTGATAGATTTTATACGTAATATTCCTAATTCAGAACATAACACAATTTTATACATTTTAATGCATCATTATACATCATTTCGCAAAGTACCGCTTTAAGAATTGTCATAAGGAACGAATTAGTTCGTGGAGTCAAAGATTATCAAATAAAATTAAAGATTTCATTTTCATTCTGATATCGATTAGAAAAACAAAAAAGCTGATCAAAGAGCACCGATTTACATTAATTCATGATAAAAACAGCTTAGCCAAGTACATTACAATCTTGAGTTATTAATGGAGCACAGCCTAAAGAATTATCTCGCGGACTTCCCCACGGATTGTCGTAAGAAGCTTCAAACGGAGGTGACAATACAACTTCTACACTTACTTCTAATGTGTGAGTGAACAGAGAATAAGTAAATTCTGTAACAAGTCTACGCGTATTTATAGAATTTTCTCTCGACACAATGCAGCAGACAAGGAGCGAACGAAAAATTAGATTAGAGAAATAAACGAAATTAAATAAAAGATCAGAGAGACAAGCTTTGAAAGTGTGAATGATGTTTTGTGTTAGGTCAAATTAGAAGGAGAAACTCGTTTATGGTAATTCAAAACTATGAGTTAATTTAATTTCCTTGATTCTTTTGTAGAGAAAATGAATTCAAAATTCCTATAACGTGAAGGAGGCTTTTGTTATGTCTTTGAAGACTCTTCCATTGGTCTGAATCTAAACTTTGATTTTTTTCCTGGTGGGAAAATCAAGTTCAAAAGAAATACAGATTTAAAATGGTTTGTTCTTCAACGTTTTTATAAGAACAATTTCAAAACAAAGATTTTGCTTGCACCATCATTATCATTATCGTCATTCTTTTAACGCCGGTCTTTGGACAAAGACCTTCCAAAAGATTTGCCAGACCTCTCAATGTTGCTGAGCCAGGACATTCTGAACTGGTCTCATTCGTCACACCATCATAATTTTATGTTTCGATTTAGCTCTGATCTCTGGTCGTTATGGGAGTTGATGTCCAGCGATAGCCTGACACTCTTGTAACATAACCAGCCGATTGCCAATTGAGTTTTCTATCATTGAGTTTTCTATGATATCACTGACCTGTATTTGCTTTCTGATACACTGTGCTGTCTTGTGACCTCACTTTGAGACGTTGAGCATGGTACTCTCCTGCCCATATTGCATATTTTCAGTTTGATGAGCAAATATCCGTTTAGGGATCCATGATTTAGCTCTGTAGGTGACTATCGGGAGGATGCCCTGGTTATAGACCCTTCTTTTGAGGGAGGGCTGATGGGATTTTTTTGTTCTTGAAGATTAAAGTGACTTGGACGTAAACTTGCTTATCTAGAGTGATTTTTCGCTCGCTTTTTTTTTTAGTTTGTAGATTTCATTTTGATTCACCGTCCTGGGTTGATGTAATTGGTCTACGGTTTGTTTGTTTTTTGTCGATTTAGCTGCATATTATATTTACTTGAATTCATGTGCAGACACATTTTCTTGCAGTCTTCATTCATTTCGTCTAGCACTTTCGGGAGATCAAGAAAATGTTCAATTTTGACGGAAATTTCAGTCATCACAATTTCATAGTTATTTGCAAATTCTTATCAGTCACAAAATGGACCTTCTTATTTAACGTTACAAGGAACTTGTACTGCTTGTTTATTTATTCTTTTTTTTTTTTTCGTTCAAGTGGAAGTTTTCATTGTTTATTGTGAAAACGGACCATTCAGCTCATTTTGAGTCTCTCCTTGAAATTAACCTATTTGTAATACTGCAACTGAACAGACGCATTTGGTTGACAAGGAAATCATTATCTGAATCCTTGGAAAGAGATTTTCGGCAATGTTGTTTTTAAAAAAAATTAATATTTGAGTGAAATAACGATCCAATAGTTCTATGATAACCCCAAAACTATTCACCAATTACAGTGAATTCCTACTGCAATTTTATTAGCAAGCAATTTTGATAAACCGATTGAGTTGTAACCTGAAGATCGTGGCAAGTCTGTCATCACTATATGGGAACACCGCACAGAAAAAGTTCAAGTAAACACATTAAGATATGACATGTTTTTACGAGATCCTTGTAGCCATCCATGGAAATAAGACCATCAATTTTCTAATCTTGCTTAATATTCACAATTAAAGCTATCTAAGAATAGTATAAGGTTTAATCCAAAGAAATGACTTATTCTTTTTTATATTCATGTACAGAGGTTATCCTGATCATTTTAGTGAATTTTAGATATAATTGAATTCTTGAATAGGTGAAATTCATTGCTCAAATAGTTTACCGCATTATTTGCGGGAAATGTGAAATAATGCGAAATAATCCTGCGGTCTTGCCAACATTGTATCGATATATATTCTGAATCACCCCCAGCCAAGAGATAAAGGCAAAATAGGCTCTCAATTACTCATGGAGACTATTTGATTGATGATCAGTTCATTGAGAGTAAATTGTAAAATCGAGATAAATGTATATTCATTAATCGAAATCTAATCAACTATTCTGGTAATTGTATATTTTGGAGAAAGTGATTCATTTGCCGACTGAACAATTATTTGATTAATCTAATTTTATGGAATTGAAAGCAACTCCCTGTTTTGAAGTCTGTTAATCAAAAATGCTCGTCTCACTTCAAGTTCATTTCTCAACTTGAGAAAAATTGTAAAAAGATCGGAAAAAGATCAGAAGTTTCTCCCGAGATGTCTTAACTTCGTTAAATGAGAGAAAATAGTACCAAACTCACCTATGATTAATAATTATTGTTCGTCTCAGGAAACAATACCAGCAGAAAGCTCTTGCAAATCTTTAATGATATGCCCTCAATATCAGAAAACGTCTACCGTACCTATCATCAAAATCATAAGTTCTTGAATTAGTCAGACTTGCTATATACCGCACATACAGGCCGCACCAATAGAGTTAAAGGAAGGAAATTCAAACATTTCCTTATTATGTCAACAAAAACTTTTAAAAATTCACACGTCATCAATTTCAGGTGGTGCAATTTGCAATGTAACGGCATGCTAAATTTTGTCTTTTTTTTATGTCGGGCTGCATTAACGTAGGTTTTTTGTTTGTTTGTTTGTTTGTTTTTTTTAATTCAGACTTCAACTAGATAAAGGCCTTATTCCTAGATCACCACTTTTATCAAGTTCTTTATTTGATCACACCAAACACGGCATGTAGCCAAGAAACGTTGTTCGAATGACGGTTTTCCATAGCAGTTTTCTTGTCGTTTCTAATTTCGACTCTGGATGTTTTCTTTCATTTCAAAATGAATCAAAATGACAAGCCAATGAATTTTGCACTTGCAGCACGGAAAAAATTTTTTTGTTTAGTGGATATAGGGCGACATTCGGTCAGAGAAATGGGAGCTCCAGTCACACGATCAGGTCTGCTATTAGTCAAACCAGATATCTATATGTTCATCGGCTAGAATATCTATTTATTAGATTGGTAGATGGACGGATACTGATATAGATAAATATGTTTGCATCAATATGTGGAAATACACATCCAAGTATGCATTCCCGAACACATACAGTGATATGTTTCTAGGTATATATATCTTGTGCATAACAGAATTCATACGAATATACTCGAATGAAATATTTGTTGATGTATACAATGGACCCTCCACGCACACCAGACACACACACACACACACACACACACATGTATATATGTGTATGTGTATGTGTGTGTGTGTGTGTGTGTGTGTGTGATAAGTAAGACAGACAATTGGATGATAAATATAAACGCCTATTTCATATTACAATCACATGGTTGTGTGTGTGTGTGTATGTGAGAGAGGGTGAGAAAGAGAGAAAGAAAGTATGTATGTCGTCTCCCAACAATATATTCACATATCAAACCTATGTTTGAGTGGCAGACGTGTACTGAATTTATGCATTAGTTTTCTGTTTTGTTCTTTCTCTTGGTCAACATTCTTTTGCAAATTAAATTATAGAGAATAATATCATATACGCGTATGTGTGTGTGTGTGCGTGTGTGTGTTTGTGTGTGTGTGTGTGTATGTTTATGCGTGTGTGATGGACTGAAAAGATAAGAAAGAGAGAGAGAGAGAAAGTAATGTAAAGAATTGTCTCGGTAAGCAAACGACACAAGAATTTAAGGTGTCAACAGAGAATAATCTAATCCTCCAAGTCTTTGATGCAATATGCATCGTCACATCTTCGGAACGGTCGGCTGTAAACTCAATGAACTCATTTCACCGATCGTACGTGGCCTCTGTCCGTTTGAAACACCTCGTCACTTCGAAAAATACTTAGTAAACATTTTATATGTGTGCTTGTTTGGAATAAAAATATGGAGTTACTTTCTTTCCATGAGTATATATCAGTCCAATGGTTTGGTTTCTTCAGGGTTTCTTAAAGTGACTTTGTGCCTCGTAATGCAGGATTCTTACCAAATGCCTCCAAAACTTTGTTAATGCACAAATTTTTGACGGAAATATCTAATCAATCAACCACTAAAGAACTGGATGATTTATTTTGCATTCAACATTTATCTATCTAGTTTTCTTGTCTTTATCACTCATTGTTTTGATCACTTAACCCATCCCATAGGCACGTGTGTCTCGTAGCGTTACTATGCTTTTTCACACTGTTGTTGCTAGGTTGGTTACATCTTTTTTACCAAGGATATCTGCTTGGTTTTTGAGTTTAAGCAAATAATAGATTTTAACGAATGACGCCTGAGCGCTATTCATTTGAATCGAAATTTCTCTCTTTGATTGTGTCACAGTATGACTTTGGGCAGCCTCAATTTTTGCACTGTTTTTCTTATGTCAGTCATTTTCTTCTCAATTTACCTATAAGCTTTCTTCATGAATATTCTTGCAGTTTGTGTTCTGTATCACTATCAGTAAAAATATATATATGGTTCTCAGATCAACCATGCTAGGGCTCCTTCTCATGACTGGAATATTTACGTATCCCCTAAAGTAAAGATAAGTCGCCACAAAAAGCTGATATTTTTCTCTGAATCTACGCTTGGAAAATATTCTGCTTACAAAAAATGCTTTATCCTTGTAGTCCTAATTTTCAGTTGACAATGATCATCCCTTTTGGTACGTCCCTACATTTTCTCGAAGTTTCCAGTTTGTCTATATTTGATTTTTATGGTTTTGATTGCCAAAATTCAACCAGATTGTAAGTATAGTAATTATAAATGAATTGTTTCCATATTGTACATCTTTCAGAACAGCTCATCGTCTTTCATCAGGAATTTTCAATCAAAACTCTCTCCAAAAAAAAATATCAAAATGAATTCCCTCAGTTTTTAAATCAATCTGACATGCTGGCTGACTGGCTTATGGTTATGTATGTATCACGTGTACAGGCTGCACCAATGGGGCTACAGGACTGGAAATTCAAACATTTATTCGTTAAATCTAGGAAAACAGTTCTTTCTAGTTTCTTGGCCCCTCAAATAGTTTTTAGGGCAGGCAATTTCAAATGTAAGTTTATGATTAATCAATCCCTCAGTTTCTACTGGTACGTATTTATACTTGTTTTTTAAGAATTCAGACTTCATAAGTGACCGCTGCCTAACGAAAACCGAGAGAAGTAAGTCATATATTGATCATTGTTTTCTACTTTATTAATTGATCATCCCCACATGACATGCTACCGGTTGCATGACAGTTTCGTTTGAGTGACTACTATATTATTTTGTTCTGCAATATCAATGAATTGCTATGCTCTTCTCTGTCGAAACAGACATTTGATGAGTCAGATTTCTCAACATAAGTTGTTTTTTTTTTCTTAGTGATGTTTCGAATCATTTTTTCACTCCCTCTTTGAAATTTGAAATTGAACACGACAGAATTTCGAGGCAAAAGTAAAAACCTAATTAAAATTGTATGGAAAGTTCAGCAATGCTGGTTGCAGCTTCGTATGTACGACAAATATGTCATCGATAAAGGTAATTACACATATTTTGTCAGTCAATATTTTTTTTGTTCCTATCTCAAAATTAAAGCTTCTAGATAAACAATTAAGCAATTGATTTACGCTATGATATCAATGTAGGAATGCGATACTCTCTATGAATGTATATAAGAGCCGAGTGGACAGATCATATATTTCTCATTTCTAAGAAAAAAAAATATTTAATGTGGTGGGTGAAAGAATTTCACTTACATAGGTATGAAATACTCATGAGATATTAGTACTTGTAAAATTTTTATTTATACTCGTAGTGCTGCATAAAAAATATCTACAAATGTTCCAGAAGTATGAATACAAACATGTCAAGAAAACTTTGGGTACAAAGTGTAAGCGGGCAATATGATTATTACCTGCAGCATAGATAGATAGGTAGAGAGAGTGAGTGTGATCCAATTATGTATGCATACGTGTGAAGAGACACAAGCATACATATAAGATTTTTTGTCAATATTCCAATATATATATATATATATATATATATATATATATATGTGTGTGTGTGTGTGTGTGTGTGTGTGTGTATATAAATACACCTAGAACAATTAAATTCTGCACACCTTGCAACATAAGAAATAGTTTATGTTGCAACCACCTCAAGTACACCGACACACTCACAAGCACCACCACAAAAGAGAGTTACCACATATATCACAATAGCAACTGCCGCAGTAAGAACATTATATACCTTCTAGAGTGCAATAGATGTAAGTTACAGTACATAGGCAAGTCCGAGTGGCAATTTAATATTAGACTCAACAATTATAGACATAGGATTAAGTCAAAAAATAATCGTAGCCCACTTCCTGTAGAACTACACTTTCACACACCTGACCACGATTTTGCCACTGATGCTAGCTTCACCATCATAGAAAAAATAGAAAAAACTACTCCAATTGACATAACTAAAGTTCTAGAAAAACACGAAGACATGTGGATCAACAAACTTAAAACCCTATATCCTAATGGATTAAATACTAAACTGAACAACCCTCACCACACAGAACACTAATACACACAACTCCTACTATTAATATCCTCACACACACATCTTAGACACATTCAATAATGGAAGCTTCAAAGTCACCTAGGAAAAACTTCACCTTAGCCTGTTATAACCCCTGTCCAAATCATAGCCAAAACATTTTCAATAACTTTTAAGGTTGATACCTGTGTAGCTCCTTGACCCCACCACCCCTCCTTCCACACTATCCCAAACATACCAAAAAATCCACTTCCACAACACTACCCCCTACCTTGACACACTCTGCCCTCCCCAAGACCAACTGCTGCTGCTTTACGAAAGTCCCAATACCTGCTGGTCATTCTTACATTCAGCAGGAGGCCTCTAGTAGCCCTGACAACAAAACTTACCCACAATGCATAGCCCCTGGCAGTGGACACTGGTTCCACATCGTACATTTTAATTCACACTCACACAACACACACCACTGATGATGGGAAGAATCCCGAAGCATGTATGGACTTTTGACATGTAAGGATTAATAAACCTTACCACCAAAAACTTCACTCCCGAGTCTGTCTCACTCTCTAAAGTACACATTATATATATATATATATATATATATATATATATATATATATATATATATATATATATATATATATATGTATAGTTAATCCTAAAATTAACAGCCCTAATTTAGTCAAAATGCTTCCCTCTACAACTGTTTATTCCATTTTTTGCCCTTTCTGTGAATCTCTTCCCCAGTCGCCCTTATTGTATGACTACTTCCTGCTATGAAATCTATCTTTTGGCAAGACAATTCGGTTTGATAGACGACACACCTTTCTTTTTACTTCCTATTTGTAAGCACTGTCTTCTTCCGTGACAAACACTTTGTTTCTCTTACTTATATCCACGTACTGTTGCAACGAGCAGAAAATCGATATCATCAAGAACACTGCACCGATGTGATTGGGGAAACTGAAACAATATTAAACAAATTTGCTGTTGACAATAATTGAATAAATTTATGATAAGTGATTAATATGATTGTGTTGCCTTGTGTCTGTTAATAACGGCAAGTTTCCTCTTTCAGACTTGGATCTTTTGCTGTTGCTGCTTCCCATGTGAAAAAGTTGCTCTTCGTTGGGCTATTTGTTTACGACAGGGGTCGTTTAGTGCTTAATAGAACTGTTTCGACCCAAGATCCCCCTGATCATTAATTGTGAACTATTTCAAGAGATTGCATCCCACCTATCAGGTTGTGTGTAGATGCGATTTCCAAGATTTAGAAAATAGCGGAAAATGATCAGTTTAAGCAAGAACTTCGCAGATATCCTAAGTAAATGCATATATTAGTCTTTTCTCACACTGTCTACGATGGCTAAAAGCCATGTTCGTGTATACTTGGAAGGTAATCACTATAGAAAGGCAGGATTCCATTGCTACGAAAATAATGGGGAGCCCCTAAGATATATGCAAATCCGTCAAAGCATGGTATCGATCTCAAGTACACCAAAAAGATATATAAACACCCTCATATCATTTGGATAATGCCCCAACAAACTTAAATTGCCCACCAGATGTTAATCAGTTAATAAGTTAAAAGGTCAATGTTCCTACCTTCCTAAAATCAATATGACAACACAATTGTCATTGAAGAGGCTAGGAAAAGCCTTTGTCCAGCAATGGACTTTGGATTGCTGTCATTGGTCCTAACGATGATGGTTTATAATGATCTCGAGAAGAAAGATATGTGTATAGTCTTTACAACTTCAAAGATTATGCGTGTTTTTTAATTGTACTATTCCATTTTTTTCCCAGTTAATGAACTTTTTCTGTATTTTTTAATGTTTTACGAGGAATTGAATATTATTGCCTCATCTGTGGATTTTCTTGCTAGGGCCGTTAGTTATTCACCATGTCAATGTTTTGTAGATTTAAAAATCAAAACAGAGTTAAACAAAAACCATTTCCCTTCAAGCAATGATTTTATTACATAGTTTGTTTTTTAGGGCCATGTAATATTACATATAATTTCTTATTTTATACGGAGTATTATTAAATGTATTTCATCAGCATGTTATTTTATACTACACCATTTTTCTCAAGCAAATGGTTACTTACGTATATATATATAGAGAGAGAGAGACAGACAGACAGAGACAGCGACAGAGGGAAAGAGAGATTATACTTAACAAGAGCGTAGGGAGTATATCTGCATTTAAAATGAGGGAATACAAACTTTTATTTATGTAAAGCTCTAATGGGATGATGTTCAGGGAAAATGATTAGATAGCAAAACATGGAAAAATAATTACGTGAATGGCTTGATAGATACATACTTACGTGCACATAGGTAGATAGAGATAAAAAGAAAGAAAGAAAATATATATGAAATTATGAAAATGGGCCACGGGTGCCTATTTAGGATCCGTAGCTCGCATGATAATTTTCGATTTGTATGTTGCTGTATAATTTGCTCTCCCATCAAATCATGAAGCTAAAAGCTTCTGTCGACTGCATGTTTGAAAATCTACTTTGCCGTCAGAATTCTATCAATTCGAAACGCACTCACTTTGCCTCGAGGGATCTTTTAATCATTTTGCCAACATTTGTTTCTATCTGGGCTTTCTTTCGTGTACGCTGCGTTTCATTATGTACCAATTCTAGCGTCGAATTGAACCTGGAAAATAGTAAAGTGGGAACGTATATAGGACTAGAAACTATCGAATAGATACTCGATGTTATTTTTCGATCGTATTTTGACTGAAGAAAAACATGCAAAAGGAGTTACTGAGGGAAACGGGTTAAAGTTAAAGGAAGTCATTGTATGTTCATTTGCGTGTATGTGGATACGTTTGTGCTCGTTTGTGTTTATTCCTTTCTTTGTACATGTATTGCGTGAGAACCGAGGCTCACGTAGTTAAGAATAAGATTTAGGCGTTTTTATCCTCAAGTAACACTGAGATTCTTGATCTGAATTTGCTTTTAGTCTTCCAAGTAACAGTAAAACATCGCTGGTCTCTCGACAGCTTGTTGCACTCTGACTATAGCAAAACTTGTGAAGCATTGGATGAAACCATCTACGGAGAAGTGACATCTGGTCGAAGCCTGGAGTTAATGCGATGTGAGTATGATGGCGACTCTTTGTCCAGAAAGAACTTGCTGCCAACAAAGATTGACAGAGCTGAAACAAAGTGTGTGACCTTTCATCCTCTGCTTCTCGGTCAATGCCGTGATCCGTAAGTCTGTTTTGTCAAGTGCCTAGTTATAACGTGCAAGACGCCGATAGAAACTGACGATTTTGGCAGACTCCCCCGGTTGACTGGACAGGGTAAAATATCAGATTGTTTGGAAGCAACATTGACCAGACGGGTCATGTCCAAGGTTGTCCTCTTCATCAACTAAGACGTTGACTTATGACCTTGAACTACTTGTAGACTTGATAAAACAGCTTTCTTCTCTCAAAACTTCAGTTCTTTTTCTTCTTATTAATCATTTTATATTTTCTCCTTTAAATATTTTTGGCTGGAGAAGAAAATTATAATCTATGATCCAATATGATAAAGTAAGATATAATTAAAGTTTTGGACACCGTCAACAAAAACTGCCACTGAAAAATGTCAACATGGGTTTTAGTTTTTGAGCTGGTTGGGCTTGCTATGTGTGTATATATGGATTTTACTGGGTCATACCTATGGCGCTAGAGAAAAATTAAAGATTGACTCCTCTCTTTTTGTGCTGTTTCGACAATATTCCCTTAATCAATTTTTAGTTGAAAGTTCAATTTGCAAAGTAAGTTAATGCTTAATTGGTCTGGCTGCATTTGTGTTTGTTGTTTGAATATTCAGACCTTTCAGTTATCACCACCGAACAATGGGCAGGCTAAGAGACCTATTCGTTGAGTACTCCTTTTTTCAATTTCTCAATTGATCATCCCTGCACTGTATGCTGTCAAAAGACATCAGTCATATGGCAGTTCCTATTGATTGACAAACCAGACATGTATTTTACTTTCAGTTGAATCCATTTAACGCACTACTTCATTCAACGGTGATATTTTTGTTCACATACGCATTTTGAATAGAATCAGATTCAGAGGGAAATCCTTTCCAGAATGATACAATAACTTTATTGAACTCCCTGGAATTATTTTTCTTTAAATAATACTCTACTTTGCTAGCCTATCCTCATCACCGTAATGAACTGGTTCCTTTTTGCTAAATTAGTAACAATATCCATTTGAAATTTTCGTTTTTGTGTAAATATACAAGCAGGTCTTTTGTTTTTCAATGATAATCTATGTCAATATTTTTTAGTGTTCAGACATTGATAGAAAAAATATTTTCCAAAGTGGAAATCAAAACAATTAACTTTTCTGTACAGACCCATATTATAATCAAGTTCGATAATACTATTATTTAATATATGCATGTGTTTGTGTGTGTGTATGTGTGTGTATATATATATATATATATATATATATATATATGTACATATATATATATATATAATAAGATGTGGATTTGTTACACCAATTGGTTCATGTTTCTGCCCTCTCTGGGCCTTATCAGGCGAATGATTGTCTGTTTTTTTTTTTGGATTCTAGTTTGGGAAATTTAGTGAGTCTTGTGGGCGGTGCAGTGAGTCGGAAGAGTTATTTGTTTTATTTATGGTTTTAGTAATGTGAATATTTTTATTGGTGGTTATAAGTTACATGTCAAAGGATGTGAGCAAGGTCTAGAAGATATCTCTGAAAGGATGCTATTCCCATATCCATCTAGTTTGTGTAGCGAATCCACATCTTATTTATTTCCAGCTCTACTCTAAAACAACTTGACTTTTGAAGAATAACGTTGAATCTATCGAGCACTCAATGAAATAAATTCATCACATATCAGACGCTACTTTATATCATGCTAATCTGATCTGTACTATATATATATAGAGAGAGAGAGAGAGACAGACAGACAGACAGACAGACAGACAAAGACAGAGAGAGAGACTTGATCCTCTGCACTCACAGCCCCTTCTTATCTAAGAAGCCCAGAATCCGCAGAGACAAAAAATAAACACCATCTGATCCTGTCTCTCACAGACCCTTCTAATTTATACCAAACTTGACTCTCATCTACATAGATACAAACACTTCCCCAAGCGACACAGAAATATCCCCGTTTCTCTTTTCAACTTCAAACATGTGAATAATAAATTTTTCTGTGAATCACTGGACATTTTTTCTATAAAAGATTGCAGGCATCCGTCAAAATGCATGTAAACACCTTTCAAAATGATGAAAATAATTGAGATAGCACATTTGCTTCATCTGGAATTTTTCTAATTGCCTCCAAATTGTCACTCTCATCAACATTTCATCAAAATATATGAATTTGTATTAGTGCACAAGTGTGTGTGTGTGTGTATGTGTGCGCGTGCGCGTGCCGAGTGGTTTATGAATTACAAAATTTTAGAGAGTAAGGGAGAAAAGGATGTAATTCTAACCCCTGATCGAATCTTAAATTGGATTATGCAATTAGTAGCCATACTTGTGGTCATTCATATCCAAACACTTCCATTTACTCATCAAAATACAACAAACAAAATTCCGAACAATACTGTATTTCTTATTCAATGATGGTGATGAGATGAGTTAGTTGAAAATATTAATTACAGAGACTTACTCTCTCTCTCTCCTACTCTCTCTCTCTCTCTCTCTCTCTCTCTCTCTCTCTCTCTCTCTGTCGTAGCAAACGCTAAATATATCATTAACTTCTCGACCTTGTGCCAGGTAATGCTAGGTAAAAACGAGGGGTTGTGTCCATATTGTCAATAATACCCCCTTTCTCTCTCGACAAACTTTACATGCAAGTGACAAGACCATATTGTAAGTAGCACTTACTTCGAAATAGTGCAAACAGAATACGAATCGTGCCTTTTCCACGTCCATGTGGAAGTTGGAGCAATGCATTGTACGCGTTCATGTTAAAGTGGTGAAAATAATCTCGGATTTCGACCTTGGTCCAACGATTTCATTTTCTTAGTGGATAACTGCTATGCCACCTTGTTCCTTCTGCACCACCTGGCAGTTTCGGTCAGAAATGAATGCAGGACTCCCAGAAAGTTCTGAGGGAGAGAGAGTAACAAGAGATACAGTGGAAAGCCTTTGGACAGAAAAGTCAATAAATTCACCCCTTCACACAGTTACACATGTAATAAGCATCATTGTTCAAATAGTTATTGTGTTTGGCTATCGATCCCTTTTTCTGACGATCTCTGCTCCTTGTATGACCAATGGATTTTGTGAAACCTTCTAAATACACCCCTAGGCTAGTGTTTCCCACCGAGTTACGTTCCTGTTGAGTTGAGAAATCGAATCATCAATAAGTAAGCCGACTAAGAGGCAGTTTAGCAAGAATGAATGGACAAAACAAATTCTTGCAGAAAGGTTTCAAGAGAAAGAAGAAGAAACGTAAACGAGAACAAATAATAGTATGGAGAAAGAACATTACCTACGATCCTTTGGTACCATTGGTCGGTGTTCGAGGCAAAAGCTAATTTGGATTTTCAACGTTGTATTCCATACTACTTAATTCTTCCAAACGCCTTTACGTTTACACAATTTTTCTCAGCATCATATCTTGGTAGTAATCATCTATATAATAAGCGTGTAAGTTTGCTTAACTGGTTGTTTGTCTTCAAAACAACGTCACAATTTCCCAATGAATTTCTACTATTTTTGGCATTCAGTTTAGGAGGGGTTTTTTTGCCCTGGAAGTCAAAAAATCAAGGGAGGTAATTGTATTTCTGCATTTAGATGCTTTTTAGATTTTTTTAAACTAGAATTATGTTCAATAAGTGAGGGGTGAGAGGCTATCTTTTTAATGGAAGTTGCTTTAACGATCATTGCATCATTGCCATGAATGATATCCTCATGCCACTACGTCAAATCTATTCTAATATAATTGAATCTTATTCCTACTCTGCATTTAAACTTGATTTTTATAGATATGGATTTTACTTTTATGACTCAAATTTACATATAAAAAAGGGTCGAGAGCATTAAACAAAAATTAACAAAGACAGTCCTTCACGATCAGCCTTTTAAAGTATTTGCTTTTTCAATGATATTTTTACGTTTACACATTTGATATTGATAATTAGATTTTTGACTCGTATTTCAACGTCTATACCTCGAATATTGCTATGAGTTTCATTATTTACATTATATTTTTCTACGTTTTTAGAATTTTTCCAAATGTGTTTCACTCAATTTTGAATATAAACATTTTTCTTTCATAATTTTGAAAGAGATGAAGTGATAGAATCAACGCCAGTCATTCTATTGTTTCAGATGAATTGTTTTACTTAAACACAAAAGAAATGCTTTCATATATGTGTACCTCTGTCTAATATATAATTTGCTGCTTACTAGTTTTAAATTTGTGTCTGTGAATTTTGTTAGGGAGATCACTTTTGAATGCTAATTATCGAGTGATTTTCCCTACTTTACTATCACTTTTTTCGAAAATGCATAAAATACCCGTGCCCGTTCTGGTTAAACATAAGCAAGAAGTTGCAGAGCCATAAATCCTGTAAAAGGGCGCAACTGCAAAATCATTCATGTACTGTTGTCACATTTTTACGAGATGGGTAAAGTAGTTTCGGTATTAATGTGGCAACATTTATCTAAATTCGTAATCTCAAGCTATCCTCATATTTTTCCACACACTTCAACTTCACTATTTGAATAAGTCTACTGTTTGTTAATGCGTAATTTGTCATGAATTCATACTTAAGATAAAAGTATCATTAGAATTTAAAAAAAAGCATAACCTCAGATCATTAATCACACCTCCAAGGATAATATGGTACGTGTGAAGAAAAACGTTACATTATTCAGGAAATAAATCAAATAAAGAAAGGCCAATGGTCAATCGAATAAAGAAAGGCCAGTGATCAATTGAATAAAGAAAGGCCAGTGATCAAGTGGTTAGCAGCTCTAAAAATAAGCATGCCAATGTCAAACCACGCATGAGACTAAGACTTGTTCTAATTCCGATGGGAAAGACACGAATCTATTCCCCAAACAATAAAGTGAGTAGAACCATCTCCTGTCGCTTCGAAGTCTATTTCTCAAGTTTGGAAAAGCCTTAATTAAACGGTGTGTCGAAATATTACTTCTAGAGTGTCTACTATTAAGTCCGTTTAGTTATGGAACTAGTATAATCTGAATTGTCCGTCGAATTTGTGCCTTGCAAAAATTTTATGGTACCCCTACAATCAATATGGGTCGATCACAAACCTCCTGGATTAAACAACCACTGATATTCTGTTTTGTGTTAGGCGAACGGGATAATGTTTATTTTTTGTGAAAAATATGCCATGACTGGATCATTACACAAAGCGGAGGGTGCAGAACACAGAAAATCTGACACACCATGCTGATCCATTATCAAATTTCTAACTTGTCAGTTGATTTGCATAATGATGTGCGGGTCAGAATATAAATTACCAAAATTATATCCTATAACTTAGTACATGTAGACCTTGAGATAAGAGGAAAAATCGAAGATTGGGTACCTAATTGCTAACCAAACGTATACATCAAAAGAAAAGTAATTTTATATCGAATCAGAATATGAATATTAGCAAGGATCTTTTGGTTATATATCTCTGATTGAAACAATTACATTAAGAGCAAATTACTATTGTATTATTCTAAATTCTAATGATTTATGACCAAAGTAGCCTTGTTAATGTTCACTTTCTTGTTCCCATAACCTTTCTGTTGATATAAAAATGCTAGGTACCATTAAACCTTTTTTTCACTATTGACTAATGAACTTTTTCTAACATTCAATTGTAAATTCAATTTGTTGTTTCTCAAATTGCCCCGATACAAATCAGTGAAACACCAGTTATTCATTGTTTGGGGGAAAACTTGTTCCGTTTTAATTTGCAAGTTTCATTTGCACATGTTCAGATCTGGTTGAACATTGAGGATTCATATAAGCTCTAAGAATTGAAAGTAATACATTTTGCAAAGAATCATAAATAATTAGGCTTTTATCTTTTTCTGATAAAATTACAAATAACTAAATCGAGGATTCTCGAAAATTCATCATCGTTTATCCCAACTTACGAAACTCTCAAGCACACTAGTAGAAAGTGTAACAAACTAATAAAACTTTAGAGTTGGTTCTATCTAATGAGCAGACAAAATGATATGTTTTCTAGACAAGCGTTGTTAACAGACTTAGTTCTGCTTGTATCAATAAACATTGTCTGTGTTTACCCAACTTGATTTCCTGGTCATTTAATTTTCATATCAGCGGATTATTATTACTCCAAACAATCTCGACCATAATTAGAATATTTCCGTTCCAGTCTTCAAAAACTTTTGACTACAGCCAAGATAACAAAGGAAGACTGGGTGAGATAAGATATTAATTGAGGGTTTGTTTTAATAATCAACTGGTGGCATGAAGCAAGAGATTTAGTCAAATTATAAAAAGAGAGATCTGGTTAGTCACATAATAGGAACTGTTACTTGCCCAACGTCTTTTGGTAGCGCTCCATATTGGGGTGATCAAGTGAAATATTTGAAAAAAAGGGTTTATCATTGAATAAGTTACTTATTCAATGATAAACCCTTTTTTTCAAATATTTGTTTTGGCAGCAATCCCTAAATTGTCCAAATTTTCAAAAAAGAGCCCCAAACACTACTGAACAAATTAAGAAACAGGTTCAGCATTAATATACATTGTAAAATAACTCCATCCCACTAAAAAAAACAATTGGAAGTGTGAAGAGTAAGAAAACACTAAGTATATTTCAATTCATAATATTTTTTTAACCCTATTGCTCCATTGATTTGGCCTGTCATCATCATCATCATCAGTGCTTTAACATCAGTCGTTGGACATAGACCTTCCCCATAATTTGCCACACTTCTCTATCACGGACGTCGCAGGGCCAGTACTCCCTGAACTTCTCTAGCTCGTCTTTCCATCTAATATTCTGCCGGCCTCGGTTGCGCATGTGATCTCAGGGGATCCATGTCGTGAGTCCTGATGTCCATCGGTCGTCTGCCATTCTTGCAACATGGCCAGCCCACCGCCATTTGAGATATGTGAACTCAAATAGCCAGCCAGCCAGCCCTAATTGAAATCTAGATTTTTTAAAAAAACTATTTTGATGTTTATTATTTACTGTTGACAGTTTTGGTTGACAGTGTTTAAAACTGCTTTTTCTGATAAAAGGTTTCCCATACGGAGTATTGGGTCAATTTTCGTCAGGCTGAAACAATATGGCAGTAATACTTATGGGAAATGAGAAAATAAACTAATTAACGTTAAGAAAAATAATTGAAAAAAGAAAACTCCCGGGTGTGAAGTCAGATTTTTCAGGAATATAAAGAGCGCCGTTAACATCTCACTGACTAAGGTTTTTGCACTACTAACTGTTTCAACTACTTTGCTCGTCTTTATTGTTTTGTCGGAGGGGGGGGTCTCCTTTGGGGCTGTTCATAGGGGTTGTGTTCTTATACAATAGATATCTACAATCATCTGTATTGATAATTGGATATATTTGTATTTAAATTATACTCTCTCTCTCTCTCTCTCTCTCTCTCTGTAACTTATTCTATCTATCTATCTATCTATCTATCTATCTATCTATTTATCGATCTATCTATCTATCTCAAGTATGTACTCATCGTAGAGAGAATTATCAATAAAACTGAAGTGAAACTAAACAGGGATGATGGTTGGTTGCAAACGACAGTAATGGATCTCAAACCAGTAGATTACAACAGAAAATCCTCGATGCATCTGGGTAGATGGATTTTAATTGAAACTATATCAAAAGTGTCTTAATTTCTTAAATGTCACCCCTTAACCTACGCAATAAAACATATCGACCATGCTCAAAAGATAACCAACATAACAATATCAAATCAAATCACAAAGGGATCAATTAACTCCCTCAACACTAAAATCGATAAATATTCATCCAAAATTTATGAATCGAAAGAATTATATAATATTGCCTTATATTGGCTATAATTACGAATTAAAATGTATTAAAGACATAGATAACAGCACGAATAACAGCAATATCGAGCGGAGGAAAGAAGCAGAAACAGAAAAATCTAACCCACCTTGATGCATACTAATCAATATCGGAAAAAAGTCCACCAGCTAATTGACAAACAATTCTCCATTGAAAGTCCATTACATAACTTTCTTGATAGAAACACTTGGAAAATCAACTAAGTATAAATAGTGCTACGAATTTACATAATGAAAAAATATAAGCTATAATACAATACCAAAGATAAGGATAACAATGGGAGCAGAAATTGTGTAAACAAAACTAAATGTAACCGTAGATAGAGAACCATATGTTTCGTGAAAAAGTAGTGCACCACCAAAAGCTGCATACACTTAGCAACAATCACAACAACCAAACAACCACACAACAAAAAATACTGCTTTAGAATCATGAAGGACCAATAAAATCTAGGTACTGCAACAACAATCGATCTTTCTCAATTTCAAGAGTAAATTTTCAAACTGCATCTCCAAAACAAACTTTTAGAAAAAACTTACACTTTCGAAGAAATCATAAGTAAGTCCAAACCTCCAAATAATCTTAAAGTTAAATACTGCAATACCGAGAAGTTAAACCAAGAATCATAAAATTCGTAAACAGAAAGAACTTTGTGGACCACAGGAACAAAATGATGTTAAAATGTAAACACAGAGGAAAATCCAATCAACACCATGAATATGTTCATATAATATGAACAATTGACACAAAGTACAACTAATACTGATAATAAAAATGTATTGACAAATATCTTGGGAAAATACCAGAAAACTGGAGCATCTCTGAGAATCAGAAAATTGTCCTCACATGCACCACCCATGTCCTTCGAAAATCATTGTCCAAGTAAATTTTTCGTATTTTATACAATTATTTTGTGTAATGTCTTGAATCCCCCCCCCCGTTGTATATTTGAGTCGGGAAATACATATTCGCTCAATTACAGGGTGAGAATAATAATTCTATAAATCAATAATCCCAAGTATTCAATTATTGTTTTGTTACATGGCATAATGCGCTTGCCGTGGGCCAAAAACTATTTGTGGTGGGGAGCTTATTTGAAATTTCCAAGCCAATTTTGCTTTTTTCGATAAAAACATCAAATTTCGTACACTTATAGCAAAATGAATCTTTTTTTTTTTTTTAATTAGATATAGGGCCGTCATGAACTTTCAATGATTCATTCATGATAGCCACCCGCCTTCTTGAAGTAAAGTTCTCTGATTACCCTTCTTAATAGCCTACCCATAAATAAATGCATTTACTGCAACCGTCTACAGTGATCTGATTTTACTCTTCATTCTATGGAATCTTCAACCTCAAGAGTAAGGGTAATGGTTTACAAGATGAATTTGAAATGATAATTATGGTCTATTTGAAGCATTCTAACATTATTTGCTAAAATTTCTAATGATGGTGAATTATCACAGTTATTATTCTTGATAAAAGTGGTGGTGGTACCAATATTGATGTTGGTGATGGTGGTTGGGATGATATTGATGTTGACAATAATGATGATTATGTTGATAAAGCTAGGGATGATATTGATGACTAAATTATGATGGTCGTGGTTGTGATGATAGTTATGGAGGTCATGGTGATGGCGATAGAAATAATGAAATGACAACTATGAACTATGATAGCCAGATAAAATCTACCAGGTGCAAAAAAACTGCCTGAGACTTAACAGCCCTGGGTTTTCTTGGTGGCAATTGTAGAAAACAACTGTCACTATTTTTTTTTGGGGGGGGGGATGGCTGCAGTAGGCAAAATATTGGAATTTTATGTCCTTTCTACTCACTATGTGTCCTGCCCGTTTTTTTATTTGTTTTTTTTTGGGGGGGGCTCAATTACCTGTGTGATATCCTTAATCCTGGTCATCTGCCTAATCCACAATGATTTTTTTCTATCCATGAAAACTATTCCTATTATTACTCTCTCCATTGCCCGTCTATGCTATTCTGAGTTTATTTTTGAGTTGTGGTGTAAGTTTTTAAACTTTGCACCGTGCATCATAGCAATTATTATTATTATGCATTGATTGTATATCTTACATTCAAGCATATTAAAACTTTGTTTTCAATATGTTTTATTTATTCAAAATGTTTCCTTGAAAATCGTTATGCAGTTAATCACAATAAACTTTTGTTGTAATTGCACTCGTTCCAACGGCATTATTCATCGATATTTGTCTTTTAGCATCATGTCTGCAGTTAACTCTTCGCATGGCTATCGTCGGAGATTAACTTACAGAAACAACACATGAAGATTTAAGTGCATTTTTTAAAGTACATTTTACTTCCCATTATGAATACATTTCGTATAAAATCCTCTCTCAAATACCAGTGGATACCTTAATAACGGAAGTCCATGTAATTTTTCTGGTGAACTCAATATTGATCCAGTGTTATTTTGCTACCCTCTAAAAAACTGAGTATTCAATCATAAAAGAACGAGCAATTAATCGATATTTGTTGAAGCCACTGACCGGATAAAGAGTTTTACATTAAACAAAAACCAGTAATAGTCTACAAGGAACAATTCAGGAGAATAAAATGCATGTTGAAGAACTTCTTTTTCATAGTTGCATTTACTGCACACAAAAAAACAAGCATTGCTATACAAATGCAAGGGTCTTGCTCAGGAAAATGGCTGTTCTCTTCAAATGTGTCGTTCACATGAGCCACTTGCTCAGCTAACAGAGATTGGTTTTGTACGTGAAATGGCAAAAAACATTAACTAAAATTCACGAAACTCCAGCAAGTGATTTATAAGTGTAAGCGCTGCCAATTTTCGGCATCAGTCTTCGCTTTCGGGTTTTGAAATAAAAAATGATATATTTGTTAACACTCCAACAAAACTGTTATATATATATATATATATATATATATATATATATATATATATATATATATATATATATATATATATATTGTGTGTGTGTATATGTTGTCAAAATGCTTATCTCTTCTCATCCAGATGAAAGAACGTCTATAAAGCCAAACGTAATTATCTTTGCACATCGAAAATAAATTACTTTCTTCATACTAAATGAGATTATGTCAACGAGGCTAAAAAGAGTTTTCCTGAGAGAAGTGCGGCACACTCTTATCCAGCCTAAGTCAAGATTATCTCTATCAGGCAAAAAGTGTTTATCCGTCGTCAGAAGAGATTAATTCTACGCTACTAAAATAATTGATTGATATAAAGACGAAAAAAGTCAATTTATCAATCTAGAATTAATTCCTAATACCGTAAGGACTTGCAATGGTTTGACAATACTGATTCCAAGGAAGGTACGTTTTGTACATATTTGCTGATCTTACCAGTGTCAGAAAAAAAAAACTACTTGCAAAGCCAGTGCAAGGACTTTGTGTGCAAGGCATTCATGCGCTCTCAACAAAGCTCAGAATTTCTGCCCCTAACGTATATTTTTTCATAATGGAATCCGCCCAAAGGACCTTTGCGTCTTTGGTGGTCGCCTAGGTTGACCTAATAGACGAGCAGGTCTTCTTGTTAGAATTGATCTTACCATAAATTGTTTCCTAGATTGACTTGCTATCACTCTAGAGCACGGACTGAAGAAAGTATTTGTTCTATACTTGGGTTTAAAATCCCGATTTCAATGACATCCAAAGTTAAAAGCAAATGCAAAACTAAAAATGTGCTATGTTTTGTGTGATCATAAGTTGAAAGGGGAGTGAAATAAGAATGATGTAAACCTGGAACTACTTACATCGCCGTTTTTTCATTGTGTTGTCGACCATCTGTCACAAACCGAAAAATAATCGACAAAAAAAATTTTAGAAAGGTTAGAAGCTGACTTTACTTTGAATACCAGAGAATCACAATCAAAATATCTAAGGCGTTCAACAAGAAACAAGAAATTCAAATAAAAAGGATAGCTCCAAATATGCAGTTGGTGAAATTGCCTTCAACAGATCTCCAGCAATCAGTCTTATTTTGTCGATTAACCCAGTCAATCTGCTTCATTTTTATGCTACCAACACTTTTGGCAGGAAACATTGTTCACAGTCTCAATGGCTCAGTAATTAGGGAAGGAATATTGCAATAGTTAGTTGCAAAGAATGGAAAATTGACTGAATGACAACATGCAAAGCGTGAGTTTTTTCAACAGATGAAAATTTCAGCTTGCGAACAAGACGAAATACCATGAAACCATGCTTTGTTCGGGAAGTAACGACCTTAGAATGATCTTGGAACGAACTAAAGAGCATTACTTGTATCAAATAGAAATGTGAAACATTACGTACGCATGTACATACATTAATAATCATACGGACAATAGAAAGAGAGGGATGGTTATATTTACTTAGGTCACGTTAACCCTGTACACATCCAAAGAAGGCGGAAATCATCAACTTTAATCAAAATATTCAATTGCATATAAAAGTAATTGTCGTAAGATACAAGCTTAAAGCCTTCAATTATGACCGTTTTTGCTGTTTTGTACAACTCAAGTCGATAATGATTAAATGTCTCAATGAAGTCGAGGGAACTAACCACAATTCTTCGGAGTCGTACTTTCATACGATGGACGGAAGAGGGGTCAAGTTGAGCTGTATATAAATATCGTGATTAGAATCCTCAATTTAAAAAAGAATTTTAAAATTTTATTCATTAGAAAATAGGATTTTTGATGCAATTCATTTCAGTAAGAATATTTACAATGCGTACTTTCGTTCGATAGACGTGGAGCGAGGGCTCAGATCAAGAGTAAAGTTGAATCACAAAGATATCCGCTGAAAAAATATTCATAGGGCAAACGCTTTCCTGATGAAGTAAAAATCAATTATCGAAATACTTTGGAGCCATAGTTTTGCACGCTGAGCGGAAGATGAGGTTTGAGTTCTGTAGCATGAAAACCCGAGTCCTGAAAAAGAAATAGGCGTACTGATATAATGTTTTTCCATTATAATCAAGGGTGCTGGCTAAAATATGCCGCTTCATGCACAGAAAGAGTGCAGTATATGTACATGGTAGATAGAACCCCTGAGCCAAAATACATGTTTTTCAATTTTTTCTTCAAGAAAAAGGATTACCTAAAACGCACAGTTTCGTAAAACAGCAGTATAATCATAAATAGGACCCTCCACCAAAAGGAACCATTTTTTTTAATTACGATTTCTTAGAGGAGTCAAAGTAACTAATAGTAAGCCTTCAAAGAAATATTCTTGTGTGATATACATTGCGAAGTACCGATATAATAGTAAAATGAATATGAGGCAAGGTGAAAAAAAAAACTTTCTAAAAAAAGTTTCGTCGGAACAAAAAAATCCACAAAAATGTGTTATCAGAACGAAAAGATTATCTAATGATGTCATTATATTCTAAATTCAAGTAACTAGACTGAATATCAGCCCTGGCGGACGGAATAAATTACTGCTTGGAATTGGAATTTATAAAAAAAGAAACATTGATGGATGGAAATCAGATAATGTCTAATTCAATTGTTCTCAAAATCGACTAATTTGATACCACTCCGTCTTTACACTATTAGAAAAAAAACGGGATGCTAATGTGAAAAAGTGGATGTAATGTGTAAACAGTGTGTTCGGCTCTCGTCAAAAGGACGTTCATATTAAAAAAGGGTTAATATTTAAATGGAGCATTTCTGGGGTGGAGTAATGTTAAGAAAACAAGGTCTAAATTCAAAAAAAGGGAAACCGATTTTTTTCTAGTCAGGCGACTGTTCGAAATTGGGTTTGGGGAGTTTTATTCATTTTATTCTCAAAGTTGGAGCACTATGATGATGCTACAAAATTTTCCTTACCCTGTGCCATTTTTGCTTGGTTACAGTTGCCTTAATACATACATACAAACATACACATACATGTAACAAAAGCTATCACTATTATGGAGATTCACCAGTCACAGCCATTACCATCAACTTAAACTCTTTTTTGATCTAATAAATCAAGCCTATTTTGGTGATTACTTTATGATTTCATTCAGATCGAAATCTCATAATATTTTTATCACCATGTATACTATTATTTACATTTCATATTTAAGACCTGAAAATATCTAGAGAAAAACATTTTTGAGCACGTGATATCATAGAAATGAAAGAGATTATGTCATCGTTAAAGTACAGTGTTAGATATATGGCTCAGCACGATTTCACCGAAATGTCAGTGGTTATTGCGAAGATGGTTTTACTCATATGAATTATTTTGTCATACTCAAAATAAGGAATTCAGTTTCCTCCACATTCTTAGACAAATGAATGGCTAGATAGAAAATACATGGGGAAATGAATTTGGTTTCCACACATGTGTCGAAAATACAAATCATGCTAACAAATCAAAACAAAAGATCAGTTGCTGTGCGCTGAAACTTAACTTTTATCCTGACTCAAGATACTCACTACAACTATTGTGTTATATGTACCAAATGAATTTTTTTTAAAAAACATGTAGCTGTTGTTCGAACGTATTTATTCATCAAAAATGAAATAAGCTCGTGCTTATCCATATGATACTTTTTTTATCAAAATCTGCGATCTGTCAAAACAGCTCAATCAATAAGATCGACCTCTGGAAATCTGATGAAATGAGTTCAAATCATAATACGGGAATGTGGATTTTTCATGATTACAAAAAGATACTGGTAGCCAGGTCTCAAACCAGCATGCGTCAAAAGTCATCTGGGGGCAGGCAGTGTAGGGGTGATCAATCGAAACAGTAGTGGGGGGGTTGACAACGAATAAACTTGACTTTCTTGGTTTTGATTAAGCACTGAGGAATTTTCTAGTAACATGTGTGAATGCTGCGATACACAAACTGAGGGAGCATTAATTTAGATAACAATTAGAGGCATTTACTTGAAACCGTGAAGGTTTGGAAAATTTTTTAAAAAACTTTTTTTGAAACATAATGAGGAGTGAATGTTTAAAATTTTATCCATTCTAAACTCCATCATTGAGGCCCGTACACATGTCATATAAATACATCATCATCCAACCAGCCAGGCCGATGTAGAAACAGAAGAAATCTATTTTGACACTTTTCTGACAGTTTTGGCTGTCAGTTTCTAATATTTGAAAATTCCTCTGCGGAGAAGTTTAACACAAAATGGGCAATATTGAGAATTACTTATTTGGCGAAGAAGCGTTGTTGAGACAAGTTCTCCTCTATACTGTTTTTCATAGGCTCTCGTCATAAATGAAAAATGTATTACTTTTATCTTATAAGTCTATGATATTGATTGGACTCTATCAATTATTTTAGTGATATTGTAATTTTCTTCTATTTCTATTTGCCAAGTTTTAGGATGTGGGAAGATGTAAGTTATTTACAAAACTCCATCTAACTTATAAAAAGAAAAAATAATGAAATAAATGTCTTACAAAATCTGTTTTTCTTTTCTAATACACGTTGTTTATTTCATTATTTAAAATGTTGTCCGACAATTCTGTGCTAGAATCCTGTCCAAGAAATTTTTTAAGCGTGTGGATATTTGTTCCTTTGTTTATCTTGTAGTCTTTGTCATTACTGAGAGATAAAACTAAAACAAATGACTAATTCTTTACCAAGATTTAAAACAATGGTCTTGTCATTTCTATCATGTTCCAAACGTCGAAAAAACAATACTCCGTCGATTCTTTTTCCCGGTTGACGGCTGCAGGTGCCAAATAACTGACAGTCTCATTTATTTATCAAATTGAATTTTGAAAGAAAGGGAAATTAATAATGCCTAACGGACGGTTTAGAGGCAAAGCATTCAGCAAAGTTGCCAGGATGCATTGGTTTAAGTCTTTCTGCACTATTTATCCAAAACGTAATTATAACTAGCACACTGAGGGAAAATATGAATAATTGCCATCCATATATGCTGGTTTTCACCTCATAAATTGAACAGTGATGGTGATAAATTGAGTTACCTTGATGTAAATGCACTACCAGTAGAGTTTGAATCATAAATTTATGGTTTTCATTCGGACACAAAACTAAAAGAACCAATTTGGCATAAACTTTCATTGTAAATTGAACCCCCAAAAAAAACTATTTAGAGGGGAATTTTAGTCGAGGGGAAAACATTTTCCTCATACATCGAGGTTTGTTTGTTTGTTTGTGTGTGTGTGAGTGTGTGTTAGTGTGTGTGTGTGTGTGCTTGTGTATTTTTACTATGAACGATTACGACTCTGGATGAAGCCTGGACGGATAGATATAAATGTCAGAACACGTGATAAACTTTAACCAACTAACAGTTTTAAACCATTATGTTGTGGGTATTGGGAATTAATCTAAATTCAGCAGCAGTGATTGGACTGTTCCATATAGGTAGCGGTGTTTAATAAGTCGCTTGAGGGTGCCCACCGAAGCTCGTAATTTAACAAGGTCGTATTACAGGTCAATTTGTTTGGGTTGCAAGTTGTGAACTTGTGCCCGACTGAGCTATACAGGGAAATTATATTAACCCATCAACTGAAAGTGACGCACGTTCTCATCATTATCGTTCTAGGTTTAAATCAATGAAAGTTCCCTTTTATTTTGATTTATGGCAACTTAATTTCATCTGTGAGACAGGGCTTTCATTTTGCAATGAATTACTTTCAATAGATTATCTTACAATGGGCAAGGGCTTTTATCTTGGAATGGATAACGATTACACTTGAGATCATCGTTAATCAGGAAATAGGTTGCAGATTACGTTATCTACAGGGGTCATGTAAATAATATATTCAGAGATGTTGTATTTTTAGGAGAAAATTTTTAGGGGTATGTGTGATGTTATTAACTAAGACTTCCGAAAATACTTCCGGAAAATGCATTAGAATAAATAAGAATAAATTTATCCTGTATATTCTGGAATATAAAAACTACATGTTATTATATGATTACGATAGTAGTTAAATTTGTCATTATAATAGTACGAATTATTATTATTTGTAGCAAAAGCTATAATTTACACGTGCAGAATTCGGGTACTCTGTCTTCTTTTTATTGGCCGCTGTAAAAGATTTCCGGAAATTTCAGACGTTGTGACATCTTGAAAATAATTTGCATTCAGAACCATAAAATAAAGTTCGAATAATATCTGAAAAACAATCAATATGTTTTGGTCAGAAACTGAGATACCGATGCTGCTGCCTAAGTGGATGGTTATGGGAAAACGATTTTTTCAAATACTAATTCATACAGTTTCTGTCAAACATCGTCGTTACATATCAGCAACGAGACATTTTGTCAAAATATCTGTCGATAAGACAAGGAGTTTAGTGAGATGGATTCAAACATTTCCCTGAGTTTGATGTAAAATAATCAGGCTCAGATGGAATTTGAACTGGATTCACCGATTTCGTTTCCTGTTTGCTAACCATCACACAACCAATCCATTTGGTTTATGATGGAAACTCTGTCCAGAGAATTATTTCACATGATATTTGGTATGAGATCAAAGATAGTACTTTTTAACTGCTGTAAAAGTCATTTATGTTGATATTTGTAAATATGTTTCTCTTGTTATCAATAATATTGATCAATTTGCCATGTATGATAATACGATTCACGAGAGTGATGTGTTCCACGATTTGTAATCATCATTCCACCAGATGTTCGGACCAGGAGTGATAAAAAAAAAAACAGTTGTATTTAACTTGACTTAAGTGAACATCGAAATTCCCTTTGCCATTAATTTTGCTTCATTCGTTCTAGATGGATTTTCTCTTCGATAAATCCTTCTAAATATCAACAAATTATATAAGTAGAGCAACATATTTTTGACTGTTTAACTACGGTAATCAAAGACAAAAACTGAGGCTGATTCCTCAAACGGTCGAAAAAATTTTCTTAATTTTTTCACGAGTGAAATGACGTTATTGGTATTAATATTAGCTTCCAGTATTCTGGTACTTTTCTCACCTCCCAGACCAGGAAATTGTTGATAGCCAATGTATGCTTCATTTCTCACACGAAGACATGATATGTTTTGATTTTCTTCAAATTTCCTGCCTTGCCTCTTGAACTGGTCTTGATTGCTTGTCTAACTTCGAACTCTGGAGTGAATTTTTTTTTTCTCACGGGTATTTGGCAGTGAATTAGTGTTGGCCTTACTGAGGCTGACGGAAGTATTCTTCCCATATATCTTTAATCGAAGTCTCTATACAATAGATGGCCTTTCTTGCCAGTTATTGTGGTGGGATCATTGAAACCATCTCTCAATTTAGTTGCTTTCACTCATGAAGAATCTTCTTGGGACATATCTGACAAGCCATTGTACTGTTTCTATGATTGATCTTTGGTTGTTTGTATCACCTCTTTTAAATGATTTATTTTCTCCAACTGCTAACTTTACTGTCTCATTTTACTATAACGTTGACTTGCTTTCGCTTCTTCTGATTTTTTTCTTTCCACAAAAACTGGCCATGACTCTCTTAACCACATGTATTCCGTGTACATGATCTTTAAACTGTCTCTCACGCCTTAGAGTATATTTTCCCTGATGTACAAAAATCAAATAAGTGCCAGTCCGTCAGATAAGTTTGAAAGGATGAATATCCGATATGAAATTCTGAGACACAAATTCAAATTAATTAAAGTATCATTTTTTTTTTAAATTTTCATTCATTTGAAGTTGTACTGTACATACAGTATTTACCTAGCTTAAAAAATTATTGACAAATTTTTCATTTAAGAATCGCATCAATTCCCGGAAAAATGGACAAATTTCAACAGAAAATTCAAAAATTCAAGGAAAAGTACCATTTTTACGATTATCAGAGGATATAAGTCAAAAGTTGATTCACGGTTAAAAATCAATCTTTTCAGGTGACTTTCAGGTTCTTGAAGCATCTTTATCTCTTTCTTCGAGTCTTTGGGTCCACATCATATAACATGGTACCTGCTCTTGAAAATAGTAGTGATATAATTCCATTCTATCTCTAAGAAACAAATTCGATATCCGACGAAACATGGTCTCTTGTAAAATGAACCTTTTTTGAACAATAATACGTAAAACGTCTGCTAACTTACGTCATAGAATATATGAGGTGATTTGGTACACTCAACCAATTTCATTCTAATTACCCAACGTTATATATTCCTCTGGAAGGATAGCTTCCGCTTGTCAATCAAAAGATGCAGAAGATGTTCGTAGACTCCTGATTGGAAACACGATTTAGGTAGTACAAAAATAATCACTATTCGCTATCACAGTCAGCAATTGAACACTCGCAGTATCAACATTCGAAGTCATCTGGAAGAAACTTCATCAAAATATGATTAAAATAAAATCTATTCATAACATCACTAGTGCTACCCACGGGAAAACAATTCGAGTGAAATAAATATCTAGAAATATATAGTACTGATGCAAAGTATGTAGTTTAAGTGCTATGTATTTATACGATGGGATTGAACGCTTCGCAATCTTTAATGGCTACAGTTTTCAAACTCTTACAACTGCGAATATTTGATAGTTATCCACATACAAGAATATTCGACAATCACAGTACATCACGACTCACTATGTGGATTTCCAGTGATCATATGTTAAACTTTGGCCGAAAAAAATGAGATAACCCGATGGACCAGACAAGGGCAGAAAGTATTGGCTCCATAACGCCCATGATAAAGACGACTGGCGAATTATGGAGGGGTTATTGTCTAATAGCACACGCAAGAAAAACCTGCTGCTGATGATGATGATGATGATGATGGTTCACTTACAGACAGGCAGGCAGGCTGGCACAACCAAAAATGTTCGCACACAGACACAATTTGATACACAGTTGGACGTGCTTTGTGAGAGACAGAACGGAACCAGTCATTTCACACGTCCACAAAAAAATATATAAACCGGCAGGAATATCGTGGGCGAGATTCAAGATCTGAAGATAATCGTTCGTAAAATTAATTACATAGAAGGAAAGAATCCTGTTTATCGCCATTGCCTCCTTCAAGGCGACGGATGACTACATGAGAAGTTAACATTGAAGTAGGACAATTAAGAGTACGAACCAAGTGTACATACATGCAAGCATATAGATGCACATGAACACACAATTATATATATATATATACATATATATATACGTATATATATATATATATATATATATATATATATATATATATATAAATACATATGTATATACGTGTGTGTGTGTGTGTGTGTGTGTGTGTGTGTATTTATATGTATACAAATAAAATATATGTACCTATGCGTATGTGTATGTCTAAACATTCATCATATCCATCTCTCCCTATGGCTTCACATTAAAGAATGAATATTATTTTCATGCTAATATGCAGTATTGTTTTAAGAATTCAGATTGTCCTTTTTCCACAAAACAAAGCTTGCTTTATCGAGAGACTGAGTTGCAAACATTAACTGATGTAAGGGCTGCAATAGAGAAGCTATTATCATACAATTACAAGACACGTTAATTGCTATTCATTCTGATATTCATTTTTTACGGAAGTTATTCATAGACTTATAGGTAAGAAACAAAATTTAGATAACAAAACCTGGACTACCTTGAATACTGCAGTTTTTGATGCAGTACGAATATGGTATGCTGTATAAATTATTGACAAAAAACTATGAGTCAAAAAAAAAACACAATTATAGTGGGATCTTGAACGGTACAGTTTTGAACAGTACGCACTAATCAAAGTACACCTGTATATGTATAGTTCAAAGAGAAACCATGCGTATTATTACTCATTGACACACATAGTTACACCGGTCAGACCCCTACAAACACAAATGGAGACATTCACTAAATAGAACATATTGGTTTTGAGCTGCATTGGAGCGGATAAGATGGTGGACATTTGAAGATAATTCCAATAATCTGAATAAGTGCGCTTGTCAGATAGAAGGGGAAAACGACTTTCTGGAATTGGCTTTCAGAAAGAACAAAGATAATTAAGGAGATTGTCAATTGAGTGAAATTTGCAGATTAATCTTTTGCTGCAGGTAAGTTAGTATTGTTTTTGCAGTCGATGTGCTGGAATAGATCCAATATGGCGCACCTCTATGGCGACAAGTCTTAGATCACAGCCTTAAATATACAAGGAATGGCGCTGGATCTTCACATACACACATGCACACGTACACGTGCGTGCATGTGCACCAGGCCAGGAGAACGGATGTGACAATGACATTATCTGCAAGACAAATTCGAAATTACATGTAGGTCTTAGTTCAAACGTATTTTTTGTCATCACATAGGTGTGAATAATTTTGTGTCCATTCGTGTTCATGCTTGTCCTTTAAAAGATCGGACTTCCTCTGTGATCATCGCCCAGCAAAAGGGATGAGATGTAAGTTATTCATTTATCACTCCTTTTTTATCTTTTGTTTTTTTTATTATTATTATTCATTACACCCACCTCAGCATACTGCTAGAAGATGTTGATTACGTGAAGGCTCTGATTGAGTGACTAAACAGACAAGTCTGCAAAGGGTTAATGATATCAAATCGTTTAAAAAGGCAGACCAATACACAATTCTTAGGGTCGTTTTCAATGCATTTTTTACGCGTCACATTCAAACAGAAATAATTTGTCGTTGTAGTAGTTTACACACACACACACAACCCACACACGTGCACAAAAGGTACGCATGCAGGGACAGGAGAATGATGTGCATACAATACAAAGAGACAAGCCTCGGTTCCTTCAGTATGCATACGATATCGGCAATATTCTGCTTCAAAACATTCTGATGCATCGAATGGCGTTAAATCCTGATAGATGCAAATAAATGGGAATGCTTTCCTTAGACAGCATGAATATCTCGAGCCACATTACCCAGTGCTAGGAGCTTCAGAAAGCAAAACACCAATTATGAATCGATTTCATTTACCATAGTTCGATTGGCTTGGTGGCAAAAGTGAAGCTTTGCAGAAATAAGATAGTTGCTGCTCATTCATATTGTATCCACGGTGATGCAGGGAAACACCAGAATAGCAGAAGGTAGCTTTAAAACGTTTACGAACTCAATCTTCAGGGTTTTATTGTACGACAAATAGTGCTAACGGGGGACAAACGTAGTTAAACAATACCATACGACTCAATTCATGGGTGTCCATTTTGATAAAGCATTCATATGACACAACATGACTATGTCTATGGTTTTATCTGAAACAATTTTCACGGGAGATATAAATTAAATGTCAATCCTGAAGATGTCCCCTCAATTATCTTTCTTTTTGCAAATGCATGATAAAAACTAGGGTTTATTTTGGTGAAACATATGCTTTGATAATCCTTAGTACAATGCTATTGGAAAATTATTTATATAACATCGCCTTTTCAACAATTTCAGTGTGTTACGTAATATCTTTACCAGAACAACCAACAAATTGCAATTGCAACTGTCATCAGCACACCGAGTGCTCATGTTCATTTGCCCTGATGTCTTTGTCAAAGGCATGAATCTATTTTCTCTGGGGCAAGGTATGATCGTCAGATATTATAACTTGAATGCCTCCATGACTGGGGGGAAAAAGTGAATGAGTGAGTGTTCGGTGAAACCACTCTAAAAACCTCTACATATGTGGTGAAAAACTGATACCTCTTCAGTCAACCTTGTCAGGATCCAATAATATCAATTATATGATGGGAAAATATTTTAAAGATGTTAAGAATAAATTAATATATTGGGAAAAAAGTGGAAATAAATTGGGAAAATTGAATTTCGCAGAAGGTAAACCAAAAAGATTTCGTCGTTATTTCAATTTTCAATTTCAAATAACGATCTGTATACTATTCATAGAATGTTTGTAAGTAATATTTTAGCTACACGTTGAATACAAACGCTATTGTATCTAAGGGAGAATATCGACCGTTTACAAGTAAATAAATTTCAATGAAGGGCAAAGACTTTTTTTCCAGGAAGATATGCACAAACCCATGTAAGCATTTCTAGCTGAATACACATTCACTCGAAATGCAATTGATATAAATAGATGTAATTTCTTAGGATGAGCATCACTTTTTGCTTAACAGTATATATATATATATATATACATATATATATATATATATATATATATATATATATATATATATATATATATATATATATATATATATATATATATATATATATATATATATATGAGAGTTTCAATTCTGCCTCGCGGTACTGGATGGGATAAAAGTTATAGCCACACTGAAGAGATATAATACATCGAAACAGCTGTCTGTGGATGACATTATAATATATATATATATAGATATATATATATATCGATGATTTACACGGGTAGGGTACCAAGTTCATATAACTTTTGTCTTAAAAATCCCCGAAACCATAGCTTGGTAAACAACTGATGATCCAAACAGAAAAAACTCTATATAAAACATAGAAACAAAATCTGCAGAAAATAAATTAGTTTGATTGTGTGGGTGCATATGAATGTCTCTTATCAATACCCATTATCACATTCGTGCATACGCACAAATGTACAAACACACGCATAAATGCAAAAATGGATTTTGTCTGTCCTTTCCTAGTTCCACTCAGATGCACATATCTGGTATTCAAGAATGTGGACATACATTGTGCATTGGCCAATATTCTACGTTCACTTTCCAAATGATTGTTAAAAGCAGAAAGCCTGGAGCCCCTCACCCATACCGGCTAATGTACATTTAATCACTTCGATCGAAACCCCCATACTCCTTTCTCCTTTGTTGCATACTTCGTCGGTGCTTCCTTCATATTTGTATTTCTTACAAAATAGAAAGCTATCAAAAACAATCTACGCAAAGGATGGAACATAGCCCAATTCACTCAATTATTCTTGCTTTACAACAGATTCCAGCTCTTTATCTGCATAAATAATATTACAAACATTATCGTCTTCCTCTATGTGTTTAAACACTAATGCACGAACGTTAGCATGAGTGTATAAGTGTGTGAAGAAAGAGAGAGATAATTTATCCGCTCATTTGCCTTGTTTGATAAAATATTGCAATTGAGCAATCACAATAAAAATGTACAGAATCGCGAGATTTTAAGCAAATGTTTTGCACCTGAAATGTTGAGAAAACCGCGAATTCATTTCTTCTTTTTTTTCCAGTTTGTTTATCTAAATATTTATTTCCTCTTCATTTTTCACATCAAAATTCTGCATTCATTTCATCTTCTGGCAGAAGACTGATCGATTTTATAAGCACAAACCCACACACCAGTATGCATACAGTTGTTGTTGTTTTTTCTTTATTTTTCTATACTATTTTTTATATTTTATTTTCTATTTATCCTAGTTTTTACATCTTTTTTGTTTTGTTTTTTGTTTAACTTGGAAATATCCTTCCTGGTTTCCCTGATTTCTAATTATTTGATTCTTTTTCATATGTTTCAACGTTTTCTGACCTTGAATTTCAATGCAAATGATGCTTATTTAGCAAGAGAAATTTCCCTGTCTCCAATGACGATACACGTGAAAGGAATAACACAGGGGAACTCACGCACACAGACACTGACACGCATACACGATCTCTCTCTCTCTCTCTCTCTCTCTCTCACGCACTCAGACCATGCGCATGCACCTTGATGAATGAAATTTATTTAAATCCTTCCAATTACTGACGCAGTCAAATAATACAAGGTTGATACATCAAGATAACACTGACAACAGATATATAATTGAACCTTCGTCATTGCTCATTGTGAGCTATGAATGGGATCCATGGAAGTGTCGGTGAAATTTTCAAAAACAAAAATCAAGCATTGATTTTCAAAATAAGAAAAGGACCAAAAGTCTTCTGCGTACGTCTCTGATAAATAACTGACATATTAGAATGAAACATAATGGAAGAAAGATAACCAGGAATGTCATAGATGCTTCCGTTTTATAATTGTATTCCGTTTGGCAGGCAAAGTCGTGATGTGTATAGAACATTCTCAAGGAGACAATTCCTCTCTTCTATGTTAGAACACAAGAAGTGTGTTCAATTTTTTTGTTTGTTTTTTTTTAGAGAAAATGATATATTGCTCTTTTTTTTTCTAGCGTTTTCTCAGAATGATATTCATAATCCTTTTATGAGTGTTGAATAATCGCTTCTTGAAATCGAAATTTATTAGAGCCTGAGTTCTATGTTTTCTCTATGTGTATAGAAGGGACAAACACTCAATTATACACAGGTTAGACACTGAGAAATATTCCATTATCCCACCCATAAGGGGGCCCATAAATTACTTGAAAATAGTTGTTACGCATTGCTTTCCTACTAACATTATACTATAACAAATTTCAATGAATGGATGATCAATTCCATTGGGTCCCCAGTTCTCCAACTACATCATTGTATTTTTCTGATCGTTGACATGAAGCAGCAGCAAAAAAGAACTTCAAGATTTACCTGGAGAATAAAGGGATCAAATCGACGGCTATTATCTAAGCAACTTCAGATCTGCAAACAACATCGTCCTTTTCGCAGAGATCCTACATGACCTTGAACCAATGCTGGATGAACTAAATAATTGACTTACACATGAACTTCAGTAAAATAAATATCATTTTCAACAATCACATTGAGAATAAGGACGTAACTGTCAAAAATCGAAGATGCAAAACTTGGGAAAGCAGACTACTACATCTACTTAGGACAACGAATCTCAATGGAACCCACGAAAGAGGAAGATATCAAGCGGAGAATCACTCTAGCATGACAAACATTCGGCAGAGCAAGGTAAACTTTCAAAAACGTCAATCCCAAAAATCCTTGAAAGAAGAGTATGCAACCAATGCATCCTTCCGATAGTCACTTATGGAGCTGAATCATTGAACCTAACCAAGAGACAGACCTGCAAACTGAGAAGAATGCTACCTGCACATGAGAGAATCATGCTCAACTTCACATGGAGAAAATACAAGACAGCACAGTATATCAGGAAGAAAACGGGAGTCAGGGACATCATAAGATCTATTAGGAAACTTAAATGGTAATGGGCAGGCCATGTTGCAAGAATGACAGATAACTGACGGACATCACGACTCATAACATGGATCCCCAGAGATCACATGAAAAACTGAAGCCGACAGAATACAAGACGGAGAGATGAACTACGCAATTTTAGAAAATACTGGCGCCGTGACGCCCATAATAGAAAAATGGCGAATCCTTCAGAAGGTGTATGCCCAACGACGGACGTTAAAAGACAGATGATGAAGAGAATGCGTAGCTCACATTATTTTTATATATGAATGTATGAATGGTGTCCCTTTTTATTTAATCCCGAGTAAAAAAAAAAAACATTTCAGGGTGTTTCCTGGTGGTTGATCACTTGGTAATCGTGGACAATGGTCTTGTCAGTGATTTTGAAAGGGAGTGTATTCGATTGTAATAACGGAAGTTCAAAAGTTATAAAGTGAGAAATCAAACAAGGGCTTAAAGTTAGTCGTTTCATTTGAAACACACTCTGTTAAGACAGAAATAAGTTTCCCATTTTCACAGGACAACCATTTCATTTCACTCGTTACCTGCTAACATGATCCCAACTACAATCAGGCCACCTGAAGAAGGAATGTGGAATCAGACAGTTTTATTCGTCTGCTGAGAAATAACCGAGAGAGTCTGTGAATCGACTTCAAGTATAGTTCTCACAATTCTTATTTCAATTGATTTGATCACGCTTCAAGAAGTGGCAGTACGTTTTTTCTAGAGGATATATATCTTCCCGTCGAAATATCAACTTTCAGATTCTTTCATTCCGTTGCACATGATAGAAAGACACGTCCTCTTTTTTGTGAGCTGCCCTTTCCTTGAATTCAAAGATTCCATAGATCTCACGGAAGCCAATTTTGAAGTTATCAAATCTTTTCCAAGAGCGCTTTTTATGGCGAATTTCTGCCTCGGAATCCGACGCGTATCTACGGATAGTTCCTGATTCTGCTGTTGTAAATCTTTCACTCTAGTCTGGTAGTTCCTTTAAAGCAAATAAGTTCAAGTTTAGTAACGGAGACATTATCATCTCTTCCAGGAGAAAATTCATTTAGCATAAGTGTCATTGCACCTTGGAGATGTATGATAGGATTTTCGCTTAATTCGATTTCACCCCCAACCGTCGAGTAAGAGCAACATTACGTTCCTATCTTTCTGAACCACGCTATCAGAGCAACAGAAGTGATGTATCTCATAATGTGGAAGCCAATTGTTTAGTTTTTTCTTCTTTAATATTCGATCAGCGTTTTTTCTTGCTCTTTGCTATTTCAGATAACGTACACATGTCGGTATAGCAACAGGATTTTGCATTGTTTCTCTCGATGTAGCATGACCACGTGGAAACCGTGACACAAAAATTCGTGGGAGAGCTATCGTGTATTAAACAGCTGTGTAGAAGGCACAAGAACAACTCCCGAAAAATAAAGAATGGAAACAACATCAGAAAATAAAAACTGGACAAAGTTTTGACAAGAT
This sequence comes from Thysanoteuthis rhombus, assembly GCA_963457665.1. Lineage (NCBI taxonomy): Eukaryota > Metazoa > Mollusca > Cephalopoda > Oegopsida > Thysanoteuthidae > Thysanoteuthis > Thysanoteuthis major. Next base: position 20,031,470 of record OY735213.1, read on the forward strand.
AAAATGAAAAGTTAAAATTCAGATTGGAGTAGAGAAGGTTGGAAGGAAAAATTTCCACGAAGAAAAAGAAAAAAAATAAATAAAATAGTAATTCTAATCTTTACACCATTTTTTAACTTTTCATAAAACTATCAAGACATTGAAATCCTGGATAAGTATGAATAGTTAGTCAAAGATGGCGCCATTAAGAACAGGTACGGTCATATCTCCAATCTGTAATCTGCATTATTTGTCTGTGATTCACAAGTTTGTACAGAAGACACTCACTGTAAGAATATTGAGTATGGGCAAATCAATCAAAACTATTTTACATTGGATCATTCCAACAACTATAGTTTGGCTAGCCAAAAGTAATAGTTGAAAGTATTTTTTAAAGCTACAAATCAGGTTCACAAATCCAATTTTATTATTCAATCTCCTATTCTTAGAATACTATGAGACAAGATTTTGTAGTCAGAGACAGATTTCTCAAATCGACCTTGTGGCTAGCAGAACTTATCAAAATCTCAACGATAACGTGCCAACAGTGCTTTGAGTATCAAAAAAAAAAATGAGAAAACAATACTGAAGTAACACTGATAGGTCTTAGCTATAATCAATCCGTCCATGATCTGCGATATGTTTTAAGGAATACGTGTATAAAACTGTAATATAATGGTAGACCATCCCAAATGCATCATAGAGTGTAAATATCTGCCCAGTATTAGAATTACCTTGTTGCCGTTTCATACGTGTATGCATGTGTGTGTGTGTGTGTGATGAAAATAGATCAAACTCGAAATTTATCTTGAATAGCCTCCATTTTACTCAGTCATTGGCCAAAAAAATTCAACACCAATGCACTAATGTCCATAAAGAATTGTAAATACCAATATCTCAATTTCACGCGTCGATTCTTCAATGCAATTATTTTGCCATCATTTTACTTTTTTCTCTCGTATATCATATTTTTTCTTTGATTATTATAACACGACTGTATTAAATTAGTGAAACTTCCACGTTGCCAATGAATCAATTTCTTTCATATCTTGAGGTTTTGGTCATTGTTACTCACGCTTCTGATTTTGAAAATCGGTTCAGCGATCGGACGTGTCGTCAGTACGTTGGTATGAAAGAGCTAAATTGCAGTTAAATCATTCTGCATCAGAGCGGGGCTTATTTAGCTGCTCTCCACAAAAGATGCTCACTTCTCACTCAAACTCTCTCTCTCTCTCTCTCTCTCTCTCTCTCTCTCTCTCTCTCTCCCTCTCTCTCTTCTTCTTTTTCTTTTTCTTCTTCTTCTTCCTCTTCTTTCATGTCTATTCATTTTTCCTCTTCATATTCCCATTCCTATTCAGATCTTTCCCTTCAGATCTTTTTCTGCAATTTTTTGTCATTTCTATTTCGTATAAAATGTGTATGTTTCTCTCCATTTATGTCAATTTTAATTGAGTTTTCCTTTTTCCTCCATTATATTTTATTGTTTTCCTCTGTTCTCCCCAATCTCTTTTCTTTTAAGCGCTTTGCCATGGTTATTTTATCCCGCAACCAACATTTTCGCTCATCATAATCTCTCACGAATTCTATTGCTTCCCTTTTTCTAAATCCACTTTTAACTTTAGTCTCTTTCATTTGATCACTTCTTGCTATTTTCCATTCAACCTCCTCTCTTTCTCTTTCTCTCTTTCTCTTTCTCTCTCTCTCTCTCTCTCTCTCTCTCTATATATATATATATATATATATATATATATATATATATATATGTTTGCGTGTGTATGTGTGTCTGTTATTTGGTCTTTTATTCCCCCTCATTCTCACTTTTTTCTTCTTTATCATTTCAAAATGTTCCCCATACATCATTCTTTTTTTCTTTCTTTCTCATTTCCTTCCTTTTTTACTTCCTCTTCCCTCCATTTGATTCCCTTTCTCTCTTCTGTTACTTTTCTACCGCCTTTCCGTCTTTTCATTCAGTTGATTTCTCTTTCTTTGTCTCCCTACACTTTCTCCACTTAATCTTTTCTCTCCTCCCAAATAAAATTTGCTGAATTCTCTTCTCCCCTCTTTTCTTCCTTTACTCCCTCTTCAGTTGGTTTTCGTTTCGTTTTCCTTTTCCTTTCAGACATTGTCTTTCTCTTTTCACTTCCTCTTCTTGTATAATTCTCTCTCATTTTTCCTTTTCTCTTTTCTTCCTTTTCCATTGCTTCGCGTTCATCACTTCTATTTTTTACTGAAATATGAAGTCTCGATTGAAGATTCTGTTGTTATAAATTCCGGAATTAATTTCATGCTTGCATAATAAAACGAAACGTAATCAAACAAATTGGAAAAAGAAAAAAAGTGCAAAGGAAATAATATTAAGCAGAGAGACAAGCACACCAACGAAATAATAATAACAATTAGAATCATTATTATCATACAATTTGATGTGTGAATATATGTACTGCTGGGAACCAGGCCTCGCTGTTTTGTAAACGGTGCATCTAAAGAGTCTTGTAAATGTATTTGCTGTAAATAGCAGTCAAATTATCCTCTGAATATTGTAATTGAAATTTTGCACGAAACAAGAATGATTTTATTTGTTTTAATTTCTTTAGTGGCACATTTTATGTTGTGTTCGCGACTGAATTTTCAGAATGATGTGTTATAGTATGATATATACATATATATACACACATATATATATATATATATATATGTGTGTGTGTGTGTGTGTGTGTGTGTGTGTGTGTCTGTGTGTGTGTCTGCGTGTGTACATGTGTGTGTGTGTGTGTTTGCATTTACAAGTGATTTTTGTCTGTTAAAGGAACCAAGAATGTCCTTTCATAACATTCAGAAATGTTATTTTCCTTGCATTTTGAACTCCATTTCATTTAAATAACAAAAACGAACGCGGAAATTAATGTCAACAATATAAAGTGATTTGTTGAAATTCATTTCATTTAGGGAAATCGTAAAACAATGGAAGGATTTAAAAGTTACTGTTCACCCTGGGAAAAGTTTTAACAAAACATTAAATTCAAAAACAAATCAAAGCGAGAAAACAGGATTTAAAAAACGGCAAATTCTTTAGAATTTGCTTTTCCTCTTTAAATTGTATTTCTGCTCAAAATTTCATGTCTTTCAGCTTTTAATCACATCTCTCATTTTGAAGACACTGAAAAATATATCCACTAAAGATGCAATTGGCCTGCTAGGAAAATATGCTGAGAGACAATAATGTGTAATGGCTCTCATCTGAATGAGGTTTTTTGTCGCGATAATCAAACGCATTATGGTTAATGTGCAAGCTTCTCAGCCATAATTCCTGCAGTACACTAGTTTCAAAAATGGGGTGCATGGAAGTTTCTGGGGTCTGACAAATCATGGTTTGGAGTCTGCATCAGCACTCCCTCTAAATTTAAAAACTACAAAACTTGTGGCTGAAAAACAACATAATCCACAGTACAGTTATCGAAAAACATAATTATTCTAATAAGATATTAAAATTCCATAAATAATGTCTCCTTGAAATAATCATAATTTTTGAATGTAAAAGAATGTTTTTGATGTTCTAATTCATTGAATACAGTGTAAAAATAATTATTTTAAATCATTGATTTCAGTGTAAAAAATTGAATGCTAAAAACAAGAAAATTTCCTTTCAGAGTTTTCAAACCATTGCTGTGTTATGTTATATCCTCATTATATGCTCATCACGTGCCTTGGCGCTACATTAAGCTCAGTTATCATTGACAATCAATCTTCCGTGGCTTACTTCATGATTGATTATGTCAAATATTTCGACTGGTTGCTGTGCAAGATTGCGTAAAATCTAGGAAATCTGCTAGGGAGGCAGCTGTCTTCACTTGGGGAACTCTTGCACAGAAATGGAATTGTTATGTCCTTTTTACGCATATAAAATACAAACTAGTGGTTTCTGCATAATAGAAATGTTTCGATGGAACATATTCAAGAAGGAATATATATATATATATATATATATATATATATATATATATATATATATATATATATATATATATATATAAGAATTAATTTGCAACACGTACTCATTTAACTTTTATAAATAATTACAAATGCAATCTCTACCGGTGGAATGCAATCCTCTCAATATTTTTTACATGAAGCCATTTTTACTACTGATGGATGATAGATGTCTTTTGTATGTATGCTCACCGTGACTACAGTAAAGGAAGGAACACATGTCAGGATCAAAATCGAACCTTTATTTATATATTCTATAGTCTTTGTGTTGAGACCAAACAAAATCCTCACATAGATAGGGAAGGGGGACGGTTAATGTTCTTCCGTCGTCAGTCATCAGGGGTCTGTGACTCGTAGATCACCCGACCCTTTTCTGCTACACTCTATTATTCTGGTACTCTTGTGACTAACCATTAGTCTCATTTCTAGAGGCAAAGCTTCCTTTTCTTTTAGTATCAATTTCTTTTTCTTTTTTTTTACCGTATTAACCAACTGTCGTTTTTTACCTGATACCATGACTAAATGATATTCTACCTTTTTCCCTTCTACTTTTCTCCGGTTTTCTTTCGTTTCTCACGCCACTGACTTAACTGTGTATCTTTCTTATTTCCGCCGTTAGAACCCTCATATGCTGCCACTTTTTACCAACTCTCTTTCGACTCCTTTTCACTTTCTTTCTCCTAATATCTTTTCAATTAAGTCACTGTAACTGGCTATCTATCTGCAGGGGTTCAAAGCGACCATGCTTTATCTTGTCAATAAATCTACCTGCAATGTTTCTATCGTCCTTTTGGCGTCTGAAAAGGGTTACTCTGTAATTCATCTCACCTTTGATCAAGCATGTAAGTATACTCCACATATACTCATACAATAAGTAATTTTAACAAAAAGGATACAATCTACTATACTCAAAACAGACCCCAAAGAAATATTCTTAGAAATATCTGTCATCGCTTACCACAGACCACAAACCATTAAAGATATGATTAGCAGTAACACTATAATGAAAAACTCTGTCTCACATAATACAATACTTGAAACTGTTCCATTCTGTAACCCTGCAACAGAAGAAATAGTACATAGTTAAACCACCATAAGCATACCAACACTTCCACTAGCTCTACCACTAACAAGACTTCATATATCTACCATAATTCAAACTGCAAAAACAAAAATGTGTTCTACCCTCTAGAATATAATAAATCCAAACAGCAATACATAAGCAAGTCTGAGTGACTATTCAAGACCATACTTAATTATAGGCACAGAATTAAATCACCCAATCATCCCAACCTACTCTCACTAGAACAATACTTCTGCACCCAGTCAAATTTCGGCACAGATGCTTGATTTACAATCATTGAAAAAGTAGAAAAATGCACCCCCCAAAACAACTAAGATTCTAGAACTCGGTGGAAATATTCGGACAAACTGAAGACTCTCTCTCCCCGAACAGACTTAACACTGAACATAACAACCTTACCAAATCGATCTCTATACCATAATCCTCTCATTCCTTTACTCAACAAATCATAATTCTTTGCTTTACCCAGAGCCAAACACCTTTTAATATTCATATACTGTCATTCTACACAACAGCCCAACATTCAAAACTTAGATTCTCACCTATATATGATAAATGTCACAAACTTACCCTAAATATGTACACGCCATCCCTCTCTATGTATATCTAATATTAAAGACCTCACTCATTCACACAGACCACAATCTATTGGAAGTTATGTATAGTATTTCACTTATACAACTCAAAGCCATCAGACTTTTCAGAATATCCATTAAGGATACAGAACATACATTTCCCAACGGATATTAGATCATACATAACAATGATCCCTTGCCCAACTATCCCTATTAACATTAGCAATAGCCTAAACCCCAACTAACCAGGTACCCAAATAGTCTAACGCTAAACTATTGCCAAGCTCCTCAATATCCATGACAACCGATTCTTGAGATTGGCCATCTCCTATGACCAGCATAACTAATAAAATACCCATAACTGCTGCCACTACTTCCGACGGAACATTCAGCAATACAACTGCAGATTTCATTACAGCAACAATACTGTCTCAACTCACCATTATGACCTTCAAGGATTCATCACTTTTTATTTCCATTTTGACCTGCAAAACCTCTGATGCTAAATTTGTTTTCTACGAAAATCCTTCTCACCAGTAGAAGATGCACACTAGCTACTGATGATGGGATCCCATCCCGAAACATGTGCTGCATGGTGAGAATTCATTCATAAATCACTTAATAACCAAATAAAGTATCAATTTACACTTACTCCTGAGTCTGTCTCATTTCTTATTGTTCACTATATGCATATGCAAGGAGATCTTTAATTTGACTTTATTCATACCGAATGTGAGATAGATATATTGCTATGTACTTAAAAGTGACAGCTGGCAATAGATATGAAGAAGTGAATGCGTGCATTTATATATTGATGGCCAAATTAATGTGAGCTAAAATTTTAGATTCTGATATATCGCCCCACATACCGGTGGAATGCAATCCTTTCAATATCACTTACATGCATGTTATGTATATATGCTCACTGCGACTGCAACAAGGGAGGGACTTCATGTCGAGATTCAAATCGAATCTCTATTTTCCTTCTTCAGCCGACATAGAATACATCTACAGTTTTAATTAGAACACCAAACAAAACTTTCGCTCATACAGAGAGACAAAGAAAGGGGGTAACGTCACTGTATCGTCAGCAACACCATTGATGTTCTGACCTTTTTCTTGCGTACTCAGCTAAATTTGTGTCATCATCATCATATACTATCCTGGTACTCTTCTGACAAACCTTTGATCTCATATTTAGAGACAAAGGTGCTTCTTCTTCAGCTATCTATTTTTCTGTATTAACTTACTCTTGTCTTCTACCTGATACCAGAACTTAATGATAATCTACCTTTTTCTCGTCAATTTTCCTCCAGTTTTCTTTCGTTCCAAATTCCCACTGTTACAACCCTTATACACCACCCCTTTTTTATCAACTCTTTTTCACCTTCTTTCTCCTAATGTCTTTTTAATTAAGTGGCTGTGACTGGCTATCTATCTGCGGGGGTTCCAAACGACCACGCTTTATCTTGTCAATAAATCTACTTACGATGTTTCTATCGTCCTGTTGGCGTCTGAAAGGGGTTACTCTGTAACTTACCTTATCTCTGACCGATAATGTAAGTATTCTTCACTTACACCTAGGCAAAACTATCTTTGACAAAAAATGCTATTCAAAATAGAATAAAAAATTCAAAAGTAAAATGACAAATTCAGTTAAAGATTACCCATCAGCCATTCATATTGTAACATCAGTTTCTATGCATATAATAAAAACATGCATATATATATATATATATATATATATATATATATATATATATAGAGAGAGAGAGAGAGAGAGAAAGAGAGAGAGAGAGAGAATGGGGAGAGAGACGGACAGACAGAAAGAGAGGGGGAAAAGGGAGGTAAGAAGAGATGAGAAAATAGATGCATATAAATGCATACATATACATACATATACATATATATGCAAGTACATACATAAACAGACATATGAATACATATATATGAATCATCATCAGTCTTTTAGCGTCCGTCGTTGGACATAGACCTTCCCCAGGATTTACCACACTCCTCTATCATGGGCGTCACGGAGCCAGTACTTCCTGAACTTGTCAAGTTCGTCTTTCCATCGAACATTTTGCCGTCCTCGGTTGCGCATGTGGTCTCGGGGAATCCATGTTGTGAGTCGTGATGTCCATCGATTGTCTGCCATTCTTGCAACATGGCCAGCCCACCGCCATTTGAGATTTTTAATGGATTCTATGATGTCCCTAACTCTTGTCTTTTCCCAGATGTACTGTGCTGTTTTGTGGTCTCTCCATGTGAGGCCCAGCATTATTCTTTCATGTGCACGTTGCATGGTTCTCAGCTTACGGGTCTGTCTCTTGGTCAAGTTCCATGTTTCAGCTCCATAAGTGACGATTGGGAGGATGCATTAGTTATACAGCTTTCTTTTTAGGATTAATGGGATCTTATTATTTTTTAAGGTTGAGCTAGCTCTGCCAAAGGCTTGCCATCCTAGTATGATCCTTCACTTGATTTCTTCTTCTTTTGAGGGTCTCATGGAGATTCGTTGCCCTAGGTAGATGTAGTGGTCTACTTTCTCGAGTTCTGTGTCCTCAATTTCGATCTTAGTGTTTTTATCTCCAATGTGGTTGTTGCACATGATCTTTGTCTTGCTGAAGTTCATGTGTAGGTCGACTTTCTTGCTCCCTTCATTTAGTTCATCTATCATTAGTTGGAGGACGTGTAGGTTCTCTGCGAAAAGGGCTATGTCGTCTGTGAATCTGAGGTTGCTCAGATACTCACCCTCTATTTCAATTCCTTCACTCTCCCAGTCTAGCTTTCTGAAGATCATCTCGAGGTAGGCTGTGAAGAGTTTAGGTGAGCTGGTATCACCTTGTCTTACTCCTTTCTGGAGCTGGAAAGGGTCTGAGTCTTTATGTAGCCTGATAAATAATATTTACCTTTTTTGTCTGTTTTACAAATTTAGAATTTTTAAAACATATCAATAAAATGGTCCTTGTCGGTCATTCTTATCGAAAGATGTACTAAAAGACATATACTGTATAATCATACATGATATATATATATATATATATATATAACTTGTGTTTGGCCTGTTCGTGAGAAATACATAAATGCTCCATAAAGATCATAATACTAATTCAATTAAATTATCCGTAATAATCCATGATTTTATTAAATGACATCAAACTACCTCTAGCTAAGTGACTTTTTCAAATATGGAGGATTTGGGGGTTTTATTTATTCAGGCTTATTTCTCTCCTTTCTCTTTTTTCCGTTCATTTTAATTTTCACTGTTTTTCCTTTGCATATACGTATATCGTTTTTTTCCTGACAAAATGAGTTACGAATTGAAGTGGGGAAAAGAGGGAAAACAAGAAAAAAAGACAAAAAAATAGAAAAGCTGTTGGGAAGCAAAGCATCAAAAAGTAAAGGAAGGAAGAAAGAAACGCAAGAAGAAAATGAAGAAGTTGAAAGGTTGGGAATACGATATAATCATTATGGTATGATACATCTTTTGAAATAAATTAAAGATAGAATGAGAAATACTTGTATTCACATCCACTTTCCATACATTTAAGATATGTTAATACCGAATATTGTCTCGAACTTGGAACGGAAGAACGAGAAAACAGGAGGATATTTATAGTGGTTATCATAAGTTTTTTTCATTCCAATAATTAAAATACAACATGAATGAAATAATTCAACATAATGATAACGATGAGAAAAGGTGATGAAATAACAATAATGGCAGAAAAAGAGGTGCAAATTGAACAATTTTGATTGGGACGCACTTGAATATAGCGCCTCGATTGATATAATCTGTCTTTTAACGTCTGTGGTTGGACATAGACCTTTTCCATGAATCATCTCACTTTTCTATTGTGGGCATTGTGGAGCCAATACTTTTTGGATTCGTCTTGTTCGTCTCTCCATTTAGTTTTCTGTCAGCTTCTGTTTCGTATGTGATATCTAGGGATTCATGTTGGAGATCATGATGTCCATCGGTGGTCTGCCATTCTTGCAACATGACCAGCTGATTGTCATTCGAGTTTTCCAGTAGATTCCTGTTTTCTCCCTGATATGTTGTGCTGTCTTATGATCTCTCCATGATGGGGTTGGGTATAATTCTTTCAAACCTCCTAAGGGATAGAATTGGCACTTGAGGTCGGCCATATGATTCTTGGGGAGCCTGACAAGCTGAACTTAGGTGCTTCCAGCGTCACCAACTCCACAGGTAACCCACCGAAAAATATTTCAGTTAAAGAGTTCCTTGAAATGCTGCGTAGTTAGAACACTATCGTATACATCAATTATCTCTACATTATCAATTGATTTAGGCACTTTTTTATCTGTATATAGATGTAATGTGACGTATACATTCACATGTATAGAAATGAATAAATATTGACTTTCATTACGAGCAAATATGTCAGAATGGGAAAAGTACTTGCACACGCTCTACGACGATAAAAAAAAAACTGACTCGCAGATGGACTAGCAGACATGCATCAGATATGTTTTAATTACTTAACACATTGACATATATTGCATGTGTGTGTATGTATGTGTGTGTGTGTATGTGTGTGTAAATGTGAAGGGATACTACCCTCTGATCATTAATTCTTTGATGCTGTGCTGTGCAAGTTCTGTACTCAGATAATTCTGTCAATTTGTTACAATTACTATGCTTACCTGTGTGTGTGTGTGCATTTGTGTGTGTGGATGTGTAGATACATTGATAGAGAGATACATACATAGAGAGAGCGGGGGAAAGAGACATACAGATATATAGTGAATGATTTGTACACCCTCGGGGTAAAAAAGATGAATGCAAATCCAGATCGTATCGTAAAAATGTGTCTGCCTTTGTGCATATGCAAATATTTTTGTAGCATTAGAATCCCCTTTGGATATACGTAAACAAATTTATGCATCACGTAAATGGACTTTGATATCAGGCATTATGTTTTCGGAGTCCTTCACATTTTGTTTTTATTCTTCCATCATATTTCAACATATTTTCGCTCTTCTACATCTCTTCAGGAAAAAGAATAATGCACCCAAACATGTATTTATGGCTTATCATCATCCTATTTCTACCTTTGCAATTTGCCAAATGTGAATTGTAGAATGTAAGACCTAATGCAGGAACTTTTTTCACCTTCTTTTATCCAGCAGTGCACATTTCAATAATTGATAGTCGTTAAGCGAATTCGGTATCCTGCTTATTATCAAGAAGCCTCAGTCAGAAATTGGAGTCTCCGAACTCAGATATAATTCTATTCGACTTTTCCTATTTAGAAACCATCAACAACACTGTAACCAAAAACTGTCATCATGGGTTTCTCCAGTTTCTAAGTTGGTCTGCCTCGCTATTCATGTTCATATTTCACACCAATGGAGGTAGATGGCTAAAAATTCAAATATCTATTCCCCAATATGTCTAGAATGAGCGTATTTTTTTTTTCTTACCGTTTTATGCTAAATATTTTTTGTTGTTGTTTTTTATTTGGGGGCAATTTGTAATGTAAATTCATGCTACATCGGTCTTTTGGGTTGTATATGGCAAAATGTCCTCGCTTGTTTTGGAGAATTTCGAACTTTTTTTAGTGATCACTGCTCAACAAAAAGTGAGAAGTAATTTGTTCATTGATCACCCGTTTCCGAATTGTTTGAATTGATCGAATGCTGCCAAAAGACGTTGATCATGTAATGGTTTCCATTGAGAAACTAACCAAATCTTTCTGTCTTTCTTTTTTTTTCCTTTCACATTATCTTTTTCCTTCATCCCTCCTTTCTTTCCTTCCTTCCTTCCTTCCTTCTCGTTTCCATAAATGAATTGAAAAAGAAAGAAGCACGATGGCATCCCATGTAATGTAATGTGACGTTGATATCGGATAAGTGACAGAATATCTTGCGGCCTTAGAAAGATAGTGATGAGTATTATCGCTATATCTCTACTGTATCCAGGCGATAGAAATAACAAGCGAAGCGTGTACTTTCTTCTATTATTACTCAGAAAACATTTACCAGTGGAGTTGCACGTCATAAGACACTTTCTATTAAATGCATGAATAACACCGGTTTTATACAGATGTTTGAAATGAATCAAGATATTCAATGTAAAGGTGCTGTTGATGACTGATCGCGGTGCATCACTTAGCAACGCTCTTCCAGTAGGTCACATCACTATACGGAATGGTCTTTTAAATCCAAATATGTTAAAACAGAATTGATGAATGATATTCTATTTACAGCTGATGACGAAAAATTCCATCAGTGATATTCTGTGACTACCAACTTGTATATTTTGTTTCATTCCCATTTTTTGCGACTAAGTTTTATCAATAAATGGTGGCTTTTATTTCACAACGGATTACATACAGTGTATTATTGTGCAGAGAATTTCATTTTGCAACAAGTATTACACTTGCCACCTTTGGTAATCAAAGGGTCAATGAAAGAAAACTTGCCTATGGGATTAATCAGATGAATAGGCTTGTTCAACAATAGGTGATTCTTCATTGTGAATAATACAGAGATGACTTAGTTGTCAGTGAGGTCGCATCATAAATCTAAAATTCTCTACTATTGGTATCAACTTTTATTTGTCTTGATTATATTTAAGTATATTTAAGCACCTATTTTTTAATGGACATTATGCTAAGGATGAGCAAAAATAATGTGTCTGCCTGAGTTTGTAAGATTGTACGTTCAATCAAGGCAGCTTATATATATGTTAGGATCATATGCATTTTTATTATAAGCAAACTGATCTGTTTTTGTGAGATCTTAGTGCCTAACAATTTTGAAAAGTGTATTCCGATTTTTTAAGTCACGCACTGCTCTAAAAATCCTAAATGAGGAATCTCCCACAGTAACCAATGTTTTATATCATTTTTGATCATAAATAGCATTTACTGGTAAATTCTCAGTAAAAAAAAAAATGATATATCTTTCAATTCTGGACAAAAAGACCATTTGGCGATCCCCCCACCCCAAGCTGAAGTTTAAAAATTGGAATACATTTTTTCCTAATTCTGAGGGACTGAGATTTCATAAGAAGACATTGGTTCGCTTAAAACAAAAATTGTACATGAAGTCCAATATTCATAGGATATGACCTAAACTATAGCTTTTAGTTTCAAACTTGGAAATCTGTCAGCATGATAATTCTAAGGCTCTGGAATCGTTATCAACACCTATTTCTTTTTCTTTTCAAGGGTAATGCTCTTGAGCGAATGGAAGTAATTAATTCCCTACTTGACATCGGTCAAAATGACTAACATCTGACAACAACAAATGGTAGTTCACCGACTTCCAGTGTCGACAGCGAATATTATTTTCTGCAACTGATATCGGAATCAATAGAGCCTGTGTTCTTACGCTAGATAAAGAGTCAACTGTCCCTGCCAAACATTCCAATGTTACAAGAGTCTCTTGTTCCGGTTTTGGTAATATAGACTTAGGGTGACAGGCATTTGAAGTAGCGACACTCCACGATTTTCGTTTATGGTATCTGGTATTCCCAAGTGGTCACCCATCTCTGTAGTGACAAGGATGATGTTGCTTTATTTAGATGACTGTATGGGGACTGGTTTAACCAACGTAATAGTCGACTGCAATTTTTTATGACAATACCAAAGCAGTTTAAGTTCACCGTTGGAAAGAAAGAGAGAGAGGTGGGTGGATGTTAGCGTTGTAGATTATTAGTAGAAACTCGTTAAAAGAATGAGCATTTATGCATGCATCTAAGAAATTTTCACTACCTCAGTGCAACCCTCCAATGACCTCTTGAGAAACCAGCGACACAGACAAGGATGAACATCGGGCTGAGATTTTTTACGAATAACTAAGGATGGAGTTAACAGCTTTCACATATAGTCGACTCAAATTAAATCAGCTCAAAGTGCCTGACCCGCATCTAATGAATTCGTCTTCAACAAACAAAGACGTGATACTAACATAGGATTTACTCAGACAAAACTGACGTTGATAGAAAGTTACATTCATGGAAAATCCATTGAGAAATGAACAGAGTAACAAAAGCTATTAAGTGAGCGCTGGTGTTCTGTCAGGTCTATAAAGGAACGTCAGTCTACTCAGTCGAAAAGTCTTCCCTTGTTTGCCAACTTGGATAAACGTTTTGTTCTCTGGGGTGGTATGATACGCTAAAAAACCTTTACATGTGTCCAAAGGAGAGCGGTCGAAGACGCGAAATGGTTATGTTGTGTTAGGCTGAACGTGCAACCACGACGGACAGTAAGAGACTGATGATGATGATGATGATGATGATGATGATGATGATGATGATGATGATGATACCGAAGATGGAGATTAGTGTTGAAGGAGTTACATGAGATCAGGTTGTTTTAGGGAAAGAGGTGGTCACTGCAGAACAGATGCCCTACATGGTAATCGCTGTTGCCTTTTTTTCGTAAAAGCTGGAATGTGGCAGGATGCTAACAATGGAAAATAAGAGGATATTTGTATAGAAATTGCGATATGAATGCGTATGTACGTCTTCCTGAAAATCATACTCAAAACATTATCTTGCTCGCTGATCTCTACGGCTAGAATCCTCACGACAGAAACCATATTCCTTGATTCATCATAAGCAGCAGCAGCAGCAGCCTTTTAGTGTCAGCTGTCAGACATAAACCATCCTGAATATCAACCTGGCCACTTTATCATGGGCGT
>OY735213.1:20048270-20100770 GCA_963457665.1 Thysanoteuthis rhombus
CCTGATTTTGTCTGCAAGAAAATAGTTGATGGATGGGTGTGTGTGTGTGCATGCATGTCCGTCTCTGCAACTATTATTGCTATTTCTTTTTTCAATCGATACTCATACCCTAAAATTGCTTTTTCAAATGAACGTTTCCTGAAAATAATAGGTAGAACATTTCAGGTATCTACTAGTCCAATTCACATGCACAAGGTCTTACACCAAAGGAGGGCCTAATGGCACTGACATAACATTGAATGGGTCCAAAACCACAAAAATTGCAAACATTTACTAAAATCGATAATAAAGGGTCTCAAAGGGACAAGTGTAGTATTCTAGCGAATTTGCAATGTTCTATGTCAAATACTCTGTCCCATAGCGCTGTTATAAATGTGTTTGTTTTTTTTATAGCTGTAGAAAATGAATTCTATCAAAAAAAATCACAGAAATCTAAAAGACTTTTAGGAATATGTTTACTGTATTACTCATGGAAACATACAGAGTTCCAGACCAATTGCTGTGTCCAGTTGCGCTGACAAAAGAGGAACACCATACAACCGTGTTTGTTATTGGTAGAGTATATCAATAATGATCAAGGACAGAAGACCTAATGCTGTTTCAGAGAAAAAGAGAAAGTGTAAGCGGATCTTGCCTTTTCCGGGAGACCACAGAAAGAAATTGGAAGGAAGCTTGATAATGATATTAACACTGAAAAAACAGTGGAACTCGAAGGTGATTGTAGTACCAATCGTGGTAGGAGCCCTGGGACAGCCCCAAAGACTTTGGCAAAGAATATGGAGGGAGAACCAAAAACATCGTTTTTTTGTTTGTTTTGGGGGGGTTGGGGGATTTTTTTATCAGGTTAGCAGTTAGATGAACGAGTGAGAAATCAGATAGGCAATAAGAATGAATTTCTAACAGACAGTACCGAAAGAGATGAAAAATTCAAAGCGATATTGTTAGCAACTGTCGTATGAATGATTGCTGAAACATTTGTTATCAAAGTACTGCTTAAGATTATTAAGTCTCTAAAACACTGGGATGTTTGAATGACCGAGTAGTTACCGGTACGAAAAAGGGATTTGGCGAGCCAGGATCAAACTCCAGCTCCAACAGTTTGGACTCATTTGGGGAAAGCATGCATCTATTTCCTCACCCTCTAACACATCATACACTAGCATGGCAGGGTAAGGCCCATCATTTCCCTGCTCGTTTTCAACACTTACGAAGACCTATGTCCAACAAAGAACAAAAAAGTCACAAAAAACGATAGAGCAAGCATTAAAATGAACGAAACATGTTGAAATAATAAATGATACTCAGAAAAAGTGAAAAGAGTATTGGGGCTTTCAGAACGTTGTGCTGTTTTGGGACTTGTATTTAATCATGTGAAAGAATTGGTTTAACATATAACAAAAGCTGTTCTAAATAAGGCTGTTTCAAAAAGGAAATGGATGAAAATGTTCTGGAACTTTCGCGATCTAGACTGCCCATCACACCCAAGCAAGAAAATCTGATTTGATGGCCGAAAAGTGAACCTGATATTTCGTAGATGTGACAGTACAGAAGGACCACGGGATGAAAATGAAAGGAAGTAGTCAACAGAGAAAATACCAGAATCTGGGGAATTGAGGATACATAAGAACACGGATGTTAAAGGCATACCCATGATAGTTGGCACGCTAAAAAGAAAAAGAAAAACGTGACAAGAACACTACAGTCGGAATTGAATGAGTTAGAAAATCGAACAGAAATGGAGACTGTTTATTGGTTGAAAATGTAATGAGGATTTGTAGTTGGCATTTTGCTTAGAGAAGAAGATGGATGATTGAAATGCGGGCCACGAAATGAGTTTTCTGTGTGTCGCTTAGAAGAGATAAAAAAATATATTCCTGAAAACATATAAACAAGAGAGAGAAAACTAGACACGATGAAAAAGGATACTTTCAGAGGTATTGTTATTTCAAGTTCAGGTTCTATTTTGACATCCTTTATTATTGCTTTCAAACGACTGATAAACAATCTTTCTTCATTTGTTCCAATTGTTTTCAGTATGCAAACTATTTTACTGTCATAACAATTAAGCCTTGCTTCTTAAACAGATAACACTTGTTTGGCGAGAATACCTGTCAATAGAAACGAGTTGTACCCCGTACTTCAGTAATAATAAGTTTGTGAGACCAGTTTATTCCTGCTCCTTCAAGAGGACTTTCTTTTTACTAATCAGAAAATTCTATTCTTGAGAGTTTCCATTGCTGACAACGATTACTTTTCCCTGAACACAAAAATGGGTGAAAAGGGGAAAAGGATGTTTCAAACTATCCCGCAAAGAACCCATATCTGGGTATCTATCTATGGAGTCAGCTGAAGTGATGATTTCAGCGCGTGTCATACACTGCAGGAATCATGTTAACATTCTACAGCTTGAGGGAATTGCTAATAAAGAGTGGGAGTAACTACAAGCTGACAAAAAAAAGAAGTATATAGATGTCCAGAAGGAACGTTTAGAGGCAGTCTTCATTGCCAAAGGGTGCACAACGGAATATTACGCAAGGGTGCTTTTATTACTGTCCAGAACGTTTCTAGTTTCGTTTTTGACATTATTACATGATAGTTGAAATGTAACGAGTTTTCTTTTTCTGTTAGATCGTTTTGGACATCTTAGTGAAATATTCTGCAGATAGAAATTTGGTACATTTCCATTTATTTCTGAAGATATTGTACAGGTGATACGAAAATTCAAGGGTGCCAATAATGATGATCAGATCTGTAGATCTCGAGATAAGGGGAAAGAAAAGCAAGTGACGTGACTGAAATGAATAATTCATTATAAGTTTTGAATAATTCAGACTGTATCTCATCAAGTCGATATTTACCGGATGCTGTGCGTTTCAGATAGTTTACAAATACGTACACCCAATCATATATTCAGACATATACGATAAAAACCCTTTCTCTTCAAATCAAAAAGAGATCGACGCTAAAATTAATTAGAAGCTTCCAAAATAACGCAGTTTTCAAAAGAATCGTATTTCATTGTTTTTTCTTGAATTTCATGAATTGTTCCAATTATTTTTCGAGCCGGCGTTACTTTGCAATCACATTCATTTCTCTCTGACGAACCAGACAACAAATTTTGACATCAATTTCAGTCTGTTCGTATATATCTAGCTAGCTAGCTAGACATCTAGCTACATGTTCAAACGAAATCATCGGGAAAGTATCCAGACATTCGATATTATCTAAAGAACAGCCTACCTAGGGTGATATTTCTTTGGTCCCTTCAAAGTACTCTTATTAAAACCTTACACACATTCCATTCCCATTCACTCATCAAAATTCATGTAAACCCTCTCTCTTGAGATCACTACCAGCTTAAAGGCGATTCAAACCTAATCTTGTCCATGGGCTGAATATCTTTCCGAAAAGTTAGATGTATTAGGGAGCCAACTCTGGACGATGATGCTGGGGTATGATGACTTGGTGATGCATCTCCATGTATTTGCATTTGTGACCATATAAAGTTTCTATTGCATACGTTCATATTTATGAATGTATGTGCGTATTTGAGAATCCGTTTACTTATATACATTGGAATTTTAATCTACAAAAGTATATACATTCGGGAGTGTATTTCTCATAGAGTAATACATGTGTACAAATATGTATGTGTGTGTGGGGGGGTGAATGTGAAAAAGAACAAGTGAAGATTGAATTGCAAGTGTTTATCAAAAAAAACGGAGACAAAATAACAGACAAAAATAGAATCATCGAACTACCAAAACTCTACTCTTTAAGACATTGGCAACTAAGCAACGATCAGGATACGCAACACACTGACAATCAGTTCGAGGACATCTCAGAAGTGACACCATGGGAGGTAAAATAAACTATCAACCAAACAAAAGAAAAGAATGACCCTGGGCCAGATGATATCATCAATGATCTACTTAAAAAACTGGTAAGATCGTCTCCAAAAACTAATTAATCCGTTCAACTTGTGTCTAAAACAGAGTAGAAAACTGGAACACTGCAATCATTATGCTTCTATATAAAAAAGGAAGCCCATAAGACCTCAACAACTACAGACCTATAAGCATAATATCCATTCATAAACTGTTCACAAAAATCATCTCAAACCGGATCACTAAAACACTAGATGGAAACCAACTACAGGAACAGGCTAGATTTAGAATAAACGAATCGACCATGGACCATCTCCACCCGGTAAATCTGCTGAAAGAGGAAGCAGCTGAATACAAAATATCACTCGTTGCAGCATTTATAGACGAATCGAAGGCATGCGAATCTGTAGAAATTCCCATGGTCATGAAGGCAATGATTCTACTAGGTATAGACCCTGTATACGTCCAAGTACTGCAACAGATATACGATCACAGCAACTTATCTACCAGGCTACATAAAGACTTAAAAAAAACTTCCAACTCCTTAAAGGAGTAAGGCAAGGTGATACCAGTTCCCCAAACTCTTCACAGCCTACCTCGAGATATTTTCTGTGACCCAGACTGAGAGAATAGAGGAATCAAAATAGACAGCAAATATCTGAGCAACCTCAGATTTGCAGACATAGTCCTTTTCGTAGAGAATCTAAGCGACCTCCAAGTAACGCTAGATGAACTGAATGGAAAAAGCAAGAGAGTTGGCCGACACATGAACTTTAGTAAAACAAAAGTCATCTGCAACAATCACATCGAGAATAAGGACATAACTGTCAAAATCGAGAGCACAAAACTGGAGAAAGTAGATCACTACATCTACTTAGGAAAACAAATCTCTATGAAACCCAAAAGAGAAGAAAAACTCAACGGAGAATCACCCGAGGATTGCAAACCTTCGACAGAGCAAGTTCAACTTTCAAAAAACAAGACAATCCCAATAATCTTGAAAAGAATAGTATACAACCAATGCATCCTCCCAATAGTGACTTATAGATCTGAAACATTGAACCTAACCAAAAGACAAACCTGAAAACTGAGAAGCATGCAGCATGCGTATGAGAGAATCATGCTCAACCTCGCATGGAGAGATCACAAGCACAATATATCAGGAAGAAACAGGGGTCTGAAACATCATAGAACCTATCAGAAAACTCAAATGGTAATGAGCTAGTCATGTTGCGAGAATGAAAGATCCCCGATCGACATCAGGACTCACAACATGGATCCCCAGATATCACATACGAAACTGGAGCCGACAAAATATAAGATGAAGAGATAAATTAGACAAGTTCGATAGTTGACTGGTTTTTATTGTTTTGTTTTGTTTTTTGTTGTTATTTAATAATAACTTGATATCAAAATCACCCAGAAATATAGAGATGATGTGTGTTTGATGTGTTTTTCTGTTGAGAAATCTTACATTTATCAACAGGTGAAGCTGAGGATAGAAAAGAGGATGTTTGTCTGATTTCAACATTAGAGATATTTACTGAGCTTACTTTTGTCTGGCAAAATGACAAGAGGACGCAGAAAACTGTCAAGCCATTCTTTTGGAGAAAGTGGGTGAATATGTCTTAAAAGAAACTGCTCTCGACATCTTGTGTACATGTTTGTGCAATGGTGTAACTATATTTGAAAAACTGTGGGTAATTTTCCCTACCTATGTGAATACATATATAGATATAATACAAATCAGGAATTTTATACTATATAATATCCGATGTATAATGGGTTTATTTCATAAAGTATTCGAGACATCCAACATTAAACATAGTAGTGCTCAAGATATAATGTAGTAAAAGTTATGCTACAAAAACAGCCCAGAAACGTAGATTGTGTTTGTGTAGCATATCCTTCGCTTCATTGTATGTATATATAATACAAATCAGAAATTCAATGTAACATAATACAATATCCAATGTGTGATGGGTTTATTTCATAAAATGCTCGATACATTCAACAATGAATTGCGTGAGAGTAGAGCTAAAATAAAATTATGAAAAAGAGGATTTGCTACTCAAACAAGATAAACATGTTTGTTTAGCGGATCCTTTCCTTCATCATATATATTATGTGTGTGTATGTGTGTGTGTGTGCGTATGTGCCCTTGTTCGGGGTACATCTCAACTTTTGGCCACAATGACCTCCTATGAACAGATGTTGGCATTGGAAACACTATATTAACATTGCAGTAAAATATTTCAGCTGACACAGTTATTTCTTGATAACTCCATGAGGTCAGCGTGCTTATGAATGTGTCGAGGTGGGTAACAACATTTGTGAGAATTTCACCATCAGCATGGTCTAAACAATTTCTACTTTTATTCAACTAATCTGTGTATAGTCTGGAGTGAACAAAGTCCTATTGATTTTATGAATAGCACTCATTCCATTACAGTTTTATCCGGCCATTTTGAATCTGATGTAAAATGATTATTTGCATATTGCTTGAAAGACGCAATATTTTAGAGGGCCCTTCCCAAACATTATGAGACAGAATTCAACTACTGAAAAACATCCTGTAAAAATGCACTAAAAAGCGAAAAGATAATCAACTAAAACAGTCTTCAGGGTAAAGGCGTACCTTATAAAGAGAATATATTTACAATCCATTCAATATAAAAGGGTTAAATGGGCTCAGATACTAATTCTTCATGCATAAAAGTGTCATTGGCAGACCTGACCGACTGGATAAATGTGTCTAGTATTTTAAACCAGTCATAATATCGGACTTAAGAAAATGGATTTCTGTTGTCCAGACAACTGTAATCTTTTCGATGCTGAGGATATTTTGCAGCACAATTTCAATACATTTTGTGAAAATAAAAGCATACGAACTTTTTTTTTCTAGTTCGTGTATTCGTGTGTGTGAATGTGCAGAGTCTGTTGGTTGTAAATAAGAAAGGAGAGCTAATGTTGAAATAGGAGTCGATGAATTGATTACTTTTCATAATCAAACAGTGAAAGGAATTCTTGATTCCGGACAGAAAACAAAAAGACAACTCGAGGGACCCATTAACAGCAGATAACTGAAATTCCAGCCATTGCAGCTATTCAGCTCATCTGCAAATGACGGAAATTTCAACCAGTCACAAAATGAACCATTACTCTTAAAGGTACTGCCGACTTTTCTTGCGTGCTGTTATGTTTTTCGGTCAATAATTTCGAGTGGAAAGGTTTGAAGTGAAAAACTGTCAAACACATTCTTCAGCACCCCGTATAATTTAAGTGACTGCTGCATCCAGAATACGGCGACTGAGCTGCTCCTGTTGCTGTTAATGGGTTAACAAGTTTGTGCTGAATGATTACTCGGGTTACGAACTCTGCCTACCGAGATAATAAGATGATAAGTGTCAAAATTTAGAATGTGAGCGTACTATTTCCTAGTATTCCAGGTGCAGTTCGGATGGAAACTTGAAAAGATCACTGGATGTCAGCTTGACTGGGTTGATCGATAAAATTTGGATGGCGTTCTTTCATCGATAGCAATCAAAACACCATGAGAGCGAAAGTGTTCAAAGACTTCGTTGCCGCCATTAAACCAGCTTGTTCAAGAAGACAGCACAGGCTTGGCCTCCAATGACGCACTGATAAGAAAAGTACTGATACTTGTATAGAATATAATTATTTAGTTAATACTTCCCAACGAGGGGAGAATGTGGCATTGGGTCGGTTCTAATATTGGGGCCTTCGTGCATACACTAACCGATGTTTCAATTCAGTCATCCGATCAAGTACTCATCGTGGGCGCCCACCTCACTCCACTGATCGAACAAGAACCAATGCTTTTGACATGATTTAATCATAAGAATGTAATCTATCGGTCTGTTTAATGGTTGAGATAAGTACGTATTCCCTTTCGAGCCAAACAAAAGGTGGACCCTGAAGGTCGATTTCCAAGGCTGTTACGACCTTTCAACTGGTAGATCGATTAAAGATAGTCTTCTTGCTATTGTTTGGTATTTTAAGCCTGATTGAAGCCAAGATATCGAATACTGGTTTTAAAGGCAGGCAATTCCTTAATTGAATGATTTTCATTATATAAACAAAACAAGCAACGGTGTGTTTGGCTTGGACTTGATTTCTGCCATCGACAAGACAAAAGGATTTCATCATACACCTGGCAAAAATACTCATGATCAGTTACGAAGCCAAAATCTTTCGAATGAAAGATACAATCTCATGCATAATTATTGTATAAAGTATATAGTATCATACATCAAAAACTATTGAAATATTCATTGTATGGATGGGGTACATTTTGCATTCCCACCGTACGTGGATTTTTGACGTCTCGACTAATTCAGCTTTCCACCAACCCAGTACATTTACATAGCACCACATTGGTCGCTTTGAAATCGATTGAAGCTGTTAATTTTTATCATCACCGTGAGGAAAGTGCACATGTGGAGTTACTCACTCATTCATCCTCTGCCAACATGGTTAACTTGCCTCGTAGAGGCTCGAAGCAATCGACGTAAAACGCCATCGTGAATCTCCTTCCGCAAAGCCGAACCATGGGTTCGTATCAGACCATCTATACAGAAGCCAGCAAGATATGCCAGCTGATCATTGCGATACAAAATAATTCCTGACTATTTCACATGATTACTTTGCATAGTTAGGTTTCTAGTTATCAATAGTGGGATATCCAATGAAGTTTTCACAGAAATCCTGAAAATGAAACGCGCTTGCAAGAAATTTGTGCATCTTTCGCTCACGATTGATTGAATATTATCGTCTGATTTTTGATAGAATTTGAAGAAGAAACTTTGAAATAACTACCAATTTTTTTCCAAAGTTGACATCGGAGTGCTACGGTTACGAAATAAAGCAAGCATCAAGTCAATGGAATTTATCACGACCAAAGAAGATGAGGTGAATGCAATCCATTGTGAAGATCATGTTGTTATGTTAGTTTGAGATGATCAGGATCCTACGAAAAGTATTTGCTCCTCCTGGACGGACAGTAAATCAACAATTTCATAGAGGGTGTTGAGAACATTGCATGAGAGTGTGCAGATAAAACGACTGAATATTCGTAGTGGATTGGGTACTCTACTACGCCTCCACATACATGGCATTGAGCGTCCAACGGTTTTGAGCAAAAAATTACTGATGCTTCTTACACCCAATTCATTTGACCTCACTGTACGTGACTTTTTTCTTTCCCTTGCATGAAACATAATATGAAAGGAAAAGGTTTCTCTACGTCAACAATATGAAACAAAAGCGTCGGGAGCCTTTGACAAAATCCACACCGAGGAGTTCAAAAAAAGTTTCCAGCAGTGGAAAAACGTACGGAAAAGCGCGTTAAGATGAAAGGAGAGTCCATTGAAGTAGCTCAAAACCGTATTCTTCAAATAATTCCTTCAGTATGATAGATATATGTGACCTATCTATAGATCTGTACATTTGGAGGGAGAAAGAGAGAGAGAAAGAGATAGTGGCGGATCGAAATAGACGAAGAGAAAGACACATACACATTCATAAACACAGACATATATATATATATATATTTATATATATATATATATATATATATATATATATATATACTCTGATGCCATTTATTCGATCATGATGTAATATAATACCTTAATTCATGCGCCGGGGAACTAAACCAAAAGATTGACCCTCAAACTGAGAATGATGCAATGAGCAGAGGAGAGAATCGTGCTGTGCGTTACATGGAATGAGTGAAAAAAGCACAGTATTTTAAAGAAGAGACAGGAGTCGAAGAAACCTCAAATGGCGATGGACTGGTCATGTTGAAAGAATGGCTGAAAACTGCTGGAAAACATGGCCCACGATGCAGATTTCAAAAAATCATATACAGACATGCGGCCAGCAAAATATGAGATGGCGTGACCAACTAGACAAAGAAAGTATTGGCTTCTCGACGTCTATGATATAAAGGTCTGGTGAGGCTTGAGGAAGTCTTTATCCAACGACCGACGCCAAAATATGATGATGATGATGATGATGATCTTACTGGTCTATACATGTTTATTATATCATTGCATTTAAAGAATATGTATGTCAATATTTTTATACATACTTCAGTTCAAAAGCTTATCATTATGTGGGACACAAGCATACGAATTCATAAACCAACTTTGATGGAACCTGAATAATGTCAGCCTTATCCATAGCAGCATGAGGAAGAACGTACGCTGCACATTATTTTTTCAGAGTCCTGTTCTCCAACATTATCTGTAATGGAAAAAAAAGCAAAATGTGTAAAATAAACCCAAACTCTCATCTTGTTTACTCTCAGTCTATTTGTCTCTTTCAAAGCAACATTTATGATCTTGAGAAATGGACGTATTTGGTAATGTGGCGTTAACATAGACCAATAAACCGAAAATATACGCAATGAGAATGTGGGTTAAAAACAGTTATTTGGTCTTTGCATTAACGGCGGCTGTTTAGCTCAGCGGTGAGAGCATCACTATATTAAAGCGGCTATCGTACCGGTGGCAGGCTCGATTCCTGCTGCAAATTGTTTATTCTATTTACGTCGTCTGAATTCAGTAATAGATTTAGCGTGTGGCAACAGGAGATTATAAGTTTCTATTTAATATAACGCACTATATGATTCATTCTGTTGGACCAAATACGTCAATCTTTTGAATACATAATTAATGTGTGCTTCTTTGTATGTGTGTGTGTGTGCGTGTGTGTGTGTGTGTGCGTGTGTGTGTGTGAAATTACAAAAAGTACGGGGGTATGTGAAAAGTGTGCGAACAAATATAGTACGTATTTTATTACAATGTTTTACGAGTTGTCCTTGGTGGGCTACCCCACTGGTTCCCCACGGGATTACTGAGGGGGAACACGATATGTACTAGATGTTCGTATAATTAATTCGATTTAATCATAGCATTCCCCTCTTTTATGTGTATTGTAATTTAGCCAGTGTCCTTTTGTGAAAGGATATTTCCCCAACTGATACAAGGTTGGGATATCTACATGTTAATGTGCATTGTTCATCCGCTCCACAATGAAGAGTGATGTTCAAACTTATAAAAAAAATCAGGTCGTGTCTCTGCGTAAATAGAAGCGAAAGGCTTTTTAGTTTCTTAGGTGGAAGAGATAAATCCCAATACATTTGGGAAAATTCAGCTTATGTTTCTCAGTCCACAACCGAGAATACTTAAACGATTCCTAGCGTTTATTTGGACCTACATGTGAGATGGATGTTGGCATTGATAGATTGTTCTGCTGAGCGAGCAATGGCCAATGACTGCAAAAGGATGGATGCAAAGCCTTCAAACCATCAATTCACTTACTAATCACTTTAGGCACTTCACCGTAGGACAATGCTAAGGAGGTGACTCGAACAGTCCATTAGCGGTGAGTTTGATCCTCACTGGTAGCCCACAATCGTGGCATTGTGGTAGACTAAGCTAAGCTTAGATAGAACAATATAACAGTTTTTAGTATATTTGACTTCCCATCATTTCAAATGAAATTTCTTTAAGAGCTATGTTCCCTGGAATATTTACACAGCGGAATTAAGAAAATATCGCCGAGATTCCTGATTATCATTTTATAAATGTTTCACCTTTTCAGTAAATTTATTTCTCTTTTCCATCTTGATAAGAACTACTCTCAGGAACGAATTCCCAGGTGTCAGACATTGTTGAGAGAAAGAAAAATAATGGTATCGTGAAAATGAGAACAGACCCAAAATATTCTTACAGACTCAAAAAAACTTTTTGAATGTTAATGACTCTTCTCAAAAATATGTACAATGAAAACATTTTTTAGAATAAAGATTACGCGATGCAACGTTTTTCACTTGTTTGCTTCTTGTTAATATGTGATATTTTTCAATTGATTGTGTCTGAAAAGTATATAGAAATGTCACTCATTCCTTTCAAACTTCCATTTTTACAACCAAGACGACGACAATTTAAAATATATCCGTTTTCAAGTGGATAACGTGTAAATTTGTACATTTCTAATCGCATAAAAACTGCTACATATTAATATCATTATCCTGGCCATAAAGTTTGTAGGGAATAATAGCTATTTTCTTTTACACATAATCCATCGGAAAATAACACTCACTACCCTAGGAACAAAATTCGCTCTGCACCGTGTTATCGATCAAAAAACCACTGACTCTGCTGAAAAATCTTTAACAGTATAGAGATTAGTAAGTGGGAAGTGCATCGAATGACTTCTAACCTGTTAACATCAAATACTTTCATTTTTGACTAGCGTACTTGATTGCTTTCGACAATTTACTCGACTTGAGACGAAAGATAAAAAAGATGGATGAGATTTTAAATGATTCATGAAAAGATTAGGATAATTCCCCAAAAGAACAAAAAAGAAAACTGCGCTTTAATATTGCATAAAATTGTATTACTGCTTGGTTACTTCTTGTTGCCAAATTGTTTTTGTCTAAATCACTACGAGATTGCTTCCCAACTTCTAAAAACCACTTCCTACTAATCATGGAAAGAAGGCATAAAAAGTTCGTTTCTTTGATTTTGTCGAAACTAAAGTCTGTTTTACGCGCTTATCTTATATGTTAACCTATCAATCGATCTAAGAGAAAAAAAAAAAACAATGAAGCATCCTTTGTTTTGTTCCTTAGAGCTATTTAGTGGCGAATATCATCAGAGAAATCAGTGCTGCAGGTGCGGTGTAATACAAGGTGGTCTGAGTGAGGAGAGAGGGTAAAGTGGGAGGAAGCTGTCTATGGCAATAAATCTGACTGAACCGTCTGCTACCAACACGTAAGATTGGCAGATGGCGAGAGGTTGGGGGAAATCAGTTGGATACTTGACTATGCTACGAAGTTTGGGGATAAAGTAATCTTCTGTTATTCTAGACAAGTGCTTCTTAAACTATCCCAGTGTCATTGACCCTCTGGTTTGTATAATAAATGTCATTTACCAAACAAAATTTCTTTGGGTCTTTGATCATTTTATTTTATCTTCCCGTGTTTAATATATCATATATGATTCATTTTGTATCATGAGCAAAAAGCAAAAATTATATTTTTCTTAAGTGAGTATTTCATTCCTTTTTATTGAAAAGGTATGTTAGAGAAAACTTGGAGTGACACAGTGAAAATCAATTGAACTCACCTTTACAGTCTATAAGTGAATAACGATTATGTCAAAATTTGGATTCATGTAAAATAACTCAATCGAGGAATTGATAAAGTTCGAATAAAATCTTTCTATGATATAATTGGAAAAAAAGCTACATACCACCAAGTTCTAAACAGTTCAGATGTTATTGATAAACTCACCAAAGTAGGGCTCAAAAAGGGAAAAAAAGCTTTTTCTCAAAGATTTGGAACAACATTTTGGAGGAGTCTATGCAGGAAAATGATGCCAATTTTCAAATCCATAGAAAAAAACAATATGGCCAGGAGTGCTAAAACACACAAGCATACGTACAGGATTGAAGCCTTTGCCATTTTTGTGGTTTAATGTTTTTTATCCATGTTCAAGTTAGCAAACAAAACTTAAAATTAGATTTTCAGGAATAATGGTTCTTATGGTATGTATTTATCATAGAATTTACTTTTTAAGTATGACGAAAAAATAAATATCCTAATTAATTGAGTCATCGTACCTATATGTTTAATTCACTGTTCATTTACCTAGGTGGCTTCAAAATAATTTGCTACACCTTATGCAAGTGTAGAAGTTTCTGATCCATTAAGTCAATATTCTTTCGATTCGACTTTCTTTATTCATGGTTAGTGGAATGCCGATTTCAGGATAATTAGGAAGATTTTAGACTATGTTTAACATCTCTGCAGATGAAGTGTGGGATCAATAAAGTGGGGGATCGGTTTTCTATTGTTATGAAGTAATAAACTGGTCCCTCAGGATCGTTACATCTTGACGTAAAATATCCCTGGACATAGGGGGGTCATTTCTCCATTATGTCTCCCCGTGATCAACGCATATCAAGTACTTCAAGTAACAAGTCTATAGACTAGATACACATTTCATAAACAAACTCCAAAACATGTCTAAATAGAATAGTATGGAGAGGAAAAATATTTCCAGGTTCTTAAAATTGACCCCTTCCTTAGACTTCTGTCAGGTCTATTCTCAACAGAATCGCTGATTTAAATCAAACACTCCTTTATATCTTAACATTTCCGTTCAAATGAAAACGACAGCGTCAGGTGATTTGTATTTGCATCAAAATACCGTCATGAATTTCGAAATTGCATTCATAAAAAAAGTCTTATTGTATGTATAATAGATTGAATTATAGAAATATATCTCTAGTTTTAAAATATTTCTCATTGGAATAAAATTACCCCTTTTGGCTCAGTCAGTAGAAGAGTTGTCTACCAATCGTTTGGTCATGATTTGAACTCACATCAGAGAGATGTTATTTTGCTAAATGTGTTCATTTGTTAGAATGCAAAGCCCTTGGATATTTATAACATAAATCTTCGTAGATACATGAGACATATCAATTTGGCTCAGTTAGTAACAGGGCTACCCAAATCAGTTGGACGTTATTACAAATCATAGTAGGGGAAAGTTAACTTCATCCCTCAGTTTGGTTTAACGTGACTGAATACCCAGTGAACTTCCCAACGTCTAGCGAGAATGATTCTTCTTGAAACGATGGAAAGATGAAATCAAACCCCGATTTAGGATGGATTGTCATGATATCAGAATAAGTCCTCATTTTTTTCTGGATATGGAATGGCAAATAAAGGTAATTATATTATATGATTTTTATTTAAAGAATATATGCGCTCGTGCATCCGGGTTATGCGTCGGTGAGTGTAAAGAGAAAGTAGACCCGGTGGGAGGAACAGGGAAAATATGAATATATATGCATATAAATGATTATATATATATATATATATATATATATATATATATATATATATATATATATATATATATATATATATAAGTATATATATATATATATATATATATATATATGTGTGTGTGTGTGTGTGTGTGTGAACACACATATATATACATGAGCATGAACACATGCACACACACACATGTATATATGTATATATATATATATATATATATGTTTATATATATACATAAATATATTTATATATATATATATATATATATATATATATATATATATATATACATATATATATAAGAGTACAGAAAAGTACATGGATATTTACATCATTAAAAAAAATCATTACTAGTTTTTTGGCAGAATTCTTTGTACTCGTTTGTGAATTCGTATGTTTCGGACAAGAGCACATTGTCCGATTTATTCTGTTGACTAGACAGAAAGTCTGACAAAAATACGATCGATAGAAAGAACGTAGGGGGCAAACATGAAAGACAGGAAAGGAAGCAGTCAAAAAGACTTCAATATAAGTAAATGTACATTAAATGTGTTTGTGTGCACAGAAGAGTTAAGCACGTTGATCTGTGAGTCAGTGTTTGTCACAGAACCTTGTGGCGGAGGTTAACCTCAGATTTTCGCTATCTGATCTTTCCTGTAGATCGGCTGTATGCATATGCGCCGATATTGGTTACAAGAAACGGACACGCTCAGATATGTGAGCATGCATAAACTCATACATTCACTTGTGAGCACGTACGTTAACACACATGCACACACGCACACACACACACACACACACACGAACATGCACACACAAACAAACACATCTGTATGTGTATGTATGAGTGTGTGTTACAGTTGAACCACTGGAAAATATTTTATGAATATAAAAGCCAAAAGATTTACACTCTCATTTGACTTTTAACTGCGTGTGTCATTGCAAAGGTGTGCGTATCTATTGAAGCATTTATAGTACTAAATTCATCATTTATCATATACGTCTTCCCATACATTCTCTTGTTATTTATATCTCCCCCACTCTCTAACTACTCTTATACACACATATATATATATATGTATATATACATTCTCTTCAAAACGATTTGTATCCGTTTTCTCTATATGTAAACATGTTCTTCCTTTTTCAATTTTTTCTCTCTCCCCCCTCTCTCTCCCCCTTTTCAGTCTCTCTCTCTCTCTCTCTCTCTCTCTCTCCTTCTTTCTCTCTCTCTTGATTCTTCTTAAATATGCCATATGTGTGCTGCATTTGAACATTTGAATAAATACTACTTATATGTTTTTAAATCTCCGAAATAGATTTTAAAAGTTGGTGTTGAGCAATTTTGGATTTTGTTTGCGTTTTCTGAAAATTCTGACGTTTTAGTGATCACCGCCCAACAAAAAGTGATAAAACTAATTTATTCATTGGACACTCATTTTTACAAATTTTCAACCGATCATCCTCAACATAACAAGCCGCTGAAATCTGTTGCTGAAATGATCGCTTTTATTGAGTAACTGACCAGACCCATCCATCTATGCTTTATACGTTTGAGTGAGAGAGACAGGCAGACAGACAGACAGAGTGTGTCTATACATATCCGTTGTTCCTGTTAGTGGATGAACTTGGTGAGACCATTTATGACCCAAAAAGGCAAACAGTTGCTCAAACAAGGTAAGTAAATGTCTAGTGTCGGAGTTGTCGGGGTAGAGCAAAGTAACAACTTTTCCTGATGTGCCCGGCCTTGTTGCTTCCCTGAATGTTTGATTTTAGCTAATGTCCGACGGTAATAAAGACTAGGCGGGACAAATACTGCTTGTTTCTTGGTTATAATCGACCGATTAAAACATGTTCTTATACATCAGTATTAAAAGCCTTTCAGCTTTTTACTTACCCAAGGTTCTTAATTATCAAGGTCAAAAAGTTTGATGTTTGAAACAGTTCCACTTTTCTTAGTGACAGACTTTCATGTATAAAATATAAAGCTGTGAACATAAAGACTCTTCGTGTTTTATTACAGGCTTTATCTAAGAGGCGATTATTGCCCTATTTGCTTTCATAAAGCGGTCAGTCCTTTCAATCCTACCAACCACATTTGTCTGTTCAATCTTTTGCAAAGGTTACTATACTGAGAGTCTAAATCAGTGTAAAAGGAAGTTAAAGAATAGATAATTTACGGGAGTTCGGACACAAATATAATACGTGTCTGAGTGCGTGTGTCTGTCGGTGTGTGTTGGTGTCGATGCTGATATTTATATATACTGAATGATTATGTGTGTGAGTTTGAGTTTCTGTTCATGTGTGTATGTTTAAGTGTATTGAAAATGGCAAAGTTCAAAGAACATGTTGCTTTTTTACAATTCACTGTTTTTCTACGGTTCAACATTTAAATATCCCTATTGGGCACTCACAGATCTAAGAAATCACGTGTTTTTTTTTCAATATTGCACAGAATGATTTTGATAAATGAAACTGGACATCTCTCATGATATTCATTATAAGAAAAGTAGGTGGTAATAATTATTCAGATTTTGCTAATGAAATTCGGTGAAAATAGAAAAGAACAAAATGGTTTATCAGTTTAGTATATTCAATTGAAAGAAAAAAACAATACAATGTCAAATGACCTCAGTAATACTAATTCAATCAAAAACCCTGAATTCGATAATGTTTTCTGCAAAAGAAGCAAAAATCAAAGATTTAGCAGGCTTTCCAACCTTTGTGATATATATATATATATATATATATATATATATATATATATGTGTGTGTGTGTGTGTGTGTATGAGAGAGAGAGAGAAATGAATATTTAAAAGTAGATTTTACGAGTAGAGAATGCTTGACTATTCATGTTTGGAAGCACAAACATTGTTAGTGTCATAAGTAGGTAGATAGATGGAGGCATTAAAACATTTAGATAAATAGAGACAGGGACAAACGGAACGAGATGCATTTGATCAAATCATAAATCTGTATACAAAATGTCTTGTCATGGACAAATTCACAGTGAATTTGACATTAGTTTATCGTGAAGATAGCAGGGTCTTGTTTATGTTCCATTCAAAGTACGGTAACGATAGCATAAAGTCCGTGGCACAGTTAATTATAGTACAATGAATTTGATTTAAGTACTATTTCGTGTATTGTCCATTTCATAATGATATTGATATATTTGCATATATATACACACATACATATATACATACATACATACATATATATATATATACATATGTATACATGTGTGTGTGTGTGTGTGTGTGTGTATCCAGGTCAGAGGTACAAACAAATGTAAGCTAGCCTCGACTACTATGTTTTGATGTGTTGAATTCTACACTTATGGACGAGATGAAAGGTTATAGTAGTTTTAATAAAAGCCATATTTGAAAGGTCGTGTCCCAAAAGGCATGGCTTATAGGGTACTAAGGTTTAGTTGAGGAGAGTGCCTATCGGCAGTGGTCCGAGGAATCATCAACCGCTGACAACATAATATTCGGCCAAGACTTATCGATGGAAGAAGTCAACAGAGGCATTCCTGCAAATATTAGCTCACAGAAGGGCAACTGTGGCACAAATTTTAGAGACCTTTAACCGAAGTGAAGCTAAGAATGCGTCTCTACATAGCTGCATATCTGCAGGCCAGTGCATCCTTTCTAACCATTATCCATTGCCAAAAGTGTGTTCAGTTGAAACACTGGCGTCAAAAGTAGAATTTGTAGCAATGGAGATAGGTCACAAAGAGTCTCACTTTCTCTACAATAACGTCCACTGCAGAATATATGTGCTCAGTTATCCTTGAGCAATGGTACGACGATGCACCATTGTGAGTATAGAAAACTTCTTCTTCTTCTTCTTCTTCTTCTTCTTCTTCTTCTTCTTCTTCTTCTTTTACTTTTACTTTTATCTTCTTCTTCTCATTTAATCTCCTGAATTACTTTGTTAGGAAATTATATCTTCTCCTCAGAAAGCTCTTACGTCCCGAATTCAAACAATGCATTTTCTCATACCTCATGTGCGGGAAAGAGAGAAAAGCGGGAGTGAGAGAGAAAGAGAAAGTAATCCCACAAACATAGATGAGTAAATGCCCTCTAACACACGAATGTGTAGATGAGAATAAATCTTTGCTTCGCATTTACTTCAAAACTGTAACGATAATACAAGGTAGACAAAAAGAAAACTACATAAATGGAACGGTCTTCAGACTAGAAACTCCACGAAAAAATTGTGGAGCGTTAAAAAGAAGCAAAACTAAAAAAATTTGCAATCAACTTCGACAGATAATGTATGATTCTGCAAACCTATAAAAGAATGTGTTGCAGTTTGTCACTGTCAGACCTGAAGCAATGATTAATTATCTACGCTTTTCAAATTAGTAGCAATTATAGATTTACCTGTTTCTCTCTTTAGGTTTCCGTGTGTTACATTATTTTGCCTCCCGGGAGATGAGTTCAAGACACTGAATGAGAGATATGTACGATAAGATAGGTTGAGAATATGGACACAGCAGGTAACAAATAAGGAAATTTCAAGGAGTGTAGAAATTAGAAGGGAAAATTTGCCAACAGTAAGAAAGAGACTGTTGGATTTTTTTTATACACATAAAGACGAAGTTTTTGAAGAACCTAGTGCCCTTAGTTGGCAAAAAAAGACAAATGGTGCAGAGGTAGGCAGCAAGTATTCCACTAGAAGGTTTTTATCAAATGGATGGCAAAACGGATACCAAAAAGCGGGAAAGGATTTGCTAAAACGAGGAAACCGTGGAGAGATATGATAACAAATGATATGACGGGACACAGCTAATAATAAGTGAGTTTATGATGTATAGACAATTGAGTTAATATGCAGTTTTGATTTGCCCTAATTTACGCTGCTTTTTGATAAGTGGACATTTGATTGTACTTTAGAGAATTTTTGTATGTGTGCATGTGTGTGCAAGCGTGGTCATGTGCCTGTGTGTGTGCACGCACGCGTACATAGATATCCTTAACAATTGGTGGCCGCCCTACAAAGTTGATATCCTCAACAAATCGTCATTGTTTGATATATATATATATATATATATATATATATATATATGTGTGTGTGTGTGTGTGTGTGTGTGTGTGTGTGTGTTAGCGCACCAGGCATTGCAGAGTCGGTTTTCTCGTTTGATACAGCGGTTGTCGAGAACTGTAATAAAGATAGATACAAAAAAAATATTTCATCTGGAATCATAGATTTAGATACAGAATATCTAAATTGCCAACTTTGAAAAAAGTAAGTGAAGTGATTTTAAGTTCTAGTTTTGTACGATGGACAGAAAATCATTTTACATGACAACTTTTGCAGGTTATTCCACACACCATAAAGCTCAACCTCTTCACAATATGTACCCGTGGAACAGGCACTGCAGTAACCGTTTAGAATTACAGTTTTTAAAAGTCATTTATGCTAAATAACGATTCTGGCAAGTGGACAAATATGAAATTATATGGCCTCTGGTGATCAGTGGTATCAATCGATAAAATCATTGTATGAAAATCGAGCGGGGAATCTAAAACGTAAATGACTTCCTTTAAAGATAAATTGACTGCTGTGATTGTTGATGCATAGTTTTTAAATGGATACACACAGACCATTAATTAAAAGTGTGGATAAACAATACTGAATTCATAACATCAAAGGTTTTTGTTGAATCAAGATGCATGAAATTTGAATCAAAACCACTGAAACATTTCCGGTTCACAATTCCTATCCACCTCACTGAAATCCAATTAACTGTGTCACATGTCTGCTACGATCTTCATTTATTTGTATAAGCTCTTCTGATGGTAACTCTTGTAGGAAACTCAGTTTTGAATTCGACCGAATGAAGCGTAGTGTATAGATTATTGCAAATTGAATCCTAATGATTTGTATTCTTGTGACTTTGACAGGAGAGATGCCTTCTTGCAGAGAAAAACACGCTTTGCTAAACAAGGTTTGGAAATACTTTTTAGAGTCGAATGCTTCCGTTTGAACTCCACCGAAAGTAAAGAGTTATGGTTCATGTAGGCCAAAGACCCAACCATGGATTTTGCCATCAAAATCCTTTAAAGATAAGAATACTGTTCCAGAGATGTCACGGAATAAAAATAATATCTGGTCTCAGACTTTTGCACAAACATTATAATATTTATAAGTATGCGTGCGTCTGGTTTAGACAGTAATGTTTGCTGGGTTTTGGCGAGAATAAATCTTCTGAATTTAATAAGCTTTCTTAGCTTTGGGCAATTTTGCACCAGAACTAATACGTAAGTTACAGAGTGCAACGTTCCTGGAGAGAAAGGCAACACATTCGGATGTTGACATATGCAATTCTTCTATATGGTGAAACACTCAGACATTTCCAAGTATAGCTACGCAGTCATGTACCTGAACTTTCATCTGCTCATCTATTCCCATAATCATTTCTTTGGAAGAAACTGAAATGCTTTCTCATAAGATCACCAATTCCATTAATCCAATGACACCCTAGGATAATTTTTTTTGTTTTTGAGATGAAATGGACGCTCTTCGAATTCTCTCCAACCACTATTTTCAGTCTGTTTATTGGGGTATTTTAGTGTTAGTCCAGCAGACAATGGCCCTTTTTGCCTGATCCTTGCAGAAGAGTATGAGCTTTATTTTATCAAAATATAGTATATATACCTAGCAGACCAACTGTTGACCAGCTGTCAGCATTGAGCAATCTTCGGGGCTGATTATATCTGACAATTACAAAATTTGATGTGCAAACCTTGCAGTGAATCCTAACAGGCAATACTGACTGAAAATCAAGATGTTTTATAACTGCTGTAAGTATTGTAACCTATTGATGAACTCTTTATTCATCCTGGGGTCAGTTTACCCTGGTACACAAATCTGCAGCATACCCGGTGCAGCTGGTTTATTTACATGAAGATGCCAAAATCGACCTTTTCAGAAAATGACCAAAATAGTATATAACAAGGTAAAATAGTTGTAACTTGCCCGGATCTTATCACGCTGATATATCACCAAGTTTATCTTCAACATGAAACCTGAAATCCAAACCCACTGAGTATGGGTAGGAAAAGAATGAAGGAAACAAGGCCCTCCAGCCTGTCATAGTCCTAGCTCCACGATTATTGTACCAGATTGCATAGTGAGGGTTTTTTCCTACACTGTATAAATCCCATGCAAAATCAGGGCCTGCAGTTTTGAATCAACGAATCTCATTTTAAACAATGTTTTTTGAGCGTCAAGTGAGTTTTCTCTGTAACAATCGAAAAAAACTATACAAGTACCCGTCAAACATTCAGTCAACGAGGAAAAGGTTGTTGAACAACTATACCAGTAAGCCTTGGTTATCAGTAGAAATGTGTTATAGACGTATAGAATGACCTAAAACCACCTTTAAAAAAAACATAACCCTCAGCGAACCCAACGTGAGTGTCTGCCAGACTATGTCATCTCGTTAACTAAACAGACTTATCTCTACAAATGTCATTTTCAGCTTAGAAATAAAAGAGAATCTCAGAAGTACACGACAAATTCCGTTGACGCAAATGTCCATAGAGAAGTCGAATCAACAAACTTGAATCTTGAAAAAAACTCTGAATCTTAGTCCAGACACTCCATAAGACACACATATACACAGACATTCACATTTTCAAACACAGAAATACGCTCAGACATCGTCACAGACGTACACACAGATGCTCACACAGACATATATGTACTCACACCAACAAACCCACTAACACTCAGATTCATACACAATCATGGGAGCACAGTTGCACACTTACAAAGACACACACGAACACACAGATTCACCGAACTTCATTCAGATTCCGACGTACAGGGTGCCACCCAATCACTGCATACAGTGGAAAATGTTCCTTAAATCCAAATTGGTGGGAAGTGCGAGTGACTGCATGATTAACGACGCAGGGAATAGAATCAGCTAACTGAGTTCAAACTCCAGCTGAGACAATTTGTGATCATTTCCAATAAATGCCCCTGAAAATGCATATATTGTTCCTGCACATATGTTCTGTGAACAAGGCGCTTAGATCGAAATCTGACCAACACATTTATGTTGAAAACGATTTTACACCATAAGTACTTTCGTATTGAGTTCTTTTTATGTGCCATCTTTGAACTTGGTTACAGGTTGCAGGTCACATCAATTTATTTAGGATCCACTGCGAGGAATTCTGGATGGTTCCATGAGAATATAGATGCAAGGTGTAGAGGAGTGACAATATTGAGACGCTAATAATTTCGTGGAATCCCAGAACATCTCAGTAATTTCATGAAATTCGTAGTTTCACCATCGGTATAGCATTGGTTAACAAACTTTTGATTCTGACCAATACTACTGCTGTGATTCCGATCCTCACTGGCTTCCAAAGTATTGTAGTCTTCTATCAAACGAAGATGTATAAGCACTGTAATCACAGAGGCCGAATATACTTGATTTTCAGTAGGTTTAGCTGAGTTTGACACGAAGTCTCAGTAGTTGGTTGCCTAGTGAATATGAAAACTCCTCACGGTGGTAATCGTCAAAGAGAGGAACATAATAACCAGCTGGTTCTAATAAAGGGCATTCATTACGCGCTTCAAAGAGATATTGTAATAGAGTTTCACTTTCCTGTTCATAATGACAATACAACACGGTTTTATTTGCTGAATTTCTGTAAACAATCGAAGTCCCTGAACAATTGACGTAATCATTTTCTTGAATGTCATTTTAAAGAAATTATATTAATTCAAAACAGATACATGTCAAAAAAATATAACAAATCGTTTTCATTGAAAGACTTTTTTCGTATCATTCAAGCCATAAACACGGGAAACGGAAACTTTTTCCTGGATGGACAAAGGCTGTGTTGGTTTCAAAGATTTCAAAGCCTTTCTTATAAAGTCAATATCTCTCACTATTTCTGTTTTGTTTTTGGTTTTGGTTTTCTTTTTCAATCACTTTCGCTCTCCCTTGGTTTCTTTCTCTCCTTTTCTATTCCTCCTGCTTCCTTACTCTATTTCCTTAATTCAATATCTTTTTATCTCCCACTGTATCCTTTTCCTATTCTCTTCCTATTTAGCTTTGTTAAATGTAGCTTTCTTCCCGAGGGAATTATTTTGGTTAATGGGCACCATGCTGTCTGCCAAAATAACATCGACCGCAAACATCATTATTTTTACATTCTACTAAGAAGATAAATTAGCCAATGCCATCGTCGATAATGTTATGTAACTGTTCTAGTGTCAAAATCAGTCAGAAAGTTACTTGTTAAAAAAGCAACAGGAGTTACCCAAGCAACTGACAAGAGTGATGGCAGCCATTACTTGCATGATACACAGAGATGAGAGCCATGACCAAAGATATGTCAGTATGCAGGAAGAGAAACATCATTAACAACCAATGGCGTTCGAATGATCTATCCAAGGTGTTTATCACGAAAACAATCCTAAAATAACCCCTGTTCCATAGTGCGTGATTAACTCGGTCAATCATTAGATTGAGTGATTCCCAAATAATCACAAAAAAAAGAAATTTCCAACGCAATTATAGAACTTGAAGATATCATTTATGGGCTGCGTAAAACAGTAGTCATATGTGTCTGCTTGTATTCGTGTCTTCCAGCTGTCTTGGTCATACCGTTTTGCCATCGCCATTTTGCGAATTTTTCGGCAACTCTCCTAGAAATAATTGGCATTATTTCTGCACGTATTCAAATTAACAGATATTTATGATAGACGATGGGATCTTCCATTTTTCTTTGGCTCTTACAATAGACACTTCTACTTAAAGACAAAAGGTTCAGCTGATAAAAAAATATTTCTTCACAACTATTCAAAAGAACAGAATTGTCTCCTGTAAGAGATTCTGGTAGTTTCTTCGGAAAAAAGTCATTATATAGAAATATATTTATTTATTTATTCAGGAAGATTAACTCGCATGCAATAGGATATGGATAATAACAAATATTTCAGTGTCGGTTCTGTCATTCATTTTGCTCCAATTAGGCTTTGTCAGAAATATTTCTTGAGTTACATTCGATGGAAAATCAATTTCACAAATCAATTGGATAAGGAATAAAAGTTACAATGGAAGCAAATTAGCCTCAAAGTTCACATTATGAATTTTGACCTTTATGTTGCCAACGTAATCATTCTAATCATGTCAGAGCCTCTGAAACCCCCACAAAAAATGTCAGAGACGTCTTCCATAGACTCTGATTATGAGACGAGTGTTGAAATATATTTATATTGATTTTTGATAATACCAGTTAATTATCACCAAAGTCACTGAAGTCAATAGAATAATTTTATTCTTAAAGTCAATTGCTTGTCACCGCGTTTAGTAATTAAAAGAACAAAATTGCAGAAATTGGGAATTGTTATAACTGGGGCATGCCCGTTCAAAGGGTGCATTTTTAGTAAGAGTCGGACTTCATGGTGCATGTACGCTACTGTGGTGCTGAAGTAATTCTTTCACTTTTCTTCATTTATGTCAGCTTAGATATTCTACGTCTAAATTGAGACATGCGTATAAGAGGTGAGAAAATACAGTATAATCTAAAGATTATTCCAAGTTGATGGAAGATTAATTCTCGTACTCTCTCTTCCGATGGAAAAACAAATTCAAGTAAAATCTTGTTTATGTGTTTATGGTGATGTCAATAGCAACAATGAAAACAAGGATAGCGTTCTCAATCGTTATAACAATCAGGACAGATTTGTTCTGAATGTTGTTACGTCATCTAAACTATAATTTGATTTAATTTCATCCTAATGATCTTTCTCTCCCTCATCTCTCTCCCCCTCCCTCTCTCTCTCTCTCTCTTTCTCTGTCTCTCTCTCACCCCTCTCTCTCTCTCTCTGTAAACATGAATTCTTTAAAATATCATGTTACAATCTATAAACACGTCCATGAATGCAGATAATGGATACATTGAGGCAAAAGACTAAATCAAATTGAAGATGAATTTTCATTGGTAGTCAAACTTCCGTCTCATATCAAGAACAGTAAATCCAAACGACTTCAAACTTGATACTATTTTGAAGCCCCAGACTTAAAGCTACAATGCCAGCAAAATCAGTTCAACGAAAATCAATCTTATCAAGTAAGACATTCCATATTTGATTCCACCTATCCCGATTATCTCCTATTTATCTTGGACGTATCTTTATGTCATAAGCAGTTCTGGTTGGCTTAGATTATTGTGATAGGATATTCCAGGGATATTTGCCTGTGATGGACTTATTTTCATAGCCAAATATCGGATCTCTTTTCGAGACTCAAAAGGTAACAATCTACGATACAGATTTTGAAGTTGATGAACAATAAAAGTTTTAATATTTGAATCCGATTTCAAATGAATCGTTATAACCTGATTATCATGATGTTGATTTTTAAAGTAAAATATGGAACAAATCGTCTCGGTATGATCCATGTGTACATACTAATCATCTCTAAGAGAGTATCACTTTAGAGCATTTGATATATAGATATGGAAAGCTTTACTGTTTTAGATACTATACATTAAAAAATTTATCGAAAGTTGTGTGTGTGTGTGTGTGTGTCAGTTCAATCACTTATTTCCCAATACCTACAATTTATGAGATTCATTCAGGTTTTTTTCCTTTTTTTTTTTTGCATATATTTTGTCATTATGGTACAATGTGGAACTTTCTCTCTTGATCAGATCATCAGCTGTTTATCATTGTTACTGTTTCGGGGATTTTGAAAAAAAAAAAAACATTCACATTAATATAGCACCCCAGCAGTGTTGATATAGTATTTATATTCCCTATAATTCTATTGAATATCTCATGCATGCAACAACCATATTGTCATGTGATTTTTGCTGTGACCATTACAATCAGTTCTTCCAATCAAATATAACAATTTTGTTGATGAAAATATCTTATACCTATCATTTGAAACACTGGACTCTTCAGCTTTTCAAACATGTTTAGTTGTTTTGCTTTTTTAAATAAAAATCTCATAGAAGCTCACGCTTTTTCACAGATATGAAGTAACCAGTTTATATGCTTTCGAATGGCATTTTGCATCCTTCATTTTTGTCAGAAGAACACTGAACCATATCTGCCCACATGTTTACTCCTTTGTAAGAAAAATACATGTGCAAATGTTGGTTTTACTTCTCAGTATAATTTGGGATGTACGTGTGTGCACCAATTCAACTCAACAACTGTCCATTGTAGGGAGCAGATATCTGTCAGATATATCTATTCATGCACCAGACATTACAGTGTCAACTTTGAAGTGAATTGGAAAGAGACAAAGAGAAAGAGTGTTCTTTTTTTCAATTGGGAGAGAAAGAGAGAAGGATGTTTATCATTTAACAAGAGAGAGAGAGAAAATAAACGAGGGAAAAGGTATTCATTTTTTTACAATACAGAGATGGGGAGAGAGAGTTGTCCATCAGAGATTATAGAGAGTTCAGTAACATCATTGTAACTTTGATCTTTATAGCATGCTAATCTAAACTCCATGTTGTCATTATCTGACCAGTTTGAAGGTCCTCCTGGAGGAAGTGGTTTGTCTTTTTCATATCCTTAATCTTCTGGTTATCAAAGAGGATCAAAGTCTTCTTTGTGGGGAATGATACCATTATCCATACACTCACTTGGTTTATCAATGCGTCGAGAAGAGAGTTATTTTGCACCATTTTCTATTTTGAGCTTGTTCTAATCCGGTCATCAAAATAAGCTAGTCTAATCAGATGCTCTAACAAGTACCACAGATGAGGGTTTAGAGCTGCTTCCATTGCCTCCCTAATGCTTCTATTGTGGTATCCCTTTAGAATGACCAACATTTCAGATCATTTCCAGGAATGTGCGTCTCCATTGATGCCCCATGCCAGTATTTGATTTTAGTTAAACTGACTTATCATTCTTCTCATGGCGTGAACTTGAACTGGTTCCAAAAAAGGTAGATATTCAGCGTGGTGGGTTGGACCTGAATCTTGAATGGAGGTTAGACAGTTCAAGGAATGCCTTGCAGCCGTCACGATTCGGAGTTGCGAGCAAAGTAGTTGTTTGCTAGCTGAGCATTTATTCCTTTATCTCTTAGAGCTATGGGTCATTGAACAAACTTCCCGTAGATTGGATAGATTCTTTGTTTGAGGGAATTGTTATTCTTCCTTCAACCTCTTGGAAAGTCTTCATTCAGTCTGTTTGACCAGAAATTGATGGAGATATCGAAAATCTAAATCAATCAATTTCATAAATTATGAAAGAATATACTCATACATCATATAATTTAAATCGATAAAATTCAGTGTTTTTAATGCAGATAATGTTATGATAACTTTCAATTCCTATGTTTCATTTTTGCATCAATTTTAAACACTTCCAATAACTATAAATAGTAAATATTCATATGACCTGAATGAATCTCTTAAATAAGTAAATAGCATGTAAAACTTGTTCAAAAGAGTTATGAAATTAGAATAAACCTATGATCAGAAAATCTATCTCTGCAGATTTTGATCGATCAGCTGGAACTGGATGTTGAGCCATTATAAAAAGGGATATGAAGCGATGAGTAACCTCTAAACGCTCACCAGTTTGGCTAAAATTTTGCTTGTGATATACATTAAAAGGACGTAAAACCGGCTTGTGGAGATTTTATGAGAATTTATCTCCGTAATCTTGCTTGATTGGTAAACAATTATTTTGTACGTTCTGAAAAGTGGTGAACGTAGTATTCGAAATCGGGCCAAATTTTAGTAAAGTGAAGCATCATGTCTCACAACCCCCAATGGAGTATGATTACTGGTGATGAAGTTATGCTTTCTGTTGCAAGGGTCAGTTTAGTTATCCTTTCTTGTTGAGACCAATACTTGATACCAACAAGTTTTTATTACCACCTCCTGGCCAGGATGCTATCTACCAAAGAGATACTGCCACTGTAATCACACAGCTTAAAATTTACTCTCATAGCTGCTGACTGCACAAGGAAAATTGTCCTAATGAAGAGTTTTCCACGTCCTTCGCTCATACTGGAATCAAACCAAGGATTTTTCTGTTGCTGGACATCACCTATACAACCAAATACTATCAAAGTTAACGGTTAATTTATCGAATACTCTTTATTTTGCAATGAATTTCTGTGACGAGTATAACAAATGAGAAAACGACGACAAAGTTGAGGATGCATAAGTCGAGATCAGTGCAGTTGTACGACCATTTACTGATTCTATGTGTTAAGCACTCATTGAGGATCAAAATGACTACACAGACGTGACAGTCGGCGACACTAGCTTGTTAATCATTACACTACGACGAGGATCTAGGATGGTTCAAATATGAGGAGGAATAATCATAAAATTGAATTTATCTAGCACCGAACAGTTTAACTTGCAATTTTAATGCAATTTTCCTTTTTTATTGTGTTTTATCATTACGCAATTTGAATTGATTCATGAGAAAAAGAATAGGGAAAATCCGTGTTGAGACGGGTGTTGATCCCTCATAAGCCACTGGGATCAAACAAAATCACTAATCTGGCACCATTGCATTGGTTTATCGGTGGTGGATTAGTGATAGTCGC
Organism: Thysanoteuthis rhombus; assembly: GCA_963457665.1. Classification (NCBI taxonomy): domain Eukaryota; kingdom Metazoa; phylum Mollusca; class Cephalopoda; order Oegopsida; family Thysanoteuthidae; genus Thysanoteuthis; species Thysanoteuthis major. Next base: position 20,077,621 of record OY735213.1, read on the forward strand.
CTTGTAGAGAGTAAGTAAAGTCGTACTTTTAAGATGAAACAGGGCTGTCTGGATTTCAGAGTGAATCAGAACAAACAGCTGAAATGATTACCTGTCCAAGTGAAAAAGCTAATCAAAATCCTGAGCAGACGATCTTATTGATCAAGAAGAATTCTCGGAAGTGGGCTGCTGCTCTATCGGAAGACAGATATGTGCCACCTGTGATGGCAGAAACGGCTTTGCCAGAGTGTGCACTTGATTTAATCAAATGCTTCCATTCACAATGGTATTGACCCGACTAGTTTTCATTTACCAACGTCAAGTGTGGCCTAAACAGAAAAAGAATTCTATTTAATGAGATTCTGTAGAATCATGAGCACACAAAATACCAAAACTCAAGACAGTCAATTGCAATTCGATAGGAGTGTCAGCGTTCTAAACGCACTCAAGAACCAACTTCTCAGCTTTTCTTATCTTTGGCATCTCTGATTTTGCAAAGGCATGAACAAACAAACCATAGTGCGAATAGTGCAGCAAATATCAAACTGTCATTTCTCAGCTCTTGGGATAAGGAGCAAAGCATCGATTTTCATGACTGATTACTTTAATCACAAAAAGAAATGAACCATGACTTGTGCCTTCCATTGTGTGTGTATATATATATATATATATATATATATATATATATATATATATATATACCCGTATTTCTATAGAGTTTGAGAGTGTTTATTTTCTTCGAAACTTGATAGAACTCCTGCAGAGCTAAACTTGTTTGAATTGAGAAGACCATCTTTTTTAATACATTCTAATAATGGAGATGATTTATCAGCAAAAATGAATTGAGTCCATTGATGCGGACAAGGAAACAAAAAAGTTGTAATGCGAATTATAGAGATAAAAGCTTCTCTCTCTCCCTCTCAGCTTCTCTCTCTCTCACTCTCTCTCTCTCTCTCTCTCTCTCTCTCTCTCATAAATAGATAGATACATAGATATATAGATAGATAGATATTTACAGTTTTGTTGTGCCTGATCAGTTTGACGACATTGCAATACAATGTAATGTACAAGGCCAGTAATCTGGGGTTCTTCTAATGCATCACTAAACATGTCTTGTTTTTGTTTTTCTAGTGCTGGAAGAATAAAGGCAGGGGGAGTAGGCTGACTTTCTCCAAGGAGAAACCTATCTGAAGTTTCAGCCCCAAAGCTTCAAAGGTGTTACTAAGATAATAACCTCCACAGGATCTGTTGGCTCGTGGATTTCGACAAGTTAAGTGCATTTTAAAGGTCGATATATCCTGTACAGTATGAAGTTACATCTATCTGCGAGAATCTTCAGCATCGCACAACCATTTTTTGAGGGAATAACATCTGCATTTTGAGAAAAGAGAAACACAAAAAAATAAAAACGAATTACTCTTCTTTATAAATGGATTTGTTCTTAAAATTAGGCACCTGCATCTCTCCACAGCTTAGCACTATCACATGTTTTCCTTTGCAAATTTGTCACCATGCCTCCAGAGACCGGTCTGAAATCACAACTGGCTTTCCGGAGGTTTGCATCGATGCACGTGATCGGCTGTTGGAGCAAAAGAGATGTGTGCACACCGGGAAGACAATGCAACCGACATTTGGAAATAGCGAGCGGCCCCTTTAAGAAGGAACCGATGAATTCTCCGCCATTACCAGACACAAGCGTACACACACACACACACATACACACACAGAGGCAAAAAGAACAATGAAGAAGAACATTTGAAATGAGAAAAGGAAACACTCAAGTTGTATATAAAGGAAAGAAGAAAACAAAAAAACAGTTGCCCGTTGATTGCAACCACGTAAAACTGTTATATAAAGCACCCAAAGAATATGTATTATTATTATTATTATTATTATTTGGAATCTCACACCAGTTGCCTGGTGGTAACCGCTGGAGTTTGAGTGACAGCAAGTCTCCTCAAGTCTCCAGCCCTCCTCTCCTAGTACTAGCAGGTCGCAGTAATTCTGCGATTTACAGTTTCACACCGGTTGCCCAGTGGTTATCGCTGAGGGCTGAGTGACAATAAGTCTCCTCAGATCTTCAGCTACCGTCTCCTCCCTCTTTCGCATATCATGACAGAGTTACAATTCGTTGCAGTACTTATATCTCTAGCACCTTCCTCAGTACCCGTGCAGTTCCCAGTAGTGCTGTGGTCTGTACGGTCTCTATCCTCCCCCTAATCCCGATCTCCTCCAGTCTCTCCCTCAGCGTTCTGGGGACAGTTCCTAGTGCTCCCACTATGACTGGTACTACCCTAGTTTTCATGTTCCACATTTTCTTTAACTCCCTTGCTAGGTCCTGGTATTTTTCCCTTTTTTCACCCTCCTTCTTTTTTACTCTATGGTCTGCTGGCACAGCCACGTCTACTATTTGGCAGGCCTTCTTATTATTATTATTATTATTATTATTATTATTATCATCATCATTATTATTATTATTTTGCAATCTCATACTAGTTGCCTGGTGGTAACCGCTGGAGTCTGAGTGACAGCAAGTCTCCTAAATTCTCCAGCCCTTCTCTCCTAATTCTCATAGGCCACAGTAATACTGCTGTTTGCAGTTTCACACCAGTTGCCCAGTGGTCATTGCTGAAGGCTGAGTGACAATAAGTCTCCACGGGACTTCAGCCAAAAATAATTATTATTATTATTATTATTATTATTATTATTATTATTATTATTATTATTATTATTATTATTATTATTATTATTATTATTATTATTATTATCAAGTTCATATCGGGGAATAATAATTAATAATTGATAATTAATAATCATAATATGGAGAATAGTACTCAATTTTTCAATCAAGTTTATCATATTAACGTGTTCCACATTTCGACGTTGTCTACGTACTTATTTCAAATGAAACAATATCAAAAAGTTACAAACGCTAAGTATTTCGAATTATGAATAAACGGCATAATGGAACACGGCTCCATAAATTAAGGATATGAATATGGAGATCATAAAGGATTCCCAAGGTTATGTTCTTGTGCTATCAAAAGGTAAATTAGTGTGTGTGTCTGTGTGTGTCTGTGTGTGTGTTTGTACGCGATGAGTTTGGTTATTTTTGAGTGATGGAATTGGGGTTTCTTTTATTCCATCAAACCAAATTGACCACCACCACTCACACACACACAGTAACTGACTATGAAAAAGCATTTAAACATAACCTTGAAAACTCCTTGAATGCTCTTCGTGGATATCCTCTCCTACTTTCGAATACATGGATCTATTTCCCGTTTTGCAGCTTCTTTGTAATTCAGGATCGATAGCATTTGAGCTCACGTGACATTGCTTGATTGGAAAGACAAAACAAAACAAATTCGATGTTGTTCAATTTCAAGTTACAAATTTTGCAGAGCCAAAGTACAAGTTAGTATTGAAACTTGACTCAAATACTACTATTATCTGCATTGTTCATTAATTAATATTTACATATATACATGTATATATATATATATATATATATATATATATATATATATATATATACGTGTGTGTGTGTTTTCTTCTGTGCATGTGCAAGTGTATGTGTGTGTTTGAGTCCGTGTATGTATCAGTGTCTTAGGGTATGTGTGTGTGTGTGTATGCGAGTCCTGTGTGCGTCTGTTTGTGTGTGCATCCGTCTGTGTGTGCGTCTGTGTGCGTGCACATTTGTATGTATGTGTTTTTGCGTGCTTCTGCGTGTGTGCAAGTGTGTGTGTGTGTGTGTGCACGTCTGCGTGCATGTACACGTATGGTTTCTGGGGATACCTGCAAGAAAAATAAGTATTCAAAGGAACACAGCCTAAGTGGATGGGCAATAATATCAAGGATCAACTTATCAATCCCGCTATAAAGCCTGTCCGTTTGATTGGGTTCCTCATTGTTGCTGACTTTATTACTGCACGCTGCGTCACAACTCACAAAGCTACCAATTAGTATTAACAGCACTATCTCTTGAAATTCCACAGCTACTGTAAAGTAATTGGCATCGCTCTCACTGACCCCACCTGCCATTTGCACTCCCATTCGACATTGACGGGATTCATCAAGTCAATTGTAATGCCATTCTGAGTTGTCTTTCATGAATGAAGTTTCTACCATTTATACTGATGCAAATTAGTTCTCTCAGTGCAACCGCGAATGACTTGGAAACAATGTTGACTTGTTCATTCAACTCCCTCGAGAAGATGTTCAGAATAAATTTACTTCATCGAAATTATCGTCAAATCATACGAGTACTCTGCATTTAAGGAAAAATTATACGCTTGTTCAAATCCATGTTTCACGCTATTCTTGTGTTATTTTAGATTCTTTGAAAATTAATTGAATCTTCCGGGAATTGAACATTGAATTTGATACCAAGATATCCGAGATACAATTTATTCTGTGATTCTTTATTCAATCTTTGGTATTGAGTTGGAACAAAATAAATTGCCATTTTAAAGGAAAAACTTCCAAATGTCTTAAATGATCTCGAACACAGATTTATTAGTTGGAGTAAGCAAAGTTAGAACTGGCATAATGTTTTAAACGATTCTGAAATGGATTTATCCCAACATGAGAAAAAACTACCGAAAGGTATGCTCAAACATGGCTGTCTTTGTGAACAACTGCTCTTGAATATATGGACCAGAAAAATAACAATCCGTAGGGGACAGGTCGGGGGATCTGGAGTGTATAACAGCTCCTCTAAATGCTTCAGTTCTGCCGGTTGATTTGTGGAGTATGACGTCTTGTATTATCCTGCAACTTCTTGTCCACGATTGTTACTAATGCATCTATCTTTGATTACGACAATAGGACCTAGAATAATGGTCTGACCATTTTGCGGAAGGCTGTAAAAATGACTATCGTAGATCAACCAAACGGCTATGGAAATATTTTGGTGAATGGAGATTTGATTCTGGGAAGGTTGGGAAAGGTGCAAACCTATCAACCCAAACACACCTGCGTTTCCAAAAATCAAAAAGAAACCACTTTTCTACGGTAAACATACAATCAAAAAAAAATGGTTATTTGTGCGATCAACAAGCAAATTGCAGCAAGTATTACCGCACAAGCTGCTGATCCTCAATGAAATCATTCTCATCACTTTGCCACGTTGTGCAAGATGTCTTTCAACTGTCGTATGGACATCACCAAATTTTGATCTTAACACTCGAATGTTTATTTCTGAATCTTCACTACAGCTGCCACCAATTAATCATTGTCGAAAGACGACTTGCGACCACAACCTGGCTCAACTTGGAGATCTCGATCATGAGAGTAAATTCTGGAATCATCGACGCACGATCTGTTCTGGATATGAATCCAGCCTCAAATCACTGCAGATGTTGCAGTTGGCTTCACCATTGCAAAGGCTGAGTTTGAACATATGAAGCATAATGACTCGTAAATAACGTTAATTCACCTTTGATACCCGCCAAAAAGAATAAAAGTACTCAAAAAATTCAAAAAAAGAGACGTAAAACCTCGTTATGATATAAAAATGTACACAATAACTGGGTAGTATGATGCAAAACTATTAAGGTTCCAGGTAGGAAACGGTAGAAATAGAGAGAAAGGCGGTATTAAAACTTTTGAGTCCGATTTTTTGTTATTCAAGCTATAGAATTCTTGAAAACATTATATATTTTCAGTCATTAGGTGCCCGTATACCAGTTCCTATTTCAGTAGGTTCAGCAGTTACGAAATTCTATATTTTTTGCATATTATTTTTATAGAATGTAATAAAACAATTGAATCGACAGAACATTAAAATTTCAGCAAAATTGGTCTGGAATCGTGACAGTTATGCTGCTTATATAAGAGTACATAACGATAATGACGACGACGGATTCCCATAACAAATGATCGTCCCCAACACGATCGAATGAAGAGAAAAAAAAAACGCTCATTTATTTGATTCAACCTTGATGGATGAGTTAAAATCGATAGATCTTGTGATATAACCCCCAATAAATAAACAATGTAGTAGGTTCTTTAAGGATTTAATAGAATCGTGATAAAATGAGCCCATTAATGAACCAACAGTGCAATAAATACTTGCCTCGAGCAGGAATTGTCTTTATTTACTGTGTTTGTTAATCTATCTGCGTGTATGCATGTCAACCAAGTGAAGTAGAAAAATAACCGAATTTTCTTCCCTACATACATACAACTTGGTTTATTCATAAAGGTCAATGTAGTTCTATTTAAAGTTACGAAACACATAAAAGCTTTATTCGCCAAAAAATAAAGAAAATAAAAATAAGAATTGACAATTCTTTGAATTCAACATTCTCTTGATATATCTGAAACCAGGCGACGTAAAATGAGCAAATTCTTTTGCATCACTGTTTTTTCTTTGCTTTTTTTGTTTTGTTTTTGTGTGTGTGTGTGTGTGTGTATATGTATGTATTGCTAAACTTTTGATAACCTAACTGGCAATAACCAGTCATGTATGGTATGAACAATGTCCATAATTCTGTCTATTAAGACCACCACCACACGGAAGAAAAAAAAAACCCATATAGCACAAAAACAAATTTTAGTCTGAAGAAGTGAAAATGGCCTGCTGATTTTGAGCCACCCTGTATATTCTGTTAAGGCTACTGTACGGAGTGAACACGCGCAATATATGTTTATTTAATTAATTAGGTAACATGATAGAAAACTGTTTCTCCATCAAGTAATATTGGTATATTGAAGCAGGCATTCATTGCGAGTTTCCTCTCAATGGTTAACATGATTCAACCAATCAAGTGAACGAGTCAATGTTGTTGGATCAGTACATTATGAGAAAATGTCAACCAAAACTGCCATCATAGGTTTCTACAGGTTTTATGTTGGTCTGGCTAGTCGGTTCAATATCTATCGAACGCACAAACCGCTGATATGGAGCAAAATGACCGAGAAAAAAACAGGCGTTTGTTGTGGTGTCAGTTCACAATATAAGTTCAAGCAAAATTAGTTCTTTCATGTCTGGTAAGTTTCAAGTTTGTTTATGAATTTTTTGAAAATTCGCGCTTCTATTGTAATCATTACTCGGGAGAAGGCGAGCAAAATATAATAGAGTGATTGATTCCTCTTTTTGCAATATTTGGGTGATCAGCCCAAAATGATGCTAAAAGAAGCTGTTCATATGATAGTATCTATTGAGTGACTAACCACACCTTTTTCAAATATCTTGGAGTCGGTACAAAAGTAAATGTACAAACCGAATCGACCGCGCACACTCATACACATACCAATATGCAGTGACTGATTCTCCTACAACTTGTAGTATTCCCATTCCTGTGCCAGGACAAATGTAATGTAATTACAATGTGACAATTTTCTTATTAACTTGTTTTAAAATGAAATTCACCAAACAGTTAAGTGGGGATTCTAATAAAAGAAGGAAATTCTCTCATGGTTTCAGTTTTTGCAGAATAAATCTTTTATTCGTGGCCAAAAATAGGCGTCGAGCCAATAGGCCCAAATTTTAGACATTGAGATGACATTTACAGATGAATTTCATCCATGGAAAGACCACGCTTTAAGGGTATCTCAGAAAAGATTACAATTTAGCTGAGTAGCCATTCAAAATACATTGGAAAGGATAGCAATTTTAATGATAGATCAAAGTAAGAGGATATTTATCAAACTTGCAAGTATCTTTTTACTCGGAAATGATCGCACGCTTTGAATGAAAGAGAAAATGTCAACTTGACGAGACAGACTGTCAACAAAAACAGCGATAGAGAGAAAAAAACTGGCCGGGCAAACAACAGACTGTTAACGGGCTCCAGTTCGTATTGAAATGAAATATCTCTCTCTCTCTCTCTCTCTCTCTCTCTCTCTCTCTCTCTCTCTCTCTCTCTCTCTCTCTCATTTTTCTCAGAGGGACCTTTGGGCTATGACCATCATGTTCTCATCTGATAGACAAAATTACAACAATGTCTTGTAAATACGATACAAGATGTATCTTGTTCTCGACATGTTCTGATTATGTTTTCGATATGATTTATTGATGTTTACAATTGATATGTTTATTGTATATCTATTTTTCTTTAGCAACAAACCGTATGAAGTGCATAATAAGAATTGTGACGAGTGCAATAAAGCGACTCGTTAATTTCTTCGTGGTCTCATCCTTTTGACAGTATATTCTGTTGACATATGCACCTCATTGCATAATGTTACATGAGGGCACATTATGCTTCTACCCTCCTCTTGCAGTTAGTTTTGGTGTATGGCAAGCTGGCAGTACGGATGCCTGTGAGAAATCCAGAGTGCTTGGGTTTTTTTTCAGTAGTTCACACTGAAATAGAATTAAGAGATACGACAGACAAAAATAATAATGAAGACATACGAAAGGTAATTATCCCTAAGAACAGTGTCGAGGTTTCTACGAACTAAGTTCGATGGTGTTATATTCAAATATATGATTATTTTCATATCTTTGGAGTCAAAATTCAACCAGTACGAAAAAAAAAGCAGTGAAGAGATATACTAATGTAATTCGTAATACTAAACAAGTTGACAGTGGCTCTAAACTCTCATTCAACTAGTTAGATAATCTTGCATTGTCATAAATGATCATTGAGTTAATCAAGACTAAAAATAAGTATAGGCACAGCTTTTAATCTGGGATTTGTGACAAAAAAAGTATATCGCGTCCCAAAATTCGTAAGAACCGTCACCATTTTTAGCAATGTTGCTAGAACGGAGACAGTTATTGTTTCAAAGTGAACCTAAGTGATAAGGTAGATTTGACTGAGTAGTACCTTTGAAAGGGCTCGTAGAAAATGCAATGAAAATGTATAGACTACTTGACTTCAATTGTTAAACAGCTTAGGTTAAGCTATTTGGTATTTCACCTTTTCTGTTCTGAAAAAAAAGCTTCCCTCCCAGAAGAATTTTTTTCTAAAAGATAATTTATTTCAAGAAAAGAGGAATTCCCTACTGGTTAATTCGTGGCAGAGGCTGGGTAATTCAATGATTAATACGAATGAACAATTAAACATTATCAAAAGTGATCATATTAAATATCAATCGACTGTATCACGCTTATCCTTTGTGTGCATTTATACCAGCATTTGTCCATCGATTTCCAATTTATAGGCAGATAAAATGAATGATATCCGCCAAGCCCATTCTTTATACAGTACAAATGTGTATATACCGTTACATAAATATCAAAAATAGTTTCGATTGGTACAATCGAGTGAGACAAACAGCAAAGATCAAACTCATTACACAATAAAATTGTCTGTACGGCTTGTATGATGATAATGGGTCTACAACAGGCGCCCCAGTGCAATAAGTATATACTATTGTGCACATTGGTATTTTAACTTGAATATTGTCTATTAGAAACATAAAGTTATTAAATAATAAAATGATTCAATATAATTCTTGATACTAAATTAATGATTTTTAGTTTGATTTGCCCTCCATAGCATATTTTATTGGATACCAGAGAACCGGAAACATTGTATTGGGATCAGTTTAGTAGAGGTCGTTATCCTGCAATATTTAACAGATTCGTTATACTGAACCAAGGCTATCGGAAATGTTCACCTGCCAAGGAATTTGTTTTATTCATATAAAATTTACTATCTCCCAAACCTCGATAGCAACCCCTAGGCACAAAACTGAAACTGGAATTATATTCGTAACATTCGCAATTCCTTCCTAGATTAAAAGTTCTGTATAAATGTGGAGAGATGCACCTATATGTGCCTCGGTACGTATTTATTAGACAATTTCTATCGCAAATAGACAAAATGATTAAAAGCAAAGACGTCGTCGCCCAACAGCTAATGAATATTGCAAATAATGCCAACATCAAGCGTCAAATAGGAAGACGTTCACATGTGATATTCGGGCTGCAATCAGCGAAGGTCGTCATGAATGTGTAACAAAAACACAAAAACCAAATGCGATGCTGCCTAGAGATTTGGGCTCGGAATAATTTGTTTTGTGAATAATTTTCAAACAAAATTTTCATTTTCTATTTCAGTTAATTTGCAAGCAAATAGTTTAGTGAAAGAACTGCTTCGAATGACTTTTCCTCTAATTCTCATTCTTATTTTCCTTCTTCTTCTTTTTCTTTTTCAATTATCATGGTGCATTTAATAGACATCTTACTTTCCTTCTCCAATCGTAGTTTGTCTAAGGTACGTATATTTCTTTTTTCTTTCCTTTTCTTTCATCAGTGGCACTTTTTCATTTCTTCCAGATTTCATTTATTGTTTCTTCTTATTTCATTGTCAACCTCATCGTTTCAATCTTCGCGTTATTAGAAATAATTTCTGGCAAAATGAAGCCATGGTAATTATTGCTGCCGTCTATCATTTCTGCTAATTATCTTTATTTTGTCATTTTTTTTTCTTCTTCTCTCCTCTTCCTCCGATCAAACCACCTTCCTTCCTTCACACTTTCCCCTCTCCCCCTTTTCTTCTTCCTCGTTTTCCTTCCTCCTCCTCGTACCACTTCATTCAACTTGTGAAATTTGGTTTCTTTCTCTATATTCTTTTTTTTTTAAAGAGGGGAAATTTAGGAAATTTTGAAATACCACACGTAACTGTAGGAAGCAGAGTAATTCAGCGACCATGATGATGATGATATTATTATTATTATTATTATTATTATTATTTTTATTATTATTATTATTCGATCTCTGTTCTCTCCAATATACTGGTGAGTCACTGCCAATAACTTACGGCAAGAGAAGTGTGAAGTGATGTACTTTTTATTCCTTTGTGTGCTGCAGTCTTATTTTGAGTGCTGCAGTTTTTCTTTGTAGCCGTTTTTATTGCTCCTATTTAATGTGTTTCATTTTTCTTTTATGCATTGCAGTCTCCTTTTCAGTGTTCCGGTATTCTTTTCTTTTTTTTCTTTTTTTTTTTTTTGGTGCATTTTACATTAGTATACAACAGATGATAGTGCTCTTCTCAGTAAGCTTTTTGGATTTCACGAAGAGAAACAACCGCATTGATTTGGGCAAGATATTCTCCAGTACTGCGACAATAAAGGGGACGGTTTGTGCTTCCCAGTGTCTCATCTTCTGTATTATTATTATTATTATTATTATTATTATTATTATTATTATTATTTGGAATCTCACACCAGTTGCCTGGTGGTAACCGCTGGAGTTTGAGTGACAGCAAGTCTCCTCAAGTCTCAAGCCCTCCTCTCCTAGTACTCATAGGTCGCAGTAATTCTGCGATTTACAGTTTCACACCGGTTGCCCAGTGGTTATCGCTGAAGGCTGAGTGACGATAAGTCTCCTCAGGTCTTCAGCTAACGTCTCCTCTCTTTCGCATATCATGACAGAGCTACAATTCGTTGCAGTACTTATGTCTCTAGCACCTTCCTCAGTATCCGTGCAGTTCCCAGTAGTGCTGTGGTCTGTACGGTCTCTATTCTCCCCCTAATCCCGATCTCCTCCAGTCTCTCCCTCAGCGTTTTGGGGACAGTTCCTAGTGCGCCCACTATGACCGGTACTACCCTGGTTCTCATGTTCCACATTTTCCTTAACTCCCTTGCTAGGTCCTGGTATTTTTCTCTTTTTTCACCCTCCTTCTTTTTTACTCTATGGTCTGCAGGTACAGCAACGTCTACTATTTGGCAGGCCTTCCTTTTTTTGTCTACTATTACTAAGTCCGGTCTTCTTGCCTGGATGAGGTGGTCAGTTTGGATGTCAAAGTCCCAGAGTAGTTTGTGGTTGTCATTCTCCGAGACTGCCTCTGGCTTGTGCTGATACCACTTTTTCACATGATTATTATTATTATTTGCATTTTCACGTCAGTTGCCTGGTGGGCACCACTGGAGAATGTGTGAGAGCAAGTCTTCAACCCTCTTCTCCATATTTTCACAGTTTGCAGTTACGCTGTTGAATACGGTTTCAAACCAGTTGCCCGTTGTTTATCAATGGAGGCTGACTGACAGTAAGCCTCTTCAGGTCTCCAGCCCTCTTCCCATATATTTTTCACTAATAACAGCAGTACAGCCTCTGTCTTGGCTTTCCTGGCTGTTAGGCCATTGCTAACAGCTGGACATTGTAGGTCTCATATTTTCCCTTAGTATTTGTGCGATCTCCAGTTGTACTTTGGTCTGTATAGTCTCAATCATCCCCTTTTTTTCAAGTTCTTTCAATCTTGATTTTAGCGTCTTTGGTACTATTCTGACTTTCCACACCTTCTTCAGTTCCCTTACTAGGGCCTCATATTTCCCATGTTTTTCACTCTTTTTCCCATTTACTATGTGATTCACTGGCACAGCCACGTCTATAATTATTTAGGTTCTCCTTCCCTTGTCCACAATTACCAGAGCTGGTCCTTATTTGGACAGAGTAGTCAGTTTGGCTGTTAAAGTCCCGGAGTAATTTATGGCTTTCATTTTTCAGCACTGTTTCTGGTTTGTGCTGATACCACTTGTCTGCATGGATGAATCCTATTTGTTTGCTCAATTCCTAGTGTGTCACTGTTACTACCCTGTCGTATCTATATTTTACTAAGTCCGGTCTTTTTGCCTGGATGAGGTGGTCAGTTTGGATGTCGAAGTCTCAGGGTAGTTTGTGGTTGTCATTCTCCGAGACTGCCTCTGGCTTGTGCTGATACCACTTTTCCACATGGTTGAATCCCATTTGTTTGCTTAGTTCCCAGTGTATCATCGTTGCTACTCTATCGTGTCTATGCTTATACTCCTTCTGGGTGAGTTGACTATATTCACTAGTTATGTGGTTTACTGTCTCATCTCTTTCACCGCACATGCGGCATTTGCTGTTTGTCTGTGTTCTGTCGATTTTTGCTTTTATGTAGTTTGTCCTTATGCTTTTGTTTTGGGCTGCAATGATGAGCGATTCTGTTTCTCTCTTAAGGTTCCCTTTTCGTAACCACGTCCATGATTTCTCGTCTGCTATATCTTTTATCTGTCTTTTAAACTCGCCGTACAATTTTTTCTCTTCCCATCTTTCTTTTCTTGTTTGCTGTACTGTTCCATTGTTTTCTACTTTATTGCTTGTTGCACTATCTCTCGTGCTCTTTATGATTTCTTCACTATTTGTTTGCTCATATCTTTCTAGGACTACTTTAGCTCTCTGGACACAATCTTATATGCTGATGAGCCCCCTGCCACCTTCTTTTCTCTTAACGTATAGTCTATCCGTATCATCTCTAGGGTGTAATGCTTTATGCATCGTCATAAGTTTCCTTGTTCGCCTATCCATTGATTGGAGCTCTTCCTTTGTCCATCCTAGGAATGGTCCTGTATACCTAACTACTGACACAGCCCAGGTGTTCATTCCTTTTATTAGATTTCTGCTGTTTAATTTGGTTTCTAATATTTTCCTTATCCTTCTCAGGTATTCTCTCTTAATTTTCTCCTTCATCTCTTCCCGTTTTATCGTGTCACATTCAAGGACACCTAGGTACTTGTATCGGTCTTGTGCAGTCAATGCCCTAATCTTGCTGTTGTCTGGGAGTTCAATTCCTCCAGTCATTGAAAGCCTTCCTTTGTGCATCACCATGATTGCGCATTTTTCTATTCTAAACTCCATTCCTATGTCCTCACTATATTCCCTTACTTCGTTGAACAGAGTCTCAAGCTCTCCGCTGTTTTTTACGAACAATTTTATATCGTCCATGTACATTAGGTGGTTGACCTTTCCTTTTGTTTTAGAGAAATGGTATCCTTTGCTGTTTTTCAGGATTCTGTTGAGTGGTATCATTGTTAGAACAAATAATAGTGGGGACAACGAGTCTCCTTGGAAGATTTCCCTTTTTTATCCCCATCTCTGCTAGTTTGTCCCCTGCGGCTGTCAAATCTACTTTCCAGTCTTCCATCGACTTACCAATGAATTTAACCACCGGTTCGCTAATTTTGAACATTCTAAGGCATTTGAGTATCCAGCTATGTGGAATCATATCGTACGCTTTTTTGTAATCTATCCATCCCATTGCGATATTCTTTTTCCTTTTCCTCACTTCTCTTAAGATCATCTGGTCTATGTAGAGTAAATCGTTTGCCCCTTTGGTTCCTATCCTGCACCCTTTCTGTTCTTCTGGTAGTAGTCCCCTTCTATCCATTGACATGTATATTCTCTCTGCTATTTGCCCGGTCAGGATTTTCCACATAATTGGTAAGCACGTGATTGGTCTATAGTTGCTTGCTATGTTCCCCTTTTCTGGGTCTTTTTGGATGAGGGTGGTTCTGCCTTTAGTCATCCATTCTGGTGCTTTGCCTTCGTTTAGACAATTTTGGAGTAGGTGGGTGAGTCTGCCGTGTAACGTGGTGAATTTTTTGAACCAATACCCATGGATCCCGTCGGGACCCGGTGCTTTCCAGTTGGCTACTTTCCTAAGAGTATGTTTCGATGTGGTTTCATTCAGTACTATTGGTTCTCCCCTGTCTATATCTTCTAGTTCTTTTCTCATATCTCCCAACCATTGCAGTGTTACGTTGTGTCTTTTTGGGTGCCCCCATATGCTATTCCAATAGTTCTTGGCCTCTGTGGCATCTGGTTTCATGTCCTGCCTTCTTTCCCCATTTAAATCTTAGTAAAACTTCTTCTCATTGTTTTGGAATGTGCGGTTTTGTGTGTATTGGGCCGTTCTTAGTCTGGTTCTTTTCAGTCTTGCCTCTTTGGCTAGTCTTTTCTGGTGTAACTCTTCGACTACAGTTGCAATGCCTTTTTGCGTTACCTTGTATTTGTTATAAAGTCTTACTCGTGGTCTGTCCGTGTGTGGTGTATTTCTAAGCAGTACTTCATCTCTCTGTAGTTGGGAGATCTGCCTTTGTAATCTTCTCTCCCAGTTGGGTTTCTCTTCCCTATTATTGCTCGGGTTCCTATCTTGTGTTGTGAAGCTTTGTGCTACCATTTTCGCCCCTGCGTAAATTAGGTTGTTGAGTTCTAGGAGGGTGTTTGTTTCTATGTGCTGTAAGAGACAGTCGATCTGTTTGGTCAGTTCTCCGACTTTCTTTCTGTCTTTGTCTCTTAGGGAGGGGAGTGTTGTTTTCTCTCCTCGCATGATCTCTTTCAAAGCTTGTATTTTGCTTTTCTCTTCTTCCGTTGGTGCCTCGTCATCACCCTCTGGTGCATAGTTTACTGTGGGGGTCTCATGGGGAATTCTTCTAGTTTTGTTATTGGTACTAGTTGTGCTGGGAGGGGGGCATTCTTCAGATGTGTCACCTGAATCTCTCTCTACATTAATGCGAATCTCTAGTAGTTCAGTCTCAGACAGCCATTTCTTCTTTTGAATTTGCTTTACTTGGTCAGCAAGGCGTAGGTTCGATACTTCCACAGCAAATTTTTCCCTCCATATTTGGCGCATACGCTCCCTATAAGATCGCACTGAAGGCTTGCTTTTAAAGTAACAATACATAACTAGTCTATTCTCTTCCCTTGTCCGTCTGTTTTTCTTGTTCTTTATAGCAGTCACCCCGTGAGGACTGCGCTTTCCCTGGGTGTCATTAGTGGTATAGGAGTTTTGGCCAACAGTAGCTGTGTGACGACTGTGTCCCTCCTGAAGGCCATTAAGGATACACGAGCCGAGGTTTTGGCCAGCACTCACAGGATGACGACCGGGTCCCTCCTGGTGGCTAACAAGGGAACACCTGCCAGTTACGACACACAGATCTTGGATCTGTGCCCCGTTTTTTGCGGTAAAATAGTTTGGTTGTACTGTCATGATTTGGGTTTTTAGTTCTTTCAAGGTAGCGCCAGACTTTGATGGGTTGGTTAAGACCAATGTGAGTGGGAAGTAACCTAAGAGCCCCACCGGCCCTTTTGGTTCTTTTAAGGTAGCACCAGACCTTGGTGGGTTCATTGAGACCGATGTGCACTGTGATAACCTAAGAGCCCCACCAGCTCTTACCACCCAGGGTATGGCCTCACAAGGACAAGCCATTCGGGTGTGCAGAGATATCTATTTAGTGATATGGCATTTACCTGATTGTTGAACTAAAGAAAAAAACACACTAAGCCTTGTTCTTGGGGGGGTTACATGCATTCAAGATCATATGTCTCCCTTATATGTTTTAAGTCTTGACTTAGTATAAGTCTCGGTATGCGTAGTTTTTTCTTCCAATGCTGGCTGGACAAGCCAGCACAGCCAATTTATACGTGAGGGTGGCAGTGGGGAGGGGAAAGTTCATTCACACATATATACTCGAGGGTCGCCCCTCACATGAAAGAAAAGGAATCGCTTTTCTATACTTCTATGGGACAACTCATTTGTAAATTTAATTTTAAATTTAATTTTAATTCCACTTACCCACGTGCAGGTCCAAAAAACAACTTTTTTCGACTTGGCAGTGGCCATTTCATCAAAGGAGAAAATTTCTCAGACTTACAAAGAAAACCATCTCAGAGGTAAAAAATACCATCAAAATATCAAGAATAATCAACCAAAGTAAAATATCATTAAAATGTTCGAAAATAATCACAGAGTTCATCTCAAAGCCAAACGTTAAGTATCATTAAAATCTAAAGAATACTTCTTTAACTAAGCCCAGAACAAAATCATCAGGGGCAGCGTGTAGTCAAAATAGCATTGTTATTATTAATATCATTATTATTATTATCATCATTATTATTATTAATAAGACATTCAATAAATAAGAACCATCACAGAGTTGATTTTAAAATTCAGCCTGAGTTAGTTAGGTCTTCAAAGTCAGTCACCAGAATTCATCCAGAGAAGGAAGGAGTATTATTATTTCGTAGTGGTTGTACTTCATGGTCTTATAGTGGATTATGCTACGGCAACGTTTGCCTATCATCTGAGCCGTTTCGATTAATGTCTGAATTGTTTCACTTCAAACTGACTTCTTTATTTTTTTGAAAGAGTCTTTTGGGCCGTTCCAAGTGCTCAGGAATGATGGGTTAAAATAGTTATATTGCTTGATTTCCTTACTTTCTTTGAAAGGTCCATTATTTACCTAGATTTTCGTCTCTTTTCACCGACACACCAAAATTTTGCTGAAAATGATAACGAATCCAGTATCCTGACCTTAGGTGAGAAATTTCAATTCCGGTCTTGAAGAATCATACTGGTACTCATTGAATGTTTCTGCTTTATAGGATCGAAAGTTCTGCCCTTTTTTGCGAATCAATCTGAAATAATCTTCTACTGTCACATGATTCACATTTCTACTCTCCTCTTACTCCATCTCTCTCCTACAAACCACTCTGCCCAAACACAAAACACTTTTGTTATTTAGTTCTGTTAAGTTTCCATTTAATTTTAATGTAGTTATTTTTCAAAATCTTATATGGTTTGCTATTACTCGTGGATCTGTTTTCTTTTTCAGGTATGATTTGTACAACCATACCTAAACAATATTACTAATGGCGCCATTTGTCTTAAAATACAGTTAACATCAAACTATTCCAGCACAATACAGCTTCTTTGGGAGAACCCCGATACAAAATGAGAGCAAGTAATCCGATTCTAAAATCCATTGCCATGAAATGAAGAAGGGTTTCAATGTTTATTATTTATAATTGATTCCCTATAGTAATGCAAGTGAACAGATCAATAATAAGGAAACGCAATTCAGAAATAGAAGTGAGTTGATTCTACCTGTGCAAATATAACTGACTGTAAAAATTGGTTTTAAAAAAATAATTTAGCCTCACTGTGGTTCTTTTCTTTGTATTTGTTCTGAAACTTCAATGCTGAAATCAACTTATCAAGTTGATATGAATATAGCAGTTTCCTTCTCGAAAAGACAATCTGTTTACAAATGCACCCAAAACAGATCGTCAATCCAGTTGGAATATTCTGAAAAGGTGATTAAAAAGGAAAAAACATAAGAATGGGTTCAATTCAAATGAAACCCATGTTTTTCTTTTTTGCAAAATCGAAATCAATTCGTAGAGATTTATTCAAGAAACATTATGACAGTAAGCGTCTACCAAAATTGTCAACAAAGGTTTCTTCAGTTTTAAAGTTGAAAGCTCTAATACTGAGAAACTGAACAATGATTCATCATTTTGTGAAAAGAATAACTTTTTCTTTGTTTTTGATCCTTTCCTGGATAGGTTTCAAGTGTTAGTTGGTTCAATTCGCAATTCAAGTTCATGCTGAACGAATCACTAGTTTGTGTCCAGCTGCATTCACACTTCTCTTGTTAGTGATCACTGCCCACCAAAATGCAAGAAAAGTAACAATCATCGATCAATCATTTTTTCTGACTTTGATCATGTGATTGTTTCTATTGATTCACTAACCAGACCTGTTGTTCGAAATTTTATCTTCTTTGACAAATTCATAATTGGAATTTTGATAGCATCTACTGAAATCATGAAGATATTCTTTTCATTATATACACTCATATTTA
Organism: Thysanoteuthis rhombus; assembly: GCA_963457665.1. Classification (NCBI taxonomy): domain Eukaryota; kingdom Metazoa; phylum Mollusca; class Cephalopoda; order Oegopsida; family Thysanoteuthidae; genus Thysanoteuthis; species Thysanoteuthis major. The sequence continues at coordinate 20,095,945 of OY735213.1, forward strand.
CAAGTTTACTGAATGACTGGTGAAATACACGAGAGTTATAAAAAATCTCAATTCGATTACAAAGGAGGCAATAAGTACTGGAAAAACTTAACCTCAAGGATGTAGGTAAACCTGAGGCTGACTCATCAACTAAATTTACCATTTAAGGAGCAGGAAAGAATTAAAATACTACACGAGCTCTAGCAAGAGGAACAATCTTGCAGCCAGTACCCCTTTCATACTAAAGGAGCTCAGGTAGAACAGAATAAAACCCACCAGTAATCGCGAAGTCCAGGATTGAAGGCTAAAACTGTGTGGTTCATGCTGATAGCTTAAAACAAGAGCCTAAAAACACGAAAATACCAGACTAGCATACTAAAAAGATAGGCTTTTTCAGGCTAATTGGTTCTCCTCCTTTCCTACCCTCTCAATTAACAGCTGGACATGTTTTTTTCCTGCTTCACCATCTTTCTCCCAATCAGGCACTACGAAATCTTTTTCTTCAACCTCTTATCTTACCCTCATATTAAAACTACCTGTCTATCCTTTCTAAAATCATATTAACTATTTTTATCTTCTTCTTTCTCTCCCTCTCTTCCACTCCCCTCTCTCTCTCTCTCTCTCTCTCTCTCTCTCTCTCTCTCACACACACACACACACTCATATCAAACTGGCTATATTTTTGCTTTCTTTTTTCTTCTAAATCCCTGAGATCTTTCGACTACCTAACTTTCTTACTCACTTATTGAACTACCTGACCCCTGCTTTCCCTTAAGTAAACCGCCTAATGAATTTTTTATCCTTTTATTAAACTGCTTATACACAAATATAACGTATTAAACTTGGTAATGTTTTCATTTATTCAATGATAATAATAATGATAATAATAATAATAACAACAACAACAATAATAATAATAATAATAATAATAATAATAATAATAATAATAATAATGATAATGATAATAATAATAATAATAATAATAATAATAATAATAATAATAACAATACATTATCATGAAAAAAATCTTGTTTTGCTAAATTGAATCTTCACCCAGGAGTTTCACTAATTTGTGAATTCGAAAATAAAGAAATAAACTCTATCCCGAACCGTATCAATTCATTGCCTCTGATCCCAGCTTCAAGCATATATTTTGGTTTAGATAAAGACTAATACCAAATCAGATATATATTGAGGGGCCTCACCCTAACTTCCCTTGATATATAGGTTTGGGGGGTGTCTAACCCAGATTCTATACATAGTTTGCTCTGTTTTACCCCTAATACCTATCTCGAAATCATTTTTCCTGAAGCCGATCCTGAATCATGTCTTTATTCGGTGTTGGAAAAAGACTTTGGTTAAAAGGTTTTATTGTAAAGTTGGCCCTAACAGTAAAATCCTCAATGTGTGTTGCCAAATGTCTTTTGATGCATTACACCTAATGTGTATGCACTTAATTCCAAATTAATTAGATCCAGTATCAAAATAATCAGTTAATTTCGAGTCTATATTCAGAATAAGCATGCAGGAAAAAAAAGATTATAATACATTTTTTCTATGAACAATCAGGTAGTTCAATCAAAGGGTAGAAAGAGGGGGGAAAGTATGTCAGGTTGATAAAATATTATATATTATAATTCATATTTTATTGTTACTATTTACCTCCATCTTAATGCTTGCTGCTTTTATTGCAACCGCTCTCAGGCCAGTTTCCCGTTGGCAGTAAGCTAATGGATCGACTGCAAGGAATTCATTACAGAATAAGTCCCTGGGAAGAATTGAAATCACGACTTTCTAGGCTGAACAGTGTCTTACTTAACAGTCAACCTCTCTTACCATCTCTTATCACGAATCTTTGGCAACCACCGGTCCAATCAGCCATTTCAATTCTATCTGTGCCGATTGTTTCTGGTACCATGTTTCATATTATTTGGTAGTTCAGAATCAGCCCTCCTCTTTATTCATTCATTTATTTGATCTAAATTGATCAATTAATTAATATTTTTGCTACTATTTACTGTCATTTCAATTTCTGCTGATTCTTATAACAACTAAAGGCTTCTTTTCAGTACCAAGTGAGTAAATTAATGTATTTACAATGTATTCATTTTTTTTTATGAAGCATTTTCAATTATCATTAATAATTTTACACCACGGTTTTTCTCACAAAGCCGTATCTGACCAAATAGCTAGCGTCACCATACAACTTTCAAAGAGGTATAAACTTAATATCATCTAAATATATACTCCCACTTTGCAATCACCTCAAGAGGAAATAGACAACTTCTTTGATGACTTGAACTCCCTACTCCACGACACCAGAAAACACTTCAGCATCAAGGGAGGCTCCAACGCACACGTTGGACAAGGAAATGAAGATTGCGTCGGCTAATTCGGATATAAAGTACGGAACGAGAGAGAGGGAGAGAGAGAGAGAGAGAGAGAAGATCTTGTAAACTTTGCAACGGCTAACGGATTCAAAATCATGAACACCTCATTCAAAAACGAACCAAATTGGAAAAGGACTTGGAAGAGCCCCAATTACGAAACAAAGAAATAGATTACATCCTAACGGACAAAAGCTAAACCGTCAAGGACATTCAAATCCTGAATCAAGTCAACGTAGGAAGTGACCACGGAATGGTGAGATGTAAAATGCTTGTAACACCAACAAAGAAAGCGGGAAAATATTCCACACCACACTGCATCTCTAAAAATACCAAAAGAGCACGCTCGATCCTTCAAGCTCGAACTGAAAAACAGATTAAGAATTTTTACTGATCAAGACGACGCCAATATCAACGAACTAAACAACAAAATGACCATATTTATAATTGAAGTCGCCATTATATTCAAACCAATGAGCACACAACCCATAAGAAAAATCTCAGATGAAACCAGAATTCTCATGGAAAAATGCAGAAACCTATAGCCACCGATAACAACAAGAGAGAAAAATGAAGAGACCGAACTTGATAAATCAATCAAGAAAGAACAAAGGGAAAACAGAAGAAGATACACGATGGTAATCATCAAATCGACCTTCGAAAGAGGTCGAAGTTTCAAAGCAATGAAAAAATAGTCCTCATTCAGGACGGAAGCAAATAACCAGCATACTCGAGAAAAATGGAGACTTTACCACAGACAGAGACAGGATTGTCGAACGTGCCAAAAAAACCTTTTTTCTTCCAAACAAGTACTACAAAACAATGAACAGAATACACAAGACGCGAACAATTAACTCGAGGACTTCCCAGAAGTAACCCTGGGGGGGGGGGGTGAAACAAGCCATCAAACAGACGAAGAATGGAAAAGCCCCAGGACCGGACTACATCACCATTGACCTACTCTGGAAAGCTGGTAAAATTATCACTAGGAAACTGGCTGTCCTTTTCAAATGTGTGTAAAACAGAGTAAAGTCTCAAATGATTTGAACACTGTAATCATAAAGCTTTTATGTAAAAAAGGAGACCCGAAAGACCTCAAAAACTACAAACCTATAAGCCTACTCAACAGCATATAAAAACTTTCCACATAAATCATCACCAACCGAATCACAAAAGCAAATGATGAAAACCAACCACGAGAGCAAGCTGGCTTTAGAAGAAGCTACTCGACCATGAACCACCTGCATTCGATGGATCAGCTGAAAGAAAAAGCAGCAGAATATAAACTACCACTCGTTTTAGCATCTATTAACTCCAAAAAGGCCTTTTTGTTCAGTAAAAATCCCTAAGGTCATGGCGGCCATCCCTGGAGAAGGTGTAGATCCAGTATACGTCAAAATGTTGAATTAATCAAAGTAGCTCCTCTAACAGGCTGAAGACTCGAAGCCCTTCAAGCTCCAGAAAGGAGTAAGACATGCTGATACCAGCTCACACAAACTCTTCACAGTCTGCCTCGAGACGATCTCCAGAAGACTAGACTAGGAGAATACAGGAAAGAGTAGACGGCGAATATCTGAGCAACCCCAGATTTACAGACGACATTGCCTTTTTCGCAGGGAACCTACACGACCTGTAACTAATGCTAGATGAACTGAATGAAGAGTAAGAAAGTTGGCTTACACATGAACTTCAGCAAGACGAAGATCATGTGCAACAACCACATCGGAGATAAAAAACACTAAGATCAAAATCAAGGACACAGGACTGGAGAAAGTAGATCACTACATCTACCTAAGATCCTCAAAAGAAGAAAATCAATTAATAATCATCCTAAGATGGCAAGCCTTAGGTAGAGCAAGCTCAACCTTCAAAATCAAGAAAATATTATCAATCCTAAAAAGAAGGGTGTACAACCAATGCATGTTCCCAATAGTCACTTATGGAGCTGAAACATGGAACCTAACCAAGAGATAGATCCGCAAATTGAGAACCATGCAACGAGCACATGGAAAAATTAGACCACGAGGCAGCACAGTACATCGGAAAGAAGACAAGTGTCAGAGACATCAAAGAATCTATAAAAAATCTCAAATGGCCATGTTACGAGAATGAAAGACAACTCATGGACATCATGACTCATGACATGGATCCCCAGAGATCTCATGCGCAACTGAGGCCAATAGAGTATTAGAATGAGAGATGTGAAGACAATTTCAGAAAGTACTGGCTCTGCAACACTCACAATAAAGAAGTGTGGCGAATCCTGGGGAAGGTGTACATCCAACGACGGACGATGAAAGACGGATGATGATGACTGCAACTTCTCTCTGCTTCCATCCTCTGAAAAAAAATTTTTCTTCCCCTCTCTTTCCACTGTCTTATTAAACTACCTAACTTTCTTTTGTACCTGATTATTATGTACTCTCCTATTCTCTCCTTTTATCTCTTCCCCTCTTATTA
>OY735213.1:20105770-20140770 GCA_963457665.1 Thysanoteuthis rhombus
AACTGTTCTCACACTTTTTCCATCTGATAAGCAGCGATGAAGATTTGTAATATTCACTGCGAAGCGGATGACAAAAGATAGGCTCAGACGGGAGTAAATAAGTTTCAATAATAAATAAAGCTTAAAAACGTTAGAAATGAAATCAATCAAATGCTGGAATGAAATTATACTTAGCTTCAATTTGTGCAAATCACTTTAAGAAGATGATAAATTCCTCCCTCACTATGATTGTTGAACGACTATGTCAAACAACAGACGATAAATGTCTGATGATGATGATCATGATGATCATGATGATGATCATGATGATGACGACTGTGGAATTGATTTAAATAAGTATTTCGTAATTTCTTTAATCTTCCGTTGTGTATTCCTCATTGACAAATGAAAGATCTGATATCATCATCATCATCTTCATCATCAGTATTTTGACATCTGTCGATAGTCATAGGCCCTCCCCAGGATCCGTCAGACCTTTCTATCATGGGCATTGCGGAGTCAATACTTTCTGAATTCATTTAGTTTGTCTCTCCATCTTGTAATCTGCTGACCTCGGTTATTCATGTGATCGCTGATGATCCATGTCGTGAGTCATGATGTCCATCGATTGTCTGCCATCCTTTCAATATGACCCGCTCATTGCCATTTGATTTTTCTTATAGATTCTATGATGTCTCGGATTCCTTTTTTCCCCTGATAAATTGTGTTCTGAAAATTCCTACTCCGAGATACCAAAATAATTCAATGTCATTATGGGAGATATCAAGGCGAAGGTAGGGCTAGGAAAAGAACGTTGTGTCGGCGAATTTGGACATAAAGTACCGAATGAAAGAGGCGAAGACCTTGTAAACATTGTAACAGCAAACAGGTTAGAAATCATGCACAATATGAAAAGACCTAATAATAAATAGACTTGGATGAGCCCCAACCCCAAGACCAATAACAAAATAAACTAAATCCTCTCAGACCAAAGTGAAGCCGTCAGAGGCGTTCGATTCCCAAGTCGAGTCCACGTAGGAAGCGACCACAGAATGGTGAGATGTAAAAAGCAAATCAACACCAGCAAAGAATGCAGCGAAATGTTCCACACCAAACTGTAACCATTAAACGCACTAAAAGACCTCACTCTATCATTCAAGCTTGTGATGAAAGAAGTCTCAGCGAAGTTGAAGAAAACGACACCAACATCAACGAATTCAACAACGAAATAACAGCCTCTCTAATTGAAGCCGACGTTACATCTAAACGTAAGAGCACGCAAAACATAGAAAAAATCTCAGATGAAACCAGGAATCTCTTGGAAAAAACGCTGGAACCTAAACCTAGACAGCACATCAATCATCAATGCAGTTCTTGAAAAAGGTAGGTGTTGCGAAGCTATAAGCTAAGAGTTAGTTCTGGACGGAAAAAATAATTAGTATACTCGAGGAAAATGGAGATGCAACAACAGACAGAGACAGGATTGCCAAACGTGTCCAAGAATTTTATCAAAATCTCTACTCTTCCAGCAACAAACAGGATATGTAAAACACAAGCTATCAGTCTGTGGATTTTCCAGAGGTTACAATATGGGAAGTGAAACAAGCCAAGGAGCAAACAAAGAAAGGAAAAGCCCCTGAACTAGATAACATCACCATCAATACACTCAAAAAAGCTGGTGAGATCATCATTAGGAAATTAGCTATTCTACTCAAATTAAGCTTAAATCAAAGTGAAGTCTTGGAAGGTTGGAACACGGCAATCATGATGCTTTAGAAAAAAGAAGCCCAGAAAACCTTAGCAACTACAAACCTTAGCAACTATAAACTTTTTGCAAAATACATGACCAACCGTATCACCCAAAATCTAGATGAAAACAAATCACGAGAGCAAGCTGGCTTTAGAAGCTACTCGACCTTGGATCTCCATTAGATAAAGAACTAATTGAAAAATCAAAATGCCACTTGCTATAGCATTTACCGACTATGAGAAAGCCTTCGACTCGGCGGAAATTGCCATGGTCATTAAGGCTATCATTCTATAAGGGGTTGACCCTGAGCAACATATATACAGTCAAAGCAGCTCGTTTATCAGGCTACATCCAGACTCGGAGCCCTCACTGCTCAAAAAAAGGGGTACGACGAGGTGATACCAGCTCACTTAAACTCTTCACAGACTGCTTTGATATGACCTTTCCAAACCCAGACTGGAAAAACAAAGGAATCAGAATAGACAGCAAATGTCTGAGCAACTTCAGATTTGCAGACGACATTGCATTATTTGCATTGAACCTCCACGACCTCTAACAAATGCTAGGCGAACTAAATGAAGACAGACTAGTGATGGTGAGCCTTCGGTAGAGCAAGCTCAACTTTTAAGAACAAAACAATCCCATCAGTCCTAGAAAAAGAAGAGTATACAATCAACAAAACCTCTCACTAGGCAAATACAGAGCTGAAACGTAGAACTTGACCAAAACACTGAGCATAAAACTGAGAATCATATAACGTGAAAAGAAGAGAAAGGTCTAATTTAGCAGCGTTTTATAATTGTCTCACATACGGGCGAGCACAACACACAACTTAACACTAACCGTTTGGGCCATTCTATAACACCCCCTTAACGCATACAACGTATAGATGCATAGTACTAACAACCCCATCTTGCATAAATAAAACTGAAATTTATTTTGTTTTGTTTTTTATCTCTGTTAGGATTAGATTGTTTATCAACGGGATTATAAGTGACGAAGGTAATAATGAGATCATTAGATATATTCATTTTTGAAACATATTTTATCATTGTTACCAAAATTTTTCTCACTTCCTTTTCATTTATTCATCTTTTTTTTTTCATTGTGATTCTGCGACCCAATCAGCAGGACATTGCAATTCAGAAATAGGTGAGGACATGTACTTTTAAGAATCCTGAATTATGCCAATTTCTTTTCACATCTTTGAGCGAAAATCTTGTCTCGTCAGACTATACTCCTTCTGTTGATTGACCTTATTACATATATGTATATAAATGAACATCCAAACTCTTTACTTCTGTAAATATGAGATAGTATAATAATACACAGCCGCTTATATATATATATATATATATATATATATATATATATATATATATATATATATATATATATATATATATAAATATACATATATATATATATATATATATATATATATATATATATTATATATATATATATATAAGTGGCTGTGTATTATCAATATGTGTGTGTGTATGTGTGTGTATGTGTGTGTGTGTGTGTGTGTGTGTGTGTGTGTGTGTGTGTGGAGAATTGTAACTATATATGATAATGATGTAAAAGAATCATGAAAAATTTCCTGATTTCATTCCTCTAGACTGTTCAATACTTATTGAAAAAGTAAAATGACATTTGCATAATGTTGATCAAGTAAAACAGAGAGATAACTGCTGAAACAGACCGGTAATTTACACACACACACTCACACACATACTAACATATATATATATATATATATATATATATATATATATATATATATATATATATATATGTATGTATATATGTGTGTCTGTGTGTCTGTGTGTGTCTGTGTGTGCGTATGTGCATGTGTGTTTGTGTTTTTATGTGTGCGTATACGTATGCGTGTTGATTCAAGACTGCCGATGACAATATATCTGAAGTTGACACTTCATTTGTCCAAGAAAGTTCATCTACGACGAGATAAAAAGTCTCAACAATGAATGTCTGTAATAAAATCATATTAAAGATATTATACCAGTTTTTGAATGCTCCTATTTTCCCTGTTTGTGCAGAGCTTCAGTTTTTAAAAAGCTAACAAGAATGGATAGACGGTCAGACTGATAGGTCTTGTTTGTAACTCAATAAAAATTGCGTTGTGATCAATCTCTTTCGGCAGCATATTGTATTCCGAGTGAAGAATTAAAAAATGGCAAAAACAGTGATCAGCTTCTGACCTGCAAAGTCCAAAGCACACATGATAGACAGAATTCAGATTTTTCAAAGATTGGATTGAATCCGTCTGTAAAATGGCTGTCTAGTGGACATTCATGTCTCTCCAGTCCAGGGCTCGTCTTACACATCCTGCCATATACTGTACAAGTTCTGTTGTTGAGGAAAGGGAGTAACGAATTGCTATATGCAGTCTGTTTCTATAGCTGACATACATACATACATACATACATACATACAGCCAGACCAACATAATAATCTTTTTTGACATTTCGGTGGTCAGTTCTTATTAGGTAGATAGATATAATCATGTGCATGTAGCAAATCAATACGTATCAAAGATCCCAATTAAGTCGATTATCAATAAAGGTAATAATATTATCAGCAAATATTTGCTTTTCTGTCGTATGGAACCTCATATCTTTTGACCAAACGGAAAAATTGAATGCAGTGGTGGCTCACTCAGTCAGTGGAGATAACTCGAAATCTGACACCATTTCTCCGTGTGATAAAATGAAACGTCATGATACTATTTTATGTTCAATTTACGAAGAAGCTACAACAATACAAAACAGACAACCCGACCTCCAAGTACATGGAAAAAAAGAAAATCAAACTTCATTTAAATACATAAAAGCGATCATAGAAAAAACGAATAAACCTTCGTGACATGAAATGGAAATGAGGCATCTGTGTACTTTGTTGGTTTTACTTGATAATTTATTTTTGATTCCTCCTTGCTGTTGTTGTCGCTGTCGTTTGAGTTTTTGTTTTGTTGACTTCTCGAAGGATGGTTGTGACTGAAAACGGAGGTGATTTTCATGTCACGTACAGCATGCAAAAGTGTCGATAGAATTCAATGGTAAGGTCAACTTAGTAAGATATTCGTCATGCAATCAAAGAGATTGAAGAAGATAGATAGATAGATAGATAGATAGATAGATAGATAGATGTATTTAATCCCAGATGAACAGGATTTTGAATCATTATTTTCAAGGATGACTTAAAACCTTGATGTAATACAATCTTTCTTAATCTATTCCTCGGAATGTGGCGTTGAGATAAACTAAACTTCATAAAATGCATAAGTTGAAGATTGACTTTAAAATATTACTTTTTTCTGAACTCTGCAGTCTGCGATAACACGACACATCAGTAAAAGTTGTCCCCCACAGCACTAAACCACATCTTTTTTTAGCGAATGAAGAAGCTTCTATTCTAGTCTGAACCTTACTCGCTCATATTCATATATACAGTACAGCAAACGAATGCTTGGAATTATAAAACTATAGTGAAATAAGTCCAATTAATAACTCGATAGCAACTGTCAGAGGCCAACGTCTTTTAGCAGCATGTCCTTTTGGGAAGGCATCAATTGAAAGATAGTTGATCAATGGATAAATTACTTCCGTTGCCTTTTGTTGGGCAGTGAGCACAAAAAGGTGTGAATTTGGAAAAAAAACGAGTGTGACATAAACTGAGAGATTAGTTTGAGATGAACTTAATCGTTAATTGATCCCAGCATTAAAAAAAACTTGTTAAAGGGGCGGATGTAAGACTCCGATTATTTGTTCTACACATCATCATCATCATCATCATCATCATCAGTCTTTCACTACTGTAGTAAAGGTCGTTTGTATAGCTAGGTAATCTTTGCTTCATGGTGGAGCGTGCTTTCAATATCAAATAAGCCTAGCTGAGTACCATAATCATCATCAGTCTTTTAACGTCCATTGTTCGACATAGTCCTTCCTGGGATTCGCCACACTTCTCTATCATGGGCGTTGCAGAGCCAGTACTTTCTGAATTTGTTTAGCTCGTCTCTCCATCGAATACTCTGCCGGCCTCAGTTGTGCATGTGATCTCTGGGGATCTATGTCGTGAGTTGCGATATTCATCAGTTGTCCGCCATTCTTGCAACATTGCCAGCCCACTGCCAAACGAGATTTTAAATGGATTCTATGATGTCCCTGTCTTCTGCCTTCTCCCCGATGTATTGAGCTGTCGTGTGGTCTCTGGGCGTGAGGCTCAGCATAATTCTTTCATGTACACGTTGTATTGCTCTCAATTTGCAGATCTGCCTCTTGGTCAGGTTCCATATTTCAGCTCCATATGTGACTATTGGGAAGATATATTGGTTGTGCATCTTTCTTTTTAGAAATGATGGGATCCTTTTGTTTTTAAAGGTTGAGCTTGCTCTTAGGGTGATTTTTCGTTTGATTTCTTCTTCTTTTGAGGGTCTCATGAAGATTTGTTATCCTAGGTAGATATAGTGATCTATTTTCTCCAGATCTGTGTCCTTGATTTTAGTGTTTTTATCTCTGATGTGGTTGTATGGCTTTCACACTGCTCTAAACATAATAATGAGTAAATGCTCAGATTTTTAACCAGTGCGCGTGTTACATACATACATAGCTGGTGAGACGGACAAACAAAGCAGCTTTTTCTAAAAAATCTTATAGCTTCATTGAACAAAAAAGAAAATGTCCACTTCAACCAACACATAATAATGCCGACTAAGAGTGAATTGAAAAAATATGATAGAAGGAACATCAATAGTTACTTTCAAATATTGAAATCATAGCAGCTATGTGACCAAAAGACTCAGTAGCTAGAATGAAGAGAATGAAATGAAGTTGCAATTTCAGTCGTCTGCTACGTACGGATGACTAAATTATGTGATAACTATGGTAACTCAACAGCAACGGAAACGCCATTTTGAAATAATCAAATTGTGGGTAGAATGAAAGCTTTTTTCCATTTTTTTCCCTATCTTTTAGAGAGTGAGTGCCGGTCTACATAAGTGCATGAATAGGGTTTTTTTCTTATTTGCTGGCGGTCTTTTGTCTCTAAACAAGATATCTTTTTCATATATATCTTATTCACACACACATATATATATATATATATATATATATATATATATATATATATATATATATATATATATATATATATGGCCAGTGTATAGGTGTTGATATATGCACGTGTGTGTGTGTGTGTGTGTGTGTGTGTGCGTGCGTGCGTTATATGAGTGCATGTCTTAGATTTATCTTATTGCTAACTTTTCTCTTGTACATTAAGGTATGCATACAGAGACTTAAAATCAAACGTGTGCACGTTTATATTTACACTTGCAAATACTTATACTCCAGTACATATATACATGTGTGTGTTTGTATATGCACACACACACACACATGCACTCATGCACAGTCATATATATATATATATATATATATATATATATATATATATATATATATATTCTCGATTACATGTGAAAATGTAATTATAAAGAATGAAGTCAATTTTTTGTGTGTGTCGAACAATATGTTTTCTTCTTTGACGTTTTCAATACTGATTTTTTTCTCAAAGTAAAGGAAACCTATTTCATTGGAAAAGCAAAAATGCATTTCACGTTAATTTTTTATTGCTACTTCTAACAACGCAATAGATTTTTTATTGCAAAATCAGAGATACTCTTACGGCTACATCAGTATGAACAGAAATTCGAAAGTACAGGCATGTACTTTTTAAAGAAAACTGATGCGTTCCCAAACGCAGTGATTTGTGAATATTGAATGGAAGGTTCAGTTTGGCATTATAGTAATATTACTGATATAACCCCTTTGAAAATTCCCTAATTTTTTACTCGAAACATTTTACTTTAAAACTTTCCCTAGAGTCCATTGAGTATGCCAGCATGATTTTTTAAGCAGCACCAATGTTAAAGGGGTAGGCAGAGTGAAAAAAAAACCTTGCTCGTTTTTTTTTCTTTATGATAGATGGGAGGATAATGAAATGTATATTAAGTAAGGGGTTGGTTTCGTACCAAATTTTCATGTCAATAGAACACCCTCTAACTCACTTGAAAGATATTTTTTGGTCATAAACGAATCGTCTGAATTTTTCCTCCAGGTCCGCTGAGCATTCATAACAAAATTGGTTCAGGCGTCCCAAAGTTCAATCAACGTTAAATGGTAGGAGGACACACAGATAAGTAGTTGTTTTGAACGAATAGCTACGAAAACATTACTTAAGATATATGCATAAACGAGCATATGCATGACCAACAGACACAAATACACAAACACACAGACATATATATATATATATATATATATATATATATATATATATATATATATATATACATATATCTTTATATATATATATACATATATATATATATATTTATATATTTATATATATATATACATATATATATATATATATATATATATTATATATATATATATATATATATATATATATATATATATATATATATGCGTGTGTGTGCGTGTAAATATTGCATTCGAATGCATATATGTGTAGTGATGTATTTGACTGACTGCATGTTTATAAGACAACATACATTGAATTGTATGCGTGCATAACTATATTCACACACATATGTGTATATATATTTGTAATGTGGGCATGGTGTGTGTGTGAGAGAGAGAGTGTGTGTGTGTGTGTGTGCATGCGTACCTGCGTGTGTGTGTGTGTGTGTGTGTGTGTGTGTGTGTGTGTGTGTGTGTGTGTGTTTCTTTATGTCTGTGTGTGTAGAGAGGGGGGTTATACAGCCAGTAAGGAATGTCTTTGATACAATTTATATTTAAAAAAAGATTAAAAGTAACATTAAAAGGAATGACGAAGAAATTCGATATTTTTTACGGTTCCTATTCCTCTCAATGTTGTCAAGTGAGGAGACATTTGGGCGAAACACTTACCGAAAAAGGTGACATTCGGTTTTCTAAAAGGAATATTATTTTACTTTTTTGATTTCCTCTACCATCGTTGTCGATTTCTTACAGTTTTTTTTTTTTTATCTTTGAAAGATTGATACAAATAAAAGCGAATCGAACGTAAGAAAAGAAATTACTTACTAGCTTCTTACGGGGTATAAGTGTATAAATGTACATGAAAATAAATTTAGCTTGATATTTCGTTGCAGAGGAGAGTTCCTTTTTTGAGTACGTCTTTTTCTTAATGTTTAGAGGTTCGTGTTTGACTTTCACTGTAGCTTCGATCTTTGTATACAATCACAGGCAAAAAAAGAACGGCACTTTTCATTATATAAAACATCTTAACGTCTTAGAGAACATATGGACGTATATCAAGGCCAAATATGTTCGGGAAAGAATTTGAGAACACTGACCAGCTGCAGGAAGCCGTCAGAGATGAATGGAACAACATTTTACAGCAAACCGTAAAAAACTATCGGACAGCTTGACCGAACGTCTCAGTTTTCTAGAGGAAAAACAAGAAAAAAGCTCATCAATACTAAAACGTATTCTGTTCACAAACAATGCATGCATTGTTGTATAACATTGACGAATATTTCATCTATAATTGTTAGAAAGAGTAATTGCAAAAAAAGATAATTAAAAAACTTAGTTCATTTTTCCCCCGGGAATGTATAAGCCAAGTATAAATTTGTCTGGAAGATTGTGGAGAATGATATATGAACAGTGAGATTGTAGCATAAAATCTTCTTGGTCATAAGACACAAGTAACAGTTTCACTGCCAGTCAAGGTTGACAATATGTGTAATAACCTTTAGCTGCTATTGCCTGAACAAATAGGTTAGTCATGGTAGAGTGGTTTGTATATAATTTTACGTTCACATTCTTCTCAGTCGGTAACCATGACGTCCCAGTGACGAGGCCTTTGCTAGTATTGTTGTCGAATGGAAAGATTCCAGGTGGGAGAGATGAAGTCAAGCAGCTTCAGTCAGAATTCAAATATGGTTACATCATCTTTCATTACTGAGAGGAAGGGGAGGAAGGAGAGTGAACAAAAGAAGTGAGAGAGAGAGGAAAAATGAAAGAAATCGAACAAGAGAGAAAAGAGAATAAAATGCACCAACTGGAATTGATACTAAGAGATAGATGAATGCATATGTATGCATCACAGAATTTTCTGTATTGAACCAGACGATTTTAGATCAATCTAAATTTATTGAGCGGGAATTCAAAGACGGTCGAATGAACAAGACTTAGAAGTAGATGTACAAATTATATGTGTACAAAATTTGTTTTTCGGCTTATTTACTTGACCCAAGATTGTATGTATACCAACGTACCCATATCGTTGAAAATGACGACATATATCAATTTCCTTCAGCGTGACAGAAGAAAAATAAGTAAATAGGAACACATTGGCAATTATTATGCGCTATGATTTATGAAAAAATCTTTAAAATCGCAAAACCCAGACATTTTCATTTAATTGAATATATAATGCAGTTTATAATTTTAAGAATTGACTTATTTCCTTTGCAGCATGAATCTACAAACATATTTCTGTTGCTGATGTCTTTAGAATGTGAGATGAATGGTGTCTGACTGCAAATCAAAACAAACTAATTCCAGACAGAATTGTAACCTAAACGAATAGGTGTTACGTTTTCAAATGTGTTTTTTTTTTCTGGTTCCAGCAAAATACTTGCCGTTGCACAATCGATAGTATGTTATTCTCGGAGACCAGTGTGCTTGCATAATGAGTTCAATGCTCACAGGGTACCGTACAACTATAACCTTTGCCAGACAATCGTCAACTTGGTTAGTATCCCTAGAACAGACACATATTACAATTAAGTTTTAAGTTAAATCTGTTCTTAACTATAATGTTTAACATATCCGCAGATGCATGTATCCTCGATTTTTTTTTATATTAACTAGATTAAAATCGCTAAAGAAAATCATGCATTAGTTCAAAATGTTCTTTTCACAGACGAAAGTCATAAAGCACAGATTTAATCGTATCTATCAACCTATCGATCTATCGATCTATCTATCTATCTATCTGTCTATCTCTCTGTCTACATACCGTCAGTCGATGTCAGTCAGTCTTTCCTGACTATTTTTTAAATCGTCATCAATGTATCTCTCTAGCAATGTATTAAATTGTAAATTGAAACCATACACATAAATACACATTTATACCAGCACACATAAATATTCCTTAAAATCTTTTCTTGATTCATGAGAGAATTTTCATATGAAATGAATTATCAATGACTATTCTGACGTAATGCAGAAAATATTCAAGCTGATATTTTGCTCAGATATTTTCAGCGAACGTCGTGCAGAAAAAATAGTTGAAATAATGGTGCAATCCGTGGCCCTTCATATATACGCATACATACAAATACACATACACACTTATATATATATATATATATATATATATATATATATATATATATATATATATATATATAGTATTGTAAAGTGGACTGATACATTGTTCTTTATGGTCAATTCAGGGGTTGGTCAGTTTGGACCTTTCAAATCTCAGGGAGATGGCTGCACCATAGGGGTTGCAGATTCATGCACAAGGGTAACTAAAACCTAGTATTGATATAAAACAGTTGGTGCTGACATCCATTGTCTCTATAGGTCAATATAGGATTAAATCTATTTTTACCGCTCTTATCTGTAAGATTCTTTTCAAATACTCGTTTATCTCTATAAAATCATTAGGAGAGAAGATTTTCCAATGGTTAGAATCACAAAAAATAGAAACGGGGGACCGAGTTAAATTCTGACGGGGAAAATTGAAAGAAAACTAATTTAAATTTTATTTGCTTTCAATCTATTCGACGTTCAAACTATACGAATATTCGTCGGATGTAAGATAAGTTCTATCATTTGGTTTTTGGGTGGTTATATTCACAAATAATGCTAAACCCCTATCCTTCATTGTGAATGTGAATTTCTCCTTGTCTCAGTGCTCATGCCAGAACCTAACCCAAACCTGACAATAAAGTGTGTGTTTTTTTAGAGCAAAAACTTTAACCCAACTCCAACCCTTAATCCCAACCCAAACGCAATAGAAGGTGGGTACAATTTTAATCAGATAATCTGGTTTGACGTAGAAACATGAATTCTCAGCTTTGAGAAAAATCTATTTTAAAGTCTCAGGTCCATCCGGGATATGCAATGACAAGTATGTATATATGTGTATGTGTGTGTGTTTGTGTGTGTGTGTGTGTGTATTCCTGTTCTATTTGTGGCATTGAATGCAAGTTGTGTGTGAGTTTTAAGTAATATTATGCAATTTATAATCGTTCAATAGGATCATATCTATCCATTTTTAATATACAGTGTTGCATTGAAAGAAACAAATAGACCGAGAATAAACAAGATGAGAATTTAGGGTAGAAACAGTTATTTAGGCTTTTGCATTAATAGTGGCTGATTAGCTCAATGTTGAGAGCAAAGCAACATTGAAGCAGCTACCCTATCGGTCGCAGGTTTCATCTCTGCAGCAACCACATTTTTTTATTGCTTTTTTTCCTATTTACGTTGTCTACGCCGAGTGATACATTGACCGAGTAACGATTGAAAACCTTTTCAAAAAAGATTTTATGATATAACACAATTATAATCATATATATATATATATTAGAAAAGTTTGAAATTGCATGTGTATATATCAGATTATCACGTTTACTTCAATGTCAACTCCATTTCATATTTCAAGTCAATGCATATTTTTCTTCACAGCTGCTACAAAATATTCTTGGACATCCAGTGGATACCGAATATGAGTTCATATATGCGTGTATATATAAAAAAAAATATGATTATATTATTCTTTCGTGTGAAAGACGATGTTACTTTGTGAGTATCTAACAATTTATTCGTATAAGTGTGAGTGTCCTCTTCTGCTCAATATTGTGTACATTAATGTTTGTTGTTCGTGTGAGTTTGCATACGTTTATTCGCAACAACATGCATGTTTCCAGAACGATATGTGTATATGTTTATATGTATCTGTGTATACGTGTGTGAAAGAGACACCCTATCTACATCTATATACTGTCTTAAGTATGTTCTAATTCTTTCTTCTTTGAGACCAGAGCGCTTCTTTCAGCTGCGTATAAATGTGTTCTCCATATAATATAAATATTTACTATATATATATATATATATATATATATATATATATATATATATATATATATATATATATATATATATATAATCAACCATGACACTGTTTTATAACAGCTGGAGATGAAAAAGAAGCGATAAAGAAAGAAATTAGTTAGATATATAGAGATGTGTGCGTGTGTTTTTCTTACTCTGTAAATATGTCCGTTGTGTGCAAATATTTACGTGTAAGCAAGTAAACGTTTTTTGTTGCCAGCTGTTCAGAGGTTGAATGTCTATGCATTTGAAAAAGGAGAAGAAAAAAAAAGAAAGTCGAAGCAAAAAGAAGAGGAAAGGAAGTTGATGAAGAGAAGAGAAAAAGAAGTAAAAGGAAACTAAGAAGGGAAAATGAAGCCTAAGAAAAATAAAAAAGTAGAAAAATGATATAAAGAAGGGGACGAAGAAGAATGCGGAGAAAAAGAAGAAGAGGAAGAAAAAGGAGATGCTTATTGATGTATATTTGTGTGTACATCTTTGCAGGTCCGTCAGTGTTAGCCTTTGAACATTCAGTTTGTGTCTGTTTATCAACCGATATTTTTCTTTTTTTTTTTTTACTAATTCTATTTACACTGTTGTCTCCATTTCTCTCTTCCTCTCTCTCTTCCCCAGCTGTTTCGAAACCCTGCGCTAATGCCGTGGGCAAACACCGCTTCCCCCAGCTTCCTCGCAGTAACTTTTCTGCTTCCAGCTGAGAACGGACGGATCCTTGCAATGTTTCTGCTTCTGGCCACACCATCGACCCGTCTGATTGCTGCAATTAAGTTATGCAGGTGCACGGGCGCCTGCCAACATCCCTGGACACACGCTTTGATCGCTGTAAACACTTGAGCTTGCCTGACCAACATTAGCGGAAGTTGTTTTCTCTTTGGAACAACCCACCCATCCCTCCGTAATCAAGAGACACGAACGCCAAAGAGGTTTTCCCTTCTTTCCTTTCCTTCAGCGTGTTGGTATCAGTTGCCAGAATACACATCGGCACAGCCCAGTCGTAAAATAGTTCCAATTGAATTTTGAGGCTGACTCTTTTTACATATCACAGAGGACTAGAAGAATGTAGACTCGAATTTTTTAGGAATATTATTCTGCTAGAGAGAGAAAAGTTTGCAACCACTTACAATGGATAAAGCAGCACAGACAATGTCGTGGCAGAATTCTAAAATTGATAAAATCTTTTCAATTTCGTCTCATCAACTGAGTTCAATCCTTTTTCATGAGAATCAGATTTGAGTTTTCTTGTAAGTTAGCTTAGAATAATATGGTATGACTCGTGACTGAAATAGTTGAAAATTCGCCTTCAATGCCAAAGGTAGGTTTTCGAACCGTGTTAAAAGCTAGGGTTTCAACAAATACGATTTTCAGTGCATGCAAACCCTTTTCCCTTGTATACATCTCATAATACAACCTTCCTACCTGCATTTTGCTTTTGTCTCGTACTGAGTTGAGCTTAATCAATATCAACGTTAGAATGATTTAATAATAAACTATTACAGTGTTATTCCAAACGAATCTCCATTGACACAACTGCAACAGTTCCTCAGAATCGTCAAATAAAATAATTCATTTCTTTTTCAAACCAATTCACGCTTCATGAGGGAAAGTCAGATAAGCGGATCAAATGTAAATGAGTGAAATCCACTGAGAGTGAATTTGAAATCTAAAAAAAATATCGTTATGCTGCAACTTACCATATTGTCACCAGGGGTTGATGATTAACCACAAGCAAGAAGTCGTGTTATGTGTCTCAATGTCCTCAACCTCGGGACCAATTATTATTATGTATCTTTCAACATTTGCCGTCTTCTCCCAAAACGTTTGATTAAAGCAAATTTCAATTAAAAACAGCTCATCGCCAGGTCACGAGTCCTACACACGAATTCTCAAGGGGAAAACATCTTCCATCAATATAAACATTCATTCAACTTGTGCTGTCAGCTGTTTTGTCTGGCAGATGGACGCTCGGCCCGCTGTTTGGTTTGAGAAAACAAACAAGAAATCTGAAGAGTGAAAGTAGGGGAAAGCGGTCCGGTTTCATTTGTAAAAACATTACACTGCTGATTGTTTTTACAGACATGCTCGACTTACGCCCGGATTAAGTTATGGTGAGATGGATTCGATTCGGTCTGTTGATCATCATAGGGTACCGTGAAGTATTCACACAACAAAACATAAGATGCTATGACGCATCCATATTTACTTAAACCTCTATATTACACATGCATCTCCCTTCCTTACCGAGGAAAATGGAAAAAATGCCATTCATCACGTTTCTCCCATAGTCATCAACTCAGTTTTTTACCTACATTTTTTTTTACTTTTCCTGGTTGGAGAATTTGAAACGAACACATCGTTTTCTTCAACAACTGTATGACTGTAAAAGTCACCATTTGCTGTTGAGCCATCAATCGCAAAATAGATCTTAGCACTCACGGGATATACCAGCGATCGAAGCTAAGCTGGTTGGGCGATGTATGACAGTACTTTGAATTGAGCACATATTGAGTGCATTTTACCTAACATTATTTACTAATTCTTTTGAACTTACATCAGCTTTGTCTATATCTATGTACATCTTTTTTCTCAGCTGCTCATTGCATTCGATAATAAATAGATAATTTTGATTAGAACCTTTTATATCGTTCGGGATGCAAGGCTAAGGGGTTCAACACTGCTGTTCTTTCACATGCAGTTTTATTCCTTGGCATTTCTAATCTTAGAACTGATTTTTTTTCCTTGTGACACCGCTTTTCTCCTTCCACGAGCTGCTGCACAGAAGGTTGCTAAATGCAGCAAATAACTAAAAAAGGACGGAAAATAGATTGGCTGAGAGTAAAAACAAGAACCGATTAAAATGCCAGTCTAGAAGAACTATTGAAGAGAAAGAAAACGTCACTCAGAAATACAGATAGCAATTATTCTAATGTGTTTTCAAATATTGATTATATCAAAAGCTTTATTTTCAGAAAATCGATCTTTTTCAGACAACTTTGATTAGATCGAAATTTTACAAAGTAAAACGACCGGAAGATTCTATTTAGATATTTTTTTTTATTTTCCAGTCCAATTTGAAATGAAATAAATTTGCGTCAAGCTGAACAATTTGGCTGGCAACACTTTGTTGTCATAACAAAAAATAATGCGTGCTGCCATATTTCTGTGCACTTTGAACACTTGAAAAATTTACTCTCCTGTTATGGAAACAGACGATGCGAGATGCAGAAATTCTGCTTCAATCGTGAATATAAATGTCATTCTGTATAAATATATGAACATTTCTTTCAAGATAGAAGTTATTTGTATCAACCTGGTCAGAATAGAAGGGTAAGTGGACCAGTTGACATTTTAAAGGATACTGCCCCCCCCCCTTATAGTAAAGACAATGGGTGATTCATTGTTAAAAAGAAAATCTTGATATTGTGAAGAGAGGCAAGGGTCACTATACTTCATGTTTTAATGTTTTAGATATCCATAAAAATAACATATAAATTCCGGACAAAAACATATATATATACTATGGTATTTACTGCTTTCATGACAACACCTCTGTTTTATATTTTGTCTCTATTGCCTTACATACAAATTGGAGAAATTAGCTCGTTGTTACCCTTTTATAGATTGTTCTAGTTCATTCATTCTGTAATGTTACTTTTGCGGACATCATGTACATTACGTGTGCTTGTAAATATCCATGCATAAATCACACAAGTACATAAGTATCAGTCGAGTGGAGCCTACACTTCCCAGCTGGTATGGTCAAAACTTGGCATGAACATATTCAAATAACTATTATTGCTTCTTTTAAATGTTCATGCAGCAATGTTTCTAGGAATAGTTGGATTCAAATAAATGACGGCAGGTTCCCTAAATTTTTCGTCTGTTAATGGAATTCAGTCATCCTTCTGTCGTGATATATGAAAAAAAGTACTTCGGAAATCTCTTATTTTTCTTGTCTTCAAAAACATTGAATATTTCAGACTCTATTATTCGTCGGATTCACCTGATTTCCAAAATCATATGTTTTGGGGGCGTTTATCTTTATCATCAGGTTTTGTGAGTTTTTATTGTCCCATCATCGAAACTGAACTTGAATTCTCAATTAAACGCACAACCTGCAAACTTTATCATTTGTTAGCAAACAAATAATAATCGAATATATCCATTAAATATGAGTATTTCTGTCTTTAAATAAAATTCATTTTATCTTTGCTTGACAGTCTTCAATCAATGTCCAATCCCGTTGTCAAGCACTATTGCCTAAGCTTCACGCATTTTTTGTGAGAAGGCAGTCAAAACCCCTGACAGCCTTTACACAAAACCCATCAAGACGTTTGACAGGAGAATGGATCAAAGCGCCTGTTGGCTTTTCTCTGGGACAATCAGGGAAACAGAAATCTCACGAAAAAAGAAAACTCATTCTTCTTTTCTTCTTATTCTGGTCATTTCGTCTTTTATTTGCGTTTTCTCAGTATTATAAATCTTTGTTTGATAACTGAGAAAAGGCAACGAGTTTTTTCAGCTTATTTTATGCTCTGAGATCAAGAAAGACGAATTAAAAAATATGGACTGAACCAAATCTTCTCCCAAAAAATTAATCTATTTATAATCTTCTGTCGGGAAAAGGCGACAAAAGCTGAAGTAAAGCAAAAAAGAAAAAAAAAGAAATTGACTAAAAAAGATGCACCAACTGTCACCTTTCTGTTCGCAACCAAAAAGATGGCACTGTCAAATGAAATAACCAAAAGTATTTTAAGGAAAAAAATCGATATAGCCCTGTCTCTGGTCGACAGCCCTGTGGTAAATGAATTTGCATAGAGAAAGACATGTTCAGGAAGAAATCTCACTTGCTTTCTACCCTTACTTGAAAAAGTGCTTTCTCTTTTCTTTTTGGTATGGCTCTGTAACTCATATTTCGAATTTTTTTAGTGAGCGTGTGTACAGTTTTCACACATTGTATAGTTAACTAGTTAATACCCATGCAAATGTTACCGGATATATTCGGATTTCTGATGAAGAAAAAAAACTACCTAACCCGAATATGTACATTGGCCACACTAAAAAAATGCCGTAGAAATCATGTTCTCGTGAGAAAAAAACGGATCGAATCACATTTGAATACTTACAAGATGATAAGAAATGTAATTTATTTTTACAAATAAATTTGCATTTTCTTGTTAATGTACTTTCATTCACATCGTAATTCTAATTACACCACAATTGGTTGAAAAGTTTGACTTAAGATATACATGGGTTTGCTTCAAATTTTTTGGTTGATGCTCTTTTGCAGTTTCCAGAGGTTTTTCCTCTTCTGATTGATAAGAAAAACGGACAAGAATTATTGCTATAGTGGGCAAAATTCTCTCTGAAAGGAGATAAGGAAATGAATACCAAAATCTCAACTTTTTGACAACAAATTTCATTTACTTATTGTCATAGAGTGGCTTTTGTTCAGTGGCTGAAGTAGTTGCATTAATACGACTGATGCAGGTGATCAAAGTTTGTGCCAAAAGTTAGGCTTTTAAATACTAATTTCCAAGACAGGTATGCCTTGTACGGCAGTATCATTTGAACTCCACCCTCATCATCTGATACCCCATAAGTTCAAGTTGATGTGTACCTTAGTTGCAAGATTATCTCCTGGATTGTTGCTAATGTTCTCTCTCTGTCTCTGTCTCTGTCCGTCTGTCTGTCTGTCTGTCTATCTATCTGTCTGTCTGTCTCCCTCTCTCTCTCTCTCTCTCTCTCTCTCTCTCTCTCTCTCTCTCTTTATCTCTTTGCACGCTTATTATTACGACATATAGTGGTAAAGGTATTTGGCGTCAATTTTACGAGTATGGATACTTGGTTACGTCAAATGGGTACAGAAAACTGAGGAACTTTCTTTTGTTTCAATTGCCAAGTGAACACTTCCCGAATAATCCAATTAAGGTTCAATATGATATGATGCAATTTATTATTATCTAGGCGGATGATATACCCATTTCTAAATGAGACACACACGCGCGTGCACACACACACACACACACGCACATATATATATATATATATATATATATATATATATATATATATTGAATGAGAATCAAATCTTTTGTTATTCCTTCTGTCTCAAATTCAACAGTCACAACAAAATGTCGGTATTTTTTTCGTATTTTCCAGCTGCGATTATTATCGCCTTTAGCCGAATGGGATGTTGACAGGAATGGAATGTTTATCTAATGATCTGTACACTTCGACGAGCAAAGCCGCCGGCATCTGCCGATATGTTCAGGCTTGATTTTCTCTGCCAAACATGCAACGGATATTTTTTTCTCTATCGAAGCAGCTGTTTTGGCTAGGGATTGACTCTCTTACTTTCCGATCATTCTTTGATTTTGCTGTTAAGATAATAACTGAAGGTCACAAAGTGCTCGTTTACGTAGTCAAGTAGCAGGCAAAAACTCAAATAGTTACTTAGATCGTAGATCAACAGTCGAAATTAGATCCAATTTCACATTTATTTTTTTAAATATGCTGGAAATGCCAATAGCCCAGCAGTTACCAGTAAAATTGACATTTCCAAGTTGGTGGAAAAAAATTAACGAGTTTACCAGACTGATTTCTGCGATGGACGCTTCTCTTTACATTCATATTTTATTGTAATAAACACTCAAACTTTCATGGAAACACTAACTCAGAAAGAGCCTGGGTTCAAATTGTTCTAAATTAAAAAACTGAAATATTCTTCAACATCAAATCATTTTTATCAAAATGAAATTATTAAATTGCTAATGTGCACAACTGAATCCTTGCAAACGTGCGTTCAAATTGATTTGTTTGAGATGACTAGTACAACGAATTTTGATGGACGATATTAGGAGACCCTCAAAGGAAGAAGAGATCAAGCGAAGAATCACACTAGGATGGCAAGCCTTTGGCAGAGGTAGCTCAACCTTCAAAATTAATAAGATCCCATTAATCTTAAAGAGAAGAGTGTATAACCAATGCATCCTCCCAATAGTCACTTATGGAGCTGAAACATGGAATCTAACCAAGAGACAGACCCGTAAGCTGAGAACCATGCAACGTGCACATGAAAGAATAATGCTGGGCCTCACATGGAGAGACCACAAAACAGCACAGTTCATCCGGGAAAAGACAAGAGTTAGAGACATCATAGAATCCATAAAAATCTTAAATGGCGGTGGGCTTGCCACGTTGCAAGAATGGCAGACAATCGATGGACAT
The DNA here is from genome assembly GCA_963457665.1 of Thysanoteuthis rhombus. Lineage (NCBI taxonomy): Eukaryota > Metazoa > Mollusca > Cephalopoda > Oegopsida > Thysanoteuthidae > Thysanoteuthis > Thysanoteuthis major. Next base: position 20,125,892 of record OY735213.1, read on the forward strand.
CACGACACACAACGTGGATTCCACGAGACCACATGCGCAACCGAGGCCGGCAAAATGTTAGATGGAGAGACGAGCTAGACAGGTTCAGGAAGTACTGGCCCCGTGACGCCCATGATAGAGAAGTGTGGCAAATCCTGGGGAAGGTCTATGTCCAATGACGGACGCTAAAAGACAGATGATGATGATGATGATGATGATGATGATGATGATGATTAGGTAAAGAGTGATATATTATGGATCGACGTAATTTCAGCATCTCTCCATACCTATTTATAGAGGTTGCCTTGTTTATATGTGTGTGTACGCGCACTCATGTGCCTGTGTAGATAGATTATTGCATTATCATAAAATGACAACCATTTCGTTCACATTTTTGCCCTCATTTTTTTTTTTAATTAAACGATCTTTTTTAGGAATCTTGATATTTGCATTGCTCATTCTGAGATGGTTCTGATCACCAAATCCATTAACTGTGTAAGAAGGTCAACTGTATTAGTTATCTACTGCTAGATAAAGACCTCTGTCTATTGCAAGATGATATTCTGAAAGTTATCCATTGCACGTTATATGTTGCAAAATAAAAGCTGTTATTTACTTATAGAATTGAATTACCATCGATCCCCCCAAAAAATGATAATTTTATTGAATTAGCCATAGAATTAAAATGACGGATATTCCCATCATTCGCTGTTAACGGGTTAACAAGTATGATAACTTTCGAAAAAGTTTTGTTATTTGGTCAGTTTAAAAAACCAGCTTCCTGAAGGAGGGTAGCAAGAGAAATTCTCATTTAAACCAAAACCAGAACATTGAAAATCCTAATTTCCTGACCCCAACACCAACGATTGGGCTGAATCCCCCAAATGCAGACAATATCCAAGTAGTCAAATCAAGCGTAAGAGACTACAGTTGATTAGGCTTCGAAGTGTTGAATGTTCCATGCGCCTTGCAAGTAAATAATAGACCAATGCGGCCTTCCAACACATTCTAAGGCTGTTTATAAGCAAATTAAATTCATTATTACACCAAGTTGCGAACAAATGAACTGCGAGTCCCTGAACTGATTAGCATCGACTATCGTAATTCGCCATCATGTCCCAGAATGCGAAAGTGTCGAACAATTCTGGGATATTTCTACAAGACATTGTTGTAGATTCGGGAGAAGAGTGTCCTACAATGTTCGAGTGAAACCCAGGGGAAGACAGAGTCGGAATGTAATTAGTTAGTGTTTTTTTCCTTTCTTATCGAATCTGGCCCGTTTTCTGATCATGCAGATGAAGACCAACAACAAGAATTAAGTGTTTACTTGTCAATTGACTCGATATTTCTAAGTGTTAAAGATACAGAATCACTCTGTCGTATTGGTGATGCGTGTTATCACTTACTCCGAGAAGGGGACAAAAATCAGTTTCAATGATTAGCATACATTTGAAAAATCAGAGTCGTGTATACTTTGCGTTGGATTTGCCATGACTTACAATAAAGTAATTTTAACTGTATTCTACTTGTATTTTTATCATTTCTTCACATCTTCATCCCTTGTAAATTATGCTCAGAAATGATAGTGATTTCAGCATAAGGGACTCTCGGTGAACTGAAAACAACTATTTCTGGTAGCACTATACAGCTAGTTTTGATCTGAAATTTTTCTCTCGTTATGAATTCTATCGTGTTTCCATAGACTAAAATCAGGAAGTATATACTTTTGAAAGGATATTATTCTTGTAGTCGAAAAATTGATTCACATCGCTAGTTCTAAATGTTGTCATTTTCCTCTGAGTTTACTACACCTAACTCAATTATGTAGGTTCCAAACAAGAAAATATAAATAAAAAGATGAATAAACAAAAATTATGCACTGATTAGTACGACATTTATTCATACATATGTGTGTGTGTGTGCATGTGTGTGTGTATGTCTGTGTGTGTGTATACACACTTTCAAAGGACAAATAGTTTGATTGATATCCTTTCTTGAATAGATATACATTTGTGTATCATATATCGCTTTCGTGTTCAATCAATGGTCTGCCTCATTTGATCAGTTGATTGTAAAGACCGGAGTGTTTGTGACATGTCATTCACCAAATGCAAATTAGTGATCATTAAAAGAGATGATATCTGTTACTGAAACGACCACTGTTCAATACTATGTGGAGGTTTCAGAATAGGAAGTATATTTTTGTAATGGGATTGAGTTATGAGGCAAAGCTCCTACAATACGAACATGTTATTACATCCTACCGTTGGCATTCTAAACTTGTAATTATTGATATCGAGTTAAATTAGCTTCGTTGAATACCGGGCTAAACAATGTATAGTGGGAGATATTGTGCTGCTCCGAATTTCTAAGGAAGACGTCAAGATTACCTTGAAAACCAGACATCCCAAAATGTAATTTTTTTATCATTTCTATCAATTAAATCTATGATAAGGGTAGCTTTTAATTCTTTGATACAACTGGTTTTAACCAGAGTGTCAGGACACCCTGGTATGTTGCAGACAGTAGTAAACGGTGACGCAGTTGGAGGTATCACAACATCATATTTTGTCTTTGAGAGCGGTTAGTGTTTACTAAGATAGGCAACGAAATTAAAGATATTCATTTATTAGATATTTGTGAGGAATGATACTTTTGTCAATTCAAGTGAGTTTTTTTTCGGATTTCGGCTTTGTTTACCTAGCTACACAAGAATTTTGTGGAACCAGTTCTAATTGTTCAAACTACCTCATCATACAGTTATATATATATATATATACATATATATATATATATATATATATATATATATATATATATATATATATATATATATATATATATATAAAGAGATCTGATCAGTTGACGTTGACTGTATATGCCATCGATGTATCATTAGAACGATATTATTTATGATTAATGAAACTGAAATTTCTTATTTTTGTGTAGTCCTTACCATCAACCATTATTTGTTATACACCATCTTTGGTTTGGCACTTGATTCATGATTAAGTGGGGTTTCGATGTCGGACAGAAGTTGAAATCTGCTATCCTAACTATTCACTCTATTGATTTGATCTCAGCTACTTATTTGGTCGATCATATTTGAAATTGGGAGGAGGACTATATTGCATCGTCAAAGAAACGGGGACTGCTTTGTAGTGTTCATCACCTCTTTAAGTAACATAAAGCAAGTGATACTGGATTATACGGTACTTATCTAGATATAGGAACTGCTGAAAGGGTCATCGTAAAACGACTTTCAACAAGGTATGGACTTTTGGATAACTTGCTCGAACCCTGGAAATTCAAGTCATGTCTAATTTGCAGCAGAAGCCGATATTAAAATCGTCATGGTTTATTCGAGTTTAGAACATGCAAGTTCAGTGAATACGTTTAGTTTATATAAGAATCTTTGCAAGGCCCATGCCCGGAAGATAGTGACAAGTGAACCATGCCATGTGCATATTTTTGCTTGGGTGGAAAGATAAGCCCAATAACTACGTTGGGTGGGGAGCATTAATAAAAGGTGGGTGAAAAGAAACTCCCTATTCGAAATCGGTATTAACTTTATTATTTATCGGTAAACTGTAGTAAAACGAGCTTTACTTTGGACCATGCAATGGTAGAATTTGCTTACTGTGTTGAAAAGGCACTGGTGCTGTCCACAAGTTTCTGTCAATTTCTGGTATGTCGACTATAAAATGCTGCATGTGCCCCTCCAGTTGATGCAGACTTTGTTGTCTTATTCAGTGCTCCCCATACCACACTAAAAAGTCACAAGACTTCATGCAGGCTGCTCATGTGGATCACATCAAACACAGCTTGTTCAAAAATGTTTGGGCGTTGTGCATGAAAGTGAGTTCGTTTAAGTCGACAAAATAGGCCAAACTTGAATCTGAAGCATGATGAGATAACGCTCTGGATTCATTGAGAAGAAGAAATGGTCTGAGAACTTGGGTGAATGCCATGCGTAACCATAACGTGATTTTCGGACAAGTTTGCATTTTTTTTTTCTGCAGTGACCATCGGATCCAACCCCTGCATAAAAATAGCTCTGTTGCTCCACAACGTGATATGAAACTCTTTTGGCAACCTTACATAAACTCCTCCTACTTCATCTGATGATCACAGTCTTCTGTTGATAGTTTCTAACAATAATGCATATCCGGGGACGATAATCTAACATAATCTTGAGATCTCCACGGACCGTGTGTCGAGGTCAGCCACATTCATGAGCAGCCCCGGCGTGTTGATTTTTAGGACTTTCTATGACCATTTCCTGCAGCATTGTCACATTTTCCTTCGACCTGGATGTCGACAGACGACTATTTCTGTGAGTATCCACCACTGATGTCGTTGCCTTCAGCTTGAAATGGCAGTTCTTGAGGGTCTTGTGATCCAACATGGCCAGAGGTCGCTGCACACAATCTCCGCACTTGTACCACCAATCGCTACACCTTGCAACAGGAAGCCTGCTGAGCTCGCTCACACAGCATCAGGTGATTAGCCATATTGGGCTGCTTCTTCCAATGATACCTGAAATTATAAATCGTAAATCAAAAAGGACTGTAATAGACTAATATTTACAAGGGTAACATATAATCTCTATAGGGAGGTGATTCTCACCTTCTCTGTAGTTAACAATCGTTAGATAAAAGCCCTAACTCACAGATAGGACTGAATTACCATCAATCACAGTGATGCATACATTTTACTGAGTTAATGACAGAACTGCGATGACTGAAGTACCCATCACCTGCAGTTGATGTGTAAACTGCAAAAAAAGAGCGTGTGAAACCGAATATTCAATTTTGCGTGCCGTGTTACTGATGATTAATGTCAGAGAAAAGAAATTTTTAAATCATCGTCGATGTATGCTTAGGTTATCACCACTCATAACGTGGATTCCCGGATATCATACGCAAAATTGTGGATGGTGAAAAAAGAAAAGATGGCATGACGATTTAGACGAGTTCAGGAGAAATTGATGCCGCAACGCCCACGATGGAGAGGTCTTGCAGATATTGGGAAAGGTTCATGTTCAGCGATGGACGTTAAAAGGTGGATGATGGTGATCATCATCATCATCATCATCATGAAACAGGGTGTGGTGGTTGATTTTTAGTGATTTTGGTTGCATAGAGCTTATTCAGATTTCCTTCCTTTTTTTTGTTTCCTTTCTCTCCTTTTTAATTCACTCTAAAATTATCTCCCTTCGTCTTTTTTTGTTTTCACCCATTCTCTAGTTTCACCCCTTCTATCTCTACCCTTTCTTCCCCTCTCTGTCCATATTTCTATTTTTCTCTCTCTCTCCAATTCTTCACTCTGTACCAATGTAAAAGCAGGAATTTGTCTAGGTATATCTTTCTCGGTCTTCTATTACCTTTTTTTTTTCATGTCTATTCTCTTTTCTTCTTTTCCCTCTCACATTTTCTCCCTACTCTCTCATCTCCTATATGCATATTTTATCCCTTCTCACGCCCCCTATATCTTTCACTTCCTCTTTCGTTCTCTTTTTTTTTTTGTCATTTGCCTCCTCCTCCCCTCTAAGATCCCACCATGGTGTCGTAATGAGAAGGTCGGCATGTGTGTCTACATATCTCTTAATATTCATACTGAGAACATTTTATGTCACGCTGCGATTGCATGCTCATGTGAGTCAGCGTGTGTTTCATTGACCTAATCTGATTAAGTACACCGAACCTGATACGGAATTTTAAAAATCGATCAAGAAATCTTGTCATTATAAACAGAAAGAAAGAGTTTAGATTGAAAGCCTGATTAGCTCCGACAAAATTAAATTTAAATTATTTATTCTTAAAATGCGTCAAGGAAATTAACTTACGTCGCAACTTCTTCGTTGGCATCGGTGGTTGTTGTTGTTGTTGTTGTTGTTGATTTTGTTGTTGTTGTTGTTGTTGTGCAAGGCACTTTCCTCCGTTTTTACTTTGAAATCGTCGACTTATTTCAAGGCAACCGACTTGCACGTAAGTGATTCTATCTCTGATTCATATCTCGTCAAATTCAACAATTCTGGAATAGGCCAGGGGCAATACATTATTCTTGCTTGAACTCAATGAGAACATTCACTTTCGTATCAATTACATAAAAAGTATGACTATCATGCTCGTTTATCTATCTATCTACCGGTCTCTCTCTCTCTCTCTCCCTTCCCCTCTCTCTCTCTCTCTCTCTCTCTCTCTATATATATATATATATATATATATATATATATATATATATATATATATTGTAGAGTCTACTTTTTTGTAGATATGCAGTTGATAACTTCTACAAGGCCAGTATTATTGGTTAGTTGTTAAAGTCACAATCTGATAAGTTGGATGAAATAGAGTCGATTAGATAGAGTATCAAAACTCTTTTTTCCTCGATCAACTAATCACTCTATACAAAGCCTGTACTTAAGACTGTATAGCTCAATTCATCACTCAAATAAACTGACATGTATTGGTAGTGTTTCCTTTAAACGAGGCTTTGACAATCCAATTATTTGAAATAGCTCACAAACATAATTTACACTCGTCATCTTTTTAATCATTTGAGTCATTTTAGTTGTTTCGAACGGTAAAGAAGGATAGACATAGGTTAGTATCTTTAACATTAAGTAAGCAACAGAAACCAGAGGGAAATGGTTAATGTTACAGTAGAAATATTTCTAACAACGGCAGCTCTGAACAATTATTTGTTCGACCACAGAGTTGTTCCTTCAAGGTATTTCTAAATTTAAATTCCAAAAGCACACAGAAAGAAATGAGTTGTGACCTGATTTTCATGGAGGAAGAAATGAGAAAGGAAGAGCAGTGAAATAAAAAATTAGTATTGAATAAAAGTATTCATTTTTCAGACTTATGGTCTGATAAAGATCAATAATCTCGTTAAATTCACGCTATTCAAGTCAACATTATACACGAACGTATACATACACAGTATCAATAACCATAGTGAAAATCCATCCGTTTAAGATATCTGTAAGTAGGTAAGTATGCATATATATATATATATATATATATATATATATATATATATATATATACGTATCTATTTAATATACAAAGTTACAAACGATACGTATATATATATATACATACATATATTTATATATATATATATATATATATATATATATATATATATATGTATATATATATATATATATGCAAACATATTTAGCTATATGTATATGTGTGTGTGTGTGATCCGTCTGTCTGTTTGTCCATGTATATATGTGTGTGTATATATATATAGATAGATAGATATTTGTATATATATATATACATACATACATATATATATGTGTGTGTGTATGAGTGTGTGTATAGAAGCGGGGGCAATTGCTTCAGTAGTTGTCTATATATATATATATATATATATATATATATATATATATCGAGAGAAAGAGAGAGAAAGAGATTGTGTCTGAGTGTGTGTGTGTGTTTGTGTGTGTGTGTTGTGTGTGTGTGTGTGTGTGTGTGTGTGTGTATGTGTGCATAATCATCCGTTTGTGATGTGTGTGACCATGTGTGCACGTGTAACATATCGTAGAAAAAAAATGTTTAAAATAATTATTAGATATAAAAGAATAAATGTATTCTATTGGTCCACCAATTGAATAATCCAGATAATTTGATATATTCCTTTACTTCAATTTGACACTTATTTCGTTAGTTTTTTCTCCTAGCAGTTGCAAGATTTAGGAGGCAGGAATCACTGCCTTCATTGCTAGTTGTTACATTAGTGGACTTGTTAAATCTTTGATACCCACTAGGTACAAATATGTAATGTATAAATTGTTATTTTGGTCAGAATTGTGCTAGTGTGAAAGGTATGACCTAATTTTTTAAATAAAATTCGTAAAAAGAGTGGTTAGAGTATTCAATTCTTAGTAATGAACTCGAAAGAGTGGCAACTTTTTGGATCAATATTTTTCAGAGAAGACGAAAGAAATGTAAAACGGTTCTTTTGTATTTTACCTCTGAGTCATGTGGACACTTTGTCATATATAGAAATATTACTGTAAGTATTAGGCTCTGCAAGTCCATATGATTTCAAGGTTGCAAAATGTGGAGGATACCGGATGGAACTCTGGGAAGGTTCTCCAGGAATGTTTCGAAAAGATAGCAGCTTTTGCAGTTTTGAGTCAGTTCGTTGCTTTTGAATCGAAGAAGTAAGGAGACGACCTCTCGAACACAGTCGTCGGTGGGAAGCACCGATTGTGCAATACTTCGAAAGTTAAAATGTTTCGTTTATAACCGTCCAAAAATATGAGCTTCCCCCAAATCTAGAGGAAAGTCAGAGGTCCTTAAGTGGGTCGGAAAATCATATTGTAAGCAACAAAAAAAATACAAGGAAAATTAAATCTGGTGCTACACAAGATGCACCTAGGCACTCTAGCAGGTGAACTTTCTAACACACGATTTCCTTATTTCATCCTATCTAAATTCTTTAGATTGTCATTATGTAGAGGTTTGTCCTCATCTCGGTTCAATTCTTGAACACAACATCTTGTTCTGCCCTGAGTACATTGTTAGGACCCCCATCCCAAATTTGACAGTAGAATGACATTTTGACCAAATGCATAGATGCCCCGAACCCCTAAGCATTCGGGAAAGCATCCAATTACGTCAACTGTTTTTTTTTTCAGGAAATGAACCGAGATTAGGCCAATAGTCCTAAAAAACTATACATAATCCATCCACTGTATACATTTTCGGACTTTAAAAAAAATATAATTTCTATTACTAAACGTAAATCTCGTTTTTTTTTTTTTTTTTTTTTTCATCCAACGATTGCAACTTGAAAATTTATTTAGTTTTACAACGGGAATCGTCGGTCACACCCCAAAGGACACTGTCAATGAGTACAGAAGTCTTTATCAAGGGTGAGTTTTTGCGTACAGAAGTAATTACATAACTCATAATATTCAAATGTTTTCCTTTCACTAAATACGAAGCTGGATCATTACATCTCTATTTTGGCCCGTAGTCATAAGCTAAGTTTTGATCTGACACTTTCACTGTATAACATTTGCTCAAAAATACACCACTGAATTAAACATTCGCAAGTGAAAAATATCAGGATAAAAACTAAATTCTGGTAATATGATTTTTTTTTTAATAATTGGACTACGGGTCTCTTGATGTACTTCCCAAACACACATTCATGTAATATTTCAGAAATATTGGGTACCAACATAGTTTATTTGATTGATTGCATAAAAATGAAAGATATTCTTTTTTTTTTCTATTTTCAACAAGAACTTTGGTACGGTCAGTGGTGGTACATTCTACTTGGTCCTTGATTCTAATCTTCTACGTTATTGTATATTATTCACTTCTCATCGCTCACTATTATTTGGTTTATTTTTCAACCCTTGGTTTCGATATCTTGAGTCTGCTGGGAATCTCCCATATCGTATATCGTTGATTATTTCTTAATTTGATTTTTACCGAGCTCAACTGGTATATCCAACCGTGGAGCATCGTTCAGCAAGAACTTTCAAGCATGAAACTTCAGAAACCACTGCAGACACGTCCGATCATTCACACATCGTCACGATGAACTGTATAGATTTTTTGTGCGTTTGAGTTTCATTTTTATCTTTCATTAGATGAAAAGAAGGGTATGAAAAATGATGTAGTCAAAAATGAAAAATGCTGATTTCGCCAATTTTCAAAAATGCAAGCTGATATTATAGCTTCCAGAATACAACCGGAAATGCTCGTATTTACATATAATGCCATGAACTGGACAAACATTTTTGTTTCCTAATATACACGGAACATCATGCCGAGTGTCACTTGCATATATGCGCACCTAATGAGGCAGAATTTTATTGAATTCCCAAATGCACATTCAGATGAAAAATGAGGGTCATTTATCAGGATTAAAGCTGTTCCCTTTTACACGGAAGCCAACCCACTGTATGTATATCTCAAAGGAAAAGACCACTAAACAATTTCAACTGTTTAACAGTCATCATAGATCAGGAAAGTAATTGTGTAATGATAATATAAGAAATTCTGGAAAGCTCCAGAATAGCGTACTGAATAATGTAAAATAGCTCACTGAATAATGTAAAAAAAAAACATTAAATATCCCGTTAAGTCAATATCATGAAGATTGAGATCATAAGACATAAATGTAATGATTTTGCATAATTTTGAATGCCCTTAAAAGATTTCGAATTAGATCATATTATTAGCTTCGAGGTCTGCAGTTACAAACGCCATATTTCTTACTGAAAATTATGAAACTGAGAAGATGTATGAAATGGTCAGTTTACATTTGAAATAGATTTTTACCGTAATAGACATTTTCACTATATGTATGACTTTTCTATCATAGGCTTAGAATATCGTGATAAAAAGCAACAGAATAAAAGAACCTAGACCAAATATCTATAATAGTAATGCTGCATTGTTTTAAATTAACTTTACAATCTATTTCTGTGCACAACAGTAAGTAAAGTGAATTATTTTTCAATTCTTTCGTTTTAATGAACGATATGGTGCAAATTTTATAGCTACTTTGTCAATGAATCTGGATAAGAAATGAAATTGATTTGCCTTGCATTGTCTCATAGCAACGGTACTTTCGAATATTTTGTTTTCTCCGCTCCACCTTATTTAGACACCGGAGTCCAGTCATCACTTCAATCTCAATCACAAAGCGACATCCTGGTATTGATCAAACGATTTCATTTAGTTTATCAACAAAGAGATTTCTTTTGTGCATCTTTTAAACCAAAGTTCAATCACAAAAAATAAATTGATCTAATTTTAAATCATTTGTTTCACCAGATTCGGCTCAGATACAAATAAACACAATTTTTTTTTTTAAGTTTTTTTTTACATGCGTCTGTACATTTAAACATGCATCTACCAAAATATATACATAAAAGTAGAAAGATCAGAATATAAGGAAACTTGTCAATATCTATTCAGTGATTTTTCTTTTATATTTTCAGCCGACAAATGCACCCAAATCTGCGATCAAATTTGAGTATTTTGCTGTAATATAAATTAACTATAAAAGCAATTTTCAAATAAATAAAGATATTAAACCTATGTTTATTTCCATTTTATGTAACTGTTTATTCAATTAATTGATTCTATTTATTCCATTCCTCATCAAGATTGTGCCGCGTAAGCAGTAGAATTTTATATAGAATTTGTATGCGTTTTCTTTGGGATTTTGCTGCGCTATTCTAACAAATCTTCGGATTTTATTACGCCGATGAGATCAACAGTAGCTTTAATTGCGAATTCAGGTATAACAAAGTAATGGAGAGAATTTTAGATCTATTAAAACACACTCTTTGTTGAAAGAGCCGTATCTTTTCTGAAAAGAACTTCGAATACATTTTATCCTATTAGAAGCTTGAATTCAGTAACTGGTAATGGCATGTCTGTTGAGATTACCCAATAGCTGTGTTGCTGTTTCTGGGTGAAAAAAGACGCTGAGCACGATTTGTTTCTTGTTTATCACATCGCATCAATATTTTGCAATTGAATTTTTAATTTCCTATTCCTTAAAATATAACTTACATCCATTATATTACGGAAGAGTGTCTTTCATTTTGATTTGAATTCGCTTCGGATATATTGGTCACTAGGTCATGATTTTTATGAACGAAAATTATTTTTGAAGATTTCAGGGGTCCTGTCTTTATGGATCTCGTTTTGAATGAATGCACAAAAATTGATGATTATTGGTCTGAAAGCTTTGAATTTCCGATCATTAACCGATCAAACGTATAAGAAGTGGGTAAACAAAAAAGAAAAAACTTCAAGGTCCGTACTTTGGAGAAACGTTGGCCTAATATATCTCTTTGGTGATCGGAAGTCAATGTTTTCAAGATTCCTTGTTCTCCGATTTCATACTGGACCAAAAACTGAGAAATAATCCTGGTCTGCAATGATTTCTTGCATACGAGTTATTTTTTTGGAAACTTTGTCACAATAGGGCTGATATATTTCTCACTGGTTCTTCTTGTCTCCTTCCCTCGAAAGTACACAATCAAAAACAATTCTGTGATATCCAGAGAGATTGAAATCCCGGCATTTCAGTTACAAAATCTTTTAAGTTTTCCTCTCTGCTTTGGCATAGCCAATAAAGATCGCGGCGATCATTTTAGTAATTAACAGATTTCGATTGAACTTGTCGCTTCTCTCACCAACCCTACATTTTGCTACAAGGCACTGACAATCGCCGAAAACATAGAAAATTAATTTCAATAAAATATTTGCTGTGGAATAGTTGCCATTTCAAATTGAGGAATGACGTTTTAATAACAGGATAATTAAGAATAATAATTAAATCAACATTATTTTTTATCTTACATCTCTTAAATTGATTTAGCTTTGAGCAACACTAATAACATTTTCAGAAATGATAAATACTTCTCTGGTTTAAAGTGGAATCAGGTTTTAAGCATAACTGATATATTCAGCTTCTTGACGGCGATGTTGGGAGTGTTGAGACTTGAAGTGAAGGCCGAAATTCTTCTTAAAAGCGAAGTGCACATAAGTAGACAAAGTAGCTCTTAATCAATGCTGACCTTGTATGATTTCACCGTAAGGAGATGCCACCCACGAATTATTCGCAATGTTTTCAAAGACGTGTATATGTCTGATATCTAACAGTTTGTTGGTCATGATAAAAGAAAATTTTTGTTTTTGAGTATGAATTCTGCTTGGAGCTACAAAATCCTGCAAGTTTGCTTTCAATAACTCAAGCTATGAAGTATCCTCTTATCATTATAAGTATGTTTTCTTAGCTTGATTATACGTTATGTCCGGCTAGGATAATTTTCCCTGATCTATTATAGAATACAGCATATTTATCATTGACTTTAATTTTCAAAATAATTAATCATATGGTAGTCAAAAGTTGCTATGCCTAGGCATGTCGTCCAGTTGACGGACTTAAGCCTTCTTTTTTTGTTACAAGAATATATAATATTTTCGAAAAAATATTTGTGTGTGGTTTCATTGTTTAAAAGATGATTTCGATTCAACCAGTGCGTTTGAAATATGCAATACTTATATGTAATGTCCTTTTTTTTTATATAATCTTCCTTAGTATACATAGGCCGACACTCTGATGCAAAGGGGGTTGCCCCCCTCCCCGTGACAATGGAGTGGTACTAAACTTGGGATCTTGAGGTATGAATCAGTATGAAAAAGCTGCAGACATGAAGGTTGGTCAATCTTGTGTCTTAACGTTCTAAAAGGAATAAAGGTGAAGCAACATTTGAATATAAAGGGTGGACGAGTTTGTTGAGTTTGAAACAGACGTTGTATATACAATGCAACAGGTCAACTATCACATGAAGAGTAAAGGAATTTGGACTGGTAAGCGCTAGTAAGGTCAGCATATCTTTCCTTACTAGAAAAAAACAATGATGTGAAAACCAGATTAGACTTATGTAATAAATACCTTGTCTGTAAACTAATGGAGAAAGTGTTTTTTTAGCGTTGAGTGCCACACACAGTAGGTTTCTAGTGGTGAAAATAAGAATATTTGGAAGAAAATGTCCGAAAAATTTGAAAACTATTCAATGAGGCAGTCTGTAAAATTTCCCATGTCGATCATAGTAGGTGGTGCATATTGTCGAAAGGCAACAGTGTCCTATTAGTTATTAAAGGTCAGATCAGTGTGAAGACATACGTAGGTGTTCTACAAACGCTCGTTAACGAACTTGAGACATTGGATATTCCAGCATGATAATGTCCCTTCTACGTTGCACGATCAGTTTCAAATTGATCTCCGAGTGAGCAAATCGAAATTCTTGACTGGCAATCCATCTCTCTTGATTTAATTGTGAAGGAAAACGTTTGACAGAACCTTGAGCATTGGTGAAGGTGAAGACATGAACCCAAATCCGTAGTTACCATTTGGAAACTGTTGACAATATCCAACAGGTCGTGACGAACCAACTAAGAACAGTATCGGTTAGAGATTTCTAGCTTTGTTTCCAGACGTAGTGTGAATTCCCAAGGGGAGTATTTTGAGGGGCATAAGTTGATTTGCAATTAGGTTGATAGGAATCTTGACGCTTACCGAATATATTAGCTACTGAGGAATGCTTGACCAACGATAAAGAGGGGGATCTATAATAATGATTACCAGAGTAACAGCACCTCGCTTCAAACATTCAAAAATAAATCATTAACTAATGAGGCGTCTTCTTTCCGGTGGTTTTATTGTTGTTGATGCGCGAGGTGGCTGAACAGGTAACGGAAAGGGGACTTAGAAAAAGTATGAATCTATTCTCCCCTAGCTCTTGGTAAAATAACGCAGGGTGAGGTGAGTGACACTACTTTGGGTGCTTGTCGCCTGTCAGTCAAATTCACAAATCACAAACGGCCGGAGTATGTATCAATTGGATGGTGAGCCCAGCAGGGTCAGCTGAAGCCGTTGTCAGCGTAAGAGCAATAAACTTTACAGCCAAATAAATCAATGAACTGAGGTTTTAGTGTGTTGGGACTCTATTTATTAAGGAGAACAAAATGTTTGATTTGCCCGAAACTCTTTCACGATTTTTTTCCGGAATTACATTGATTTGCCGAAATTGGGGGCGGGGGGCCTCTACCTGATAGAATGCGAATTTCATCCGACAAGCAGTGAACTTCCCTTCGATGGCTGAAATATTTCTTTTCTGTTTTATTTCCTGCTTTTGATGAATTCTCTCTCCCGTTTGCCAGCCAATTGCTTCAGGGTCGGATTCTTCCTTAACTTTTTCTTCGTCGTTTGATGGTATTCTCGTCTTGTGTATTCGTAAATTTCCTTCTCGGCGATGTATATTAACCAAAATAGAGTTGCTTATTAGGCAATAACACAAATATTATTCCTCCATTTTCGTCTACGAGTGG
>OY735213.1:20143270-20168270 GCA_963457665.1 Thysanoteuthis rhombus
AGAAGCCAATCGTAAAGCGTGGTTGAGCGAGATGACTGCTAAGATCATTTTTCATGTACTGACTGATCCTTGCCTTGTGCCTCACTGTTGTGCAAGACTCGGTATAAGAATTATCTTTACAATGGGCAATCAAGAATGTGCAACCTCTGTGTATAAATGATAGCGAGAGTAAAATCTTGTTTATCTTTGAACCCTGTAACCCTAGTTCTTATAGAAATATGTTTGCTCTTTTGCACTTAAACTGATATTTTCAATTAAGCTTGTATCATTGGTCTCCAAAATGCGAGGCTCTTCATCATTTTTAACGCGCCAAATCAACAGAGGAGACCCATGTGATTCTGTTACAATAGTATCTAACTTTTTTCTTCTAATCTGTTGCGTCGAAATCTTTCTTATCACCCATAAGTTTATTCATGATTGACCTCTTACGTTGTCAGGCTTAGAAGCAAAGTAACGTCTTTTGAGGACTAAAAGACTCACCTTTGTATAAGACTTGTGATTTTCAGAGGAATAAACGAGATAAATAAAGAGATTCTGTAAGTCATTGTAGATCGTGAGTATGATGAAAAATAAGAGAACACAGGTTGTGGGTTTTGTAATCGGCTTTCACAAGCCTGTAAAAGTGATTCGATCTTTGGTCTAGAAATACAGTCTTTTATCAACGTTTACCAAATCAATTAAATTCCACTTTTCAAGTGCGAATGTCAGCAAGTTTTCTGTTGTAGGGAAATGCCTTTGACAGCTTTTGGTCTGACTGGCAAATCGTATTTGACATATCTGCTAAAAGATACATATGAATATATACATATACGTATACCAATTAGTCCTTAGCCTAATGGAAAAAAGCTTTTATTTTACACAACAGCTATCTATTATAGTCTCTTCCCTTGCACTGAACCCAATGTCTCTCCATTAATCAAATACATCAATGTTTTAACAGAGAAAATGTATGTCTGTGTGTGTGTGTGTGTGTGTGTGTGTGTGTGTGTGTGTGTGTGAGAGAGAGAGAGAGAGAGTTCACGGCTTTATTACTTTCGATAACAAGAAAAGCAACAGCTGCTGCTTCAGGCACTAGGGATCACATAGAATAAGATAATCATTATTATTATTATCATTATTATCATCATCCTTATTATTATTATCATTATTATTATCATTATTATTATTATTATTATTATTATTATTATTATTATTATTATTATTATTATTATATTAGCAATTTCACAACAGTTACCCAGTGGTTACTGCTGGAAGCTGAGTGACAGCAAGTCTCCTTAAGTCTCCAGCCTTCTTCTCCACTCTTCCATAGTCCACAGCAATACTTTGATTTACAGTTTCACACCAGTTGCCCGGTGGTCATCTCTGAAAGCTGAGTGACAGTTAGTCTCCTCGGGTCTTCAGCCCTCATCTCATCTCATCTGTCCCTCATTTATCACACCAGTGCGGTGGTTCGTACTTCCACAACCATTTTGATGTTTTTTCTCTATCTTACTCTGTAAGGCCACTTTTAACAGTTGAGATCGGGGACCTTATATTTCTAGCACTTTCCTTGTTATTCGTGCTGTTCTCAGCAATGCTGTTGTCTGTACAGTCTCAATCCTTCCTTTTATTCCAAGTGCCTCCAATGTTATTCTTATTCAAGAATAAAAAAAATTACAGAAATGTATGATTTATGCTTTCTATTCATTTTTGTAAGTTACTGACGATTTACTGTATTTTTCCAGAGGGAAAAAACAGGCTGATACTTGAACCAAAATTTGTCTAAGCGATTCAAAACACAGAGTTGAAAAGAGATATCAAACTATGTTTTACACCATGAATACTTCAAGTGAGCAGTAAGGTGCAGGGAAAAATTTAGAAAAAAATAGATAAACAATACATGCCATGGATATTACATATTCGGTAAGTCTACTCATCACTTGTTCTACTGGGATGATTTGAAATCATTCGCCAAAAAAATAATAATGAACTGATTGGTATGTAAGCAATAGAAAGAAACTTAGTGACGAGATCATCATGGAATTTGGCCGAGACAAACGTTCTAAGACAATCTGCAGAAGAGAGCCTTTGGTGCAGACAACGGTTATAGAACTAGATAAGGAAACCTTGATCTGTGACATTGACCAAGAAAAAATACACAGATGTTTTGGAATTGATGAAGAACAAGGGAGGTAAGTTGTAGACGAGTAAAGGCAGTTAACAAAACTGAGCTGAAGATTTGTAATGCTTGAAGTAATGCACAACTTAGCACTAAGTATTGTCATGTACTCTTTAAGTGTGATAAATTGGAATTTTAAAGAAGTACTGAGGATTGATAAAAGGATCAGAAAGCATTATATTGATTGCCTATACCTGTTTAGGGCAGAAGCGGATAGAGGACTGATTCAACCACAGTTTACATGTTGCAAAAATGAAAGACAACCAATGAACATCACGACTTAAAACATGGATACCCGGAGATCACACGAGGAAGTGAGGCTGACAGAATACAAGATGTGGAGATGAACTATACAAATTTAGAAAATACAGGCTCCACGACACCCATGAAGAGAATTGTGGCTAATCCTTGGGAAGGTCTATGTTCAGCGACGGACGTTAGAATACAGATGATGATGAGAAGAAGGAGGAAAAGTATTAAACATCAAGCAGAAAAAGGACCAAACAAACCCGACAACTAACTGAAAGGAAATACCCTTACATGGCTCATACTCATTGCGAGCATAATACCCTGATTTGACGGAAATCTGATCCGTTAGCGATTGCGGGACTCTGCAATTAAACAGAAGGCTTTATCCTTGCCACACAAGATTAAAGCCTTCTAATGATACACACATTCTAAGGGCAGATCCAGAGTATCGCTTCTGTAGACTGGGAAGACTGTGCACTATTTAATATCTGGCTGCACTACCCTAGCCCCAAATGAATTTGAAATAGGTATGATAAGTTACGGTATTACCTTCACCGGAATATGTGCCAAAACTGTAACATTTCCAGCACAGAAAAAAAGGTATGAGTACTTATCAACACCTGCACGAGAAGGTGTTGGTGTTACTTTGCAATGGGAATTCACCATTCATACCGACTGCACTGTACAACCCGATAGACCAGATATAATGATTATAAAGATTTCAAAGGTTATAAATGCTATTTTCATAGACATAGCCATCCTGTCTGATAAAAAACATTCCGATAAAAGAATTGGAAAATATTACCAATTATAAAAATAAAAACTCTCTCAATCCAATAATCCCCCTGCCTAAACTTCATACCCAATTTCCATGCCCATGAGTATAACTCCCCTTTCCTTTTACTTGTATTTTGTATTTGTTTAATTTCCTATTTCAATATTGTTTCGGTTCTATGCGCGTTTCTGGGCCCTTGAGAGAAGAGATGAAGAAGGAAAAGTAAAGAAACAAGCTTGGCTGCGCTAGGCTCAAACTCCTTTGCTTCATCAAAGTCTTAAAGGTAAACAAAACGGAATTCACTCCTCCAAACAATACAATTCCAGAACTACGGGTCCCATTTCAACTCCTTCATTAATATTTCCTGTAAATGGGATCATAATCTTTAGCGTCTGTCACTGTATCACTGTTCTTCGTGCATGACGTCAGTGGTTTTCAGTCATTGTCATCTGTCATCCATGATTGTTGTTTCATACGAACATGAACTCAAAGCAAAAGAGAAGGTGTTTGACAAAAACAAGAATGAATACGTCTACTCAGCCTAATGGTTAATCTACCTCTTGCCTCTAAAGTAAGGAAAGGAAAAAGACAGAAAAGGTGTACACAGCCTTGAAAGCTGGCCTCAAAAGCAAGGGTTACTACCGGGTCGATTCGATCCCATGATTACACCATTATCCATGGAGCTACAGATGAGTTCGTGAAAATTAAACAATCTATATGAAGGTGAATGATTAAGGTTGCTTTTTGGGGAAATAGTTTCCGCAATGATTTCATAAGCTAAAATGAGCAAATGCCTATAACTATTTAGTCGTAAAAGGGGACTGTTTTATCAGTAAACTAATCTTTTTTTAAGAAAAAAGATAAGGAAAATAGAGGGAAATAAGAATTAAAAATTTTAAAAAGACCACGCAGTACCCATCCGAATCAGACTGGGATTTCTGGTTGAAGTGGATTGGATAATTTTTAACAGCAACAGTTCAAGGTTTTGAAGAACTTGACCGTTCGTTGTTTTGATGGAAAAAATTTGCAAGTCTTTCAACCATATCCTGCTAGCTTTAGGGGCCTCGCTATTTTTATTAGCTCTTCTTACATGTTGTTCTCTTTGACGATGTGCCGGTGTTTAGTTGTCTTTTACGGTCACCTCCACCGGGGAAGGGGGAGCACTTTATTTTCCAAAAATCTCACTCTAAATTTTGTGGGTAATGTTCTCTTTCTGTCTATCTTCTCGTTCTCTCTCTGAGGCACACACCCTTAGAGATCCACAAGATCAAAACTTCACATTTCAAATAATATTTCTGATAAAAAAAATCTAACTCGATTGCGATAATGCCACAAATCGATAACTTGGAAAAAAAAAGAAAGAAATATCCAGAGTCATGACGAGGTGCCCTCTTCCTTTAAACTTTAAAAATCATGACTCAGCACTCCCTATTGTTTGCACAATGAAAATTATACCAGCCCTTCCGGGCTGAGTCCTCGGTTCCAAAAGGCCCAGCCACATTACTTGCTTTGGCTGGGGAAGATTTGCTTACTCTAACTGAGCCTCCAGCGATAACCACCGGACAACTGGCGTAAAATTTTAATCCCCAGAACTGCCGTGGGATGTGAGAAAAAGAGGGCGTGAGACTTGAGGGGACTTGCTGTCACTCAGTCTCCAGCAGTGACTATCAAGACAACTGGGGGGGTGATGATGATGATGATGATGATGATGATGATGATGATGATGATGATGATGATTGATTGATTGATTGATTGATTAAAATAAGGAAAAGTAGAGCTGCAGTTGAACTGATGTTTTCAAGTGGTGAAGTGAAATTCTTCCGGCTAATCATTGAATTTGTTCAATACATTCAATTGCATTCCGAAAGCTTCGCTCAACTAGTTTACAAAATATTTTCTGACTGATTCCTCTTTAGTAGCATCTGATACAACTCCTTTGCTGAGTGCATTGAACCCAGGATTATTGGATCTGTTCTTTAACATGTATTTCATGAGTAGCAAATGATCTCTTCATACTCAAACTCAGTCATATTTGCATGAAAGTAAAACTTGAACAGTTTTCCCAATATTCACAGCACAAGGATGACATATATTCAAAGTATAAAAAAGCTGATAGTTTTCTGTTTGTTTCAGTCAAAACCAGCAAAATATCATTCGCTGTGAACAAAATAAAAATTCATCCACTTTCTTAATCTTACCCAACCTCAAAAAAAATGAACAATCTTTTGAACCACTGTCCTAAAACTTCAATTTTAAAATCCATCATCTGCTGAAAAGCATTCTTTTGTATATGTTCACACATATTCATTGTTGAAATTTACCATGGGTTCACAAAAAAGAAGAAAGTAATTTCATTTGGCTACCCACAAAAACAATTCAAATGCACGTCAGCTTATTTTCCCAATTCATTAATTATGTATTCATATTTATATTCATTTAATAATTAATGCAATAAGATTTGATATATATTATGGTAACAGAGGATAATTGTGCCCTCCATCAACTGTTTTGATTCTTTATAATTGTGCACGTTTTGAGCATCAAGTAAGAGAGAGTGGGAAGTTTTTAAAATATCAATCAGGAACACCTTTTCTGAATTTTGTTGAAAGAGCTTTTACCGTCAGTGGCCTTTTATAGGCACTAAAATATTATACCATTTTGTTCATCCGTTGTTTATTTTGACAACGTTAAAAAGGTATGGAGACACGAAACGAACGTTGTGAAGTCTATTTTTAAAATTCTTCCAAAAATTGGATTGACATCATCGAGATTGTCTTCTCCAAAAATTAGATAATTCCATGATTTATTGACTTGATTTTGGTAAAATATCAACCATGAAGCATCCTTGATGTATTGTGTTATATTTAATCAAATAAAAAAATAATAAAAATCATTTTTTAAAGCGTTCCAATTGAACAGATGACAATGTTTCAGACCCACATACGTGACATAAACAGAAATGATTTAATGAAAAAATTTTTTAAAACAATAGAAAAAAAAGTAAGATATTTTTGGTAAATCGAAAAATTGTGCTGTGAATTTCAATTTTGTTATTTCTTTTATTTATTTCTTTCATTCAGGACCAATTTTTTTAAAAATAGTCTGCAGTATCGATAAAAGTTTCAACTGATCTCTCAGGATCTATCTTTACATTTATATTTTTATAAGTTTATATTTTTGGTGAGGCATTAAATACACAGTTAATTTTTAGTTGATAATTTTTTTACGATATTTCAGACATTTCTTTCGATCCGTCTAATGTCCGTGGTGATAGATGCTATTTCTTTTCCAAAACTTCCAACGGTTGTGAAATAACATTTAGAATGCAGCCACCAGGAGGGTCATTAAATGGATTCAAAATTTATGATTATAACTGCTTTTTATCTTCTTTTCATCAAGTATTCTTTTTTCTTGTGACCTATGAAATTTGTTTGTGTTTTATTTGTATGAATAGTTTTTTTTTTTTTAATTTCAAGTCTGTTATTTAGATTTGCATAGACTTGCAACAGACATCATTTTCATGCTGAAAAATATGGACGATATAAAATTATTTGCAGAAAAACAGGGGAGTGCTCGAGACGCTGTTCAACAAAGTAAAAGAATATAGTGATGACATTGGGATAGAATTTGGAATAGAAAAATGTGCAATCATGGTAATGCACAAAAGAAGGCTTGCAGTGGCAGAAGGAATCGAACTCCTGTACAATGGGAAGATTAGAGCCCTGACTGCACAAAACAGATACAAATAGCTGGTAGTTCTTGAATGTGACATGATAAAACAGGAAGAAATAAAAGAGAAAATAAAGAGAGAATACCTTAAGAGGATAAGGAAAATATTAGAGACGAAATTAAACAGCAGGAATCTGATAAAAGGAATTAACACATGAGCTGCATCGGTTGTAAGATACTCAGGACCATTCCCAAGATAGACAAAGGAAGAACTCCAATCAACGGACAGGCGAACAAGGAACCTTATGACAATGCATAAAGTCTTACACACCAGAGATGACACGGATAGACTACACATTAAGAGAAAAGAAGGTGGCAGGGGGCTCATCAGCATAGAGGACTGTGTCCAGAAAGCTAGCACAGCTCTAGAAAAGTACGTGCAAACAAACAGTGAAGGCATCATAAAGAGTGCACGAAGCAGCGCAACAAACAACAAAAAAGTAGAAAAGCAATGGAACAGCGCAGCAAACAAGGAAAGAAAAATGGGAAAAGAAAAAATTATACAGAGAATTTAAAAGACAGATACAGGATGAGGCAGACGAGGGATCATGGACATGGCTACGAAAAGGAAACCTGAAGAGAGAAACAGAATCGCTTATCATGGCAGCTTAAAACAAATGTATCAGGACAAAATATATCAAAACAAAAATCGACAGAACACTGACAAACAGCAAGTGCCGCCTGTGGGACTTTGATATCCGAACCGACCACCTCATCTTGGCAAGAAGACCAGACTTGGTAGTCGTAGACAATAAGAGAAGAACCTGCCAAATAATAGACATGGCTGTGCCTGTAGACCATAGAGTAAAGAGGAAGGAGAGTGAAAAAATGGAAAATTTACCAAGATCTGGCAAGATGTAGAACATGAAAGTCAGGTTAGTACTAGTGATAATAGGCGCACTAGGAACTGTCTCAAAGACACCGTGGGCGAGACTGGAGGAGCTCAGTATAAAAAAGGAAGGATTGAGACTGTACAGCCCATAGCAATGCTAGGAACTGCACAAATACTTAGGAAAGTGCTAGAAATATATGGTCTGTGACACTTAACATTAACAGAGGCCTAAGAGAGGAAGGAAAATGGAAGCAGGAATGTGAACCACAGCACTGACGTGATAGGCGAGGGAGAGAAGAGATGTGGGCTGAAGACCTGAGGAGACTTACTGTCACTCAGCTTTCAGCAATTACCACCGGGCAACTGGTGTGAAACTGTAAACCACAGTATTGTTGTGGTCAACGATAATGTAGAGAGGAGGGCTGGAGACTTGAGGAGACTCGTGTCACTCGACTTACTGTGGTAACCACCAGGCAACTGGTGTGAGATTGCAAATAATAATAATAATAATAATAATAATAATAATAATAATAATAATAGTAGTAGTAGTAGTAGTAGTAGTAGTAGTAGTAGTAGTAGTAGTTGAAGAAGAACAGACATGTGATCAGTATTCAGTAATATACATTTAATTACGCTCCGAACCGTGAGATTCCTTTAGTTTTGATCTTTTAACAACTCCTGGGTGCAAACACGATTTCGTGCTTGCCGACCTTTATTAAATTGCTGCAGGCTGTTATGCAGTTTGAATGTCTGTTACAATTAAACACACGCACGGATTTCGAAATAAATTTGTTTTGAAGAAAACAATTATTAAGGAAAAAAAAATAGTGACACAGAAACTAAACCCTTTGGAATTGCCAAACACGGAAACAATCATTCTTGTCGAATTTTGCAACTCATACTTCGTTATTATTTTCTCAATTCCTTTACAGAGTATTGTGTTTTAATTTTTCCCAATATTTGGTATTAAGAAAAATGTATGACTGACCCATACTACACATTACAGTCTCAATATAATGTAACACGCGAATATTTGTTCTAAATTAATTCTGAGGTTAAGGAGGGCACTTTATTAAAATGTTGATGGCGAAGCTGTACATTAATTTAGAAAAATGATTAAATGGGCGAGGCTAAAGTCCGGATCTGTCTTTTTTGAAGACTATCAATAATTCAGCAAAAATATGAGATATCTATCAGTGAAACTGATTACTTTTTTAATACAGGGAACGATGAATAATAGGAGTCCTGACGTAACCCCCATCAACTGGAAATAGGCTTATTTTCAGTTAATGGAATCTGATAGATTTGCCATAAAATTTAAGTATTTTTAGTATTGTTTGCATCTATCCTTTTTCCAATCCATCATTTCGGTCCACTGGTTATGCGGACGAACTGTCTAGCAGTCTGTGTAAGATTTATGTTTTTCTCAAAACAAAGTAAGATATCTCGTTCCTTGAAGCTACGTTACGAAACGCCGAAGTATGAACTAACACAAAAAAATATTATATCTCACATATCAGAGGCTTTTTCAGTATTGTCTATTTTGTATATATGTTAGTGTATACAAATTCCCATGTATTCGTAATCGTACATGCACAAATTATTCGTCTTTTCTTCGAACAAAAAAAGACGTCTCATTCCTTGAAGCTACGTTACGAGGCTCCGGAAAACTAACATAAAAACATTATATTCCTGTTTTTAAGGCTTTCAGTATTGTTTCTTTCGTATATATGTTTGTGTACACAAATGTTCGCGTATTCACATAGCCATCAACACACATACACTCACATACACACACATACGTATATATATATATATATATATATATATATATATATATACATATATATATATATATATATATATATATATATATATATATATATATATACATATATATATATATATATATATATATATATATATATATATATATATATATATATTGGCATCTACCATAAGTATTTGAACAAACATTTGTTTTGCATCCAATTGCCTAGCCTTGAGAGATACTAACAACATAACAGGGTATGCATTTATCCAATCAGTTATGTTTCCTGGTTCTTAATGCTAAATTTCTTGTAAAAAAATATTTTAATAGAATTTAATTGTTAAATGAAAGTAAACAAGGAAATAAAAACAGTTCATATCATTTATGTTTTACCTAAGCATTAATCATAAGAATTTAAACAAGCAGAGAATGTGTTTCATTTCACAGATATGATAGTAGTCATTATTGATATCAAGGTGTATCAAAATTAACTTCCTGGTTTTGCGACTCTGCCATATAACAATGTGATTCTATTAGAAGAATTTTTTTCAAGGAAATAAGCATCCACAACCAGGAAATATGCCTGTCTTGTTATCTCGTTTACAAGATATTTGCTTCCTCTTGCGTAATTTCCCCGTTTTTAACTTTCAAACCCAAGTAATTAGAACTAAAATGGCGGTTTGTTCAAATATTTATGACAGGCACAGTTGGTGCGTATATATTCATGCACATATATATATATATATATATATATATATATATATATATATATATATATATATATATATATTTATATATATATATATATATATATATATATATATATATATATATATATATATATATATATATATACACGTGTGTGTGTGTGTGTGTGTGTGTGTGTGTGTGTCTTCTCTTTCATGTATCAGTGATTCAGACGATATCTTTTTGTGCGAGCCATCATCGCGATCTGGTGAGGATGGCACATTGCCAGGCCGTGTTTATGCGATCAGATTCACATAAAACTCTATATTCTTATATTTTGGACTTTACAATGATGGGAAATAAGTGAAAGTAATGGCATAAAATCAAAGCCACTACGTTGTTCAATATTGATTGTCAAGATCGATTGGTCGAGGAACGGAAAGAGTTTCTCTGTTGAACAAAACAGTTTCATTATTCCTTCTGTATTTTTTAGCTACTTGGACGGAACTGTATTGACCAACGTTAAGTCAAGCAAGGAAGAAGAAAACAGCAATCTTTGTTGCTTCGTCTCATTCTGGCGTAAGTAATTCGTGCTGACAAAAGCTTTCTTCATCCGCCGAGAGCACTCACGAGTTGACCTCGTAAGAAAGACCTTGAACTGAACGTAAGAACTATATCGAAAACTACGATGTTTTAAATTCCATTATATTTTATCTACACCATGTATACACCTATATTTTTTTAAACTATTGAATGCTTTTTTACGAAGTAGCCCCCCCCCCCTGGATTATTATTTTTATGCCAATGCGTTGAAGATCTGGTCTGACAGAAACAAGAAAATGCAGAGCAAAGTAATGTTTTAGATATTTATCAATTACTATGTCATTGCTAGATTTTTTAAAGACTATAGTATTCTTTTTAACGTTATGAATAAAACTGCTACTTTATAATCGCGTAGGTTACGCTTAGTTATAGGACGGGATGAGATCAGATTATGGGAGCCCATAAACTGTTGAGTCACTCTACAATCTCTATCATAAAGCTGGTGTTCATTAACAATCGTCTTGTAGTCCTACCAAAACAATTATTTATTTATCTAAACTACTAAAACATGATATGCTATTACGTTGATGATAACCGGGGCTTAGAAAAATAATTTCTTCCAGTTGTGGTTACAGAGAAATTCACTATTGTACCTAGAGCTTAGAGGCTACAAATCATAAAAATCGATGCTTTCATAATTCAACAGCATTTCAATCTCTGCATATATATATATATATATATGCATGCATCCTTGTACATACGTACGTGTGTGCATGTACACCTGTGTGCGCAGATGTATATTGTGTAAGCTTCCTAGTTAAACAAATATTTATAGATTATTGGAGCAACAAATTGTATATATATAAGAATATGTATGCCACAATGAGTTGTGAATATTGACACCAATAGATTGAGCTTCAATGTTTGAAACTGAACTTAAATGCTGATAACTCGCTACCGTGTCGACCACATAGCAAACATTTAGATTGATCACATGCTTAATTGTTGAATATTTTTTTAATTCTTATCACAAATCATATTGTTTATTCCACAAAATGTTCTGTGCCAACGATGATTGATTGTTCGATCCTGGTCCTGGGTCATGACAAAATCGATCATAATAAACAGATATTCATTCGCCTCAGCAGGAGAGTGGGATGTTACATTTGGTTGGTTCAATTTCAGAGCTCATATGGACGTATGGATAAATACCAAAAGGAATGGAGACTACAGTACAGACAATAATCATCTGTACGGTACGTAAGTTGAATCTTCCATCTAATGACCATCTTTCTCCGTGCTCTGCTGAGCTCAGATTACGTCATAAGCAAGTGTGCACAATGTATGAAGTAACAACTTTTATAAGGGGTCAGGTCTTATATCTCCGTCAACTATCAAGTGCACATTCTGATTTTCTTGATCATGCAGTTGATCATATTGCCATACACCATGGATGGAGGTGACTGCAGCAGATTCTTCATGAGTTAAATGCCTTTCAGGCAATATGATTGCCACTGAGATATAGTCTGAATTCATCCTTTTGCCCTTGCCCACCATGAAATATATGCCCTTTCCGCAGGACATCTTCTGGTGATTGCTTCTACGGTTTATATTTCAAGTTTGAATTCATAAAATAGAAAAGGTCAAACAATCAACTTTTAGGGCGACATCTGGATGACACGCATAACTACTCTAGGTTATCAGTTGATGATATGTTTCGATTTCATTTTACAAAAAAAGTTCATTTGATTGGTATTCAAATGGTTCATCTATTTTGAAACTGACAAAAACAGAACTTTCAAACTAAATAATATTTTCTGAACAATATATGTGTGTGTGTGTGTGTGTTTCTAAATGAATGAATGGCTTGGCTATGCAGACGAATATTTTGAAGGGCTTTCAGCGTTTATAGGATCCTTAGACAGCGGAGCAATGTACTCGAAACAACAATCCCGTCTACGTAATGGAATTTAAAATGTAATCCGTCGTAAGCAGGTGAAATTCCAAACTTTAAACCGGGAGTTTGTATCATATGGTAAACCACAATGTCGAGGAGAGGAGCTGAGCCACCAAGTCGTAGCTTTGACAGTTGTTTTCTTCTCTTGGCAGATGCCCAAGCAAGCTATAGGGACCAGCTGCCCATGAGCAGTTACGTCGTAACTATTGAAGTCTGCTACCTCTTACATATATATATATATATATATATATATATATATATATATATCAGCATCAGCAGCCATTGAAGTCCAATGCTAGATAACGCCCTTTCCCATCATTTTTCATGGCGACTGCGATCTCAGCGACGTCTCACTAGCAATATCGTCATCGCAATGCTATGAGAACAAGAAGGAATTATCGTCTTCCGATTGACTTACTTTGTATTTAATTTCTTGAATGTATTATTTGCAACTGAGTTACATTTTCCTGTAAATTGAATATCCTTTTCATATATAATTTGTCTGACAACTGTTTTTTGGATATGCACTTCAAAGTTATTGTTAATTTTTCGGGGATGTTAATTACCTTCTGTTTCAAGCCCTGAAAATAACGATTTATAAACGATTATGATTTTGCATGGAATATGACGACATTTTCATAATAATCTTTACAGACTGTTACGTATGAACATGGATGTATGGAACACTATATTTGTAACGTAATGGGTGCTTGTAAGGCACAAGGTCAGCAATTTGAGATGATATTGGATGTTGAAAATATGAGTTTGTGCGTGCACCAATGATAGGATGACCGTGTTTGTGTTGTTGTTGCTCTTGTTGTTTTTCTGTTCCAATCCCTCTTCCATGAGAAAATGGATGGAGCCAGGGTCGAGAGCAGCTGACCTCTTCCATTAGATAGCAGGCAAGCGACGGGACGATATTGGGATTAGTACTGAGAAGGGTGTTCATAAACCAGAGAAAATAGGAACTTATTTGTGAGCGTCTGTATGTTATAAGTGACACAGTGTGTGAGTAAAGATCAAATCATGAATTTAGAGAGGGGGAAGGGGGAATTGTATGAGTTTGGAGAGATATAGAGACGAATTGGAGAGAAGAAAGTTGGATAATTGTTAGCCTCAGGCCTTATGGACTAATTAACGTGTTTCAGTACTTCAGAAAATGGGGTCACTTTAACCAAAGTTTGCATATCATTTGTGTAAAATCCAATAAGGAAAAATTTAGCATTTTAGATATATCGATCTCTCAGTACCCTTCTATCTGTTTACACTATCAAGGGAGAGCCATGACAAAATGAAAAATGGATTATTTTCATAATCTGACACCTCGTTCTTAATATGTATCAGATCTGAAAATGCAACGGACAGAAGACTTCATCGACGATGTCAGTGCAAGTAAATGATATGCACACATCGGGAAACCATGCAGGCAATATAAGGGGACATTGTAGCCAGCCCCTGTAAGAAAGGCAAGAGATCCTCTGTTGTTGTCCCCAACGATCGACGGCGTGTTGCATGCTGTTATGCAACATATTGATCGACTTATATCATCATTTATCTTCAAGACAGCTTGGTCAGCCGTATAGCAGCACATGGGAGTAGTGTTTGATCTACTGTAGGTGTTTTTACACCATAGTCGCCATTTATTAGCAGCACAATGACACACTTTCTACATCTTCTTTAGTTCTAGGGCAAAGTCTTAATATTTTTCTGTCTTTTAAGTTTCTTTCCTCTTCATCGTGTGGTCTGCTAATGATAGAAAGTGTATTAATATCACAACACTCAACTGTATGATTTATTATTGTTTGTACGAGGTGTTACTCAGATGTTCGGCTGATTTGAACAGTTTGTAAAAACTGAATCTAGTATTGACTTTTGCGGCTACTGTTTGCGTGTATAAACGTCTATAAAAAAGGAGTAAAATTCAAGTATTCTTAGTAAATATTATGAACATCATTTTGTAGTGAAATATTCATGCATCATATTTAACTTCATCAATGCTATAAAACTTTGAATAAATAATCATCAATGTGAGCTGAATTCCTAACAGACCGTAGTAGACTGATTAGAGGCGATTCTAAGCTTACTCTATCTTTTACTTGCCACGGATTTTGATGATTTCTCCTCTGGTCAGTATTCATTTTGATAACCCCCATGGCGTAAACCCCATTTTTTATGAACAATATTTCAAAAAGTCTGACAAAAGATGACTTGGCTCAAACAAGTGAAACCATTGTTTCACGTTGGCTGGCAGCCAGCAAAAAAGACTTCGATATCTTCATTTTCATACGATTGCAGCCATCCCATTCGTACTCCATCTACATGACACTGAAAATCTAATCCTGTGTATTCGCTTGTGTCCGATAAGTAGCCGAAACGGTGCATGCAGCCTGAGTTATTCAATTTAGGTACTATCAAAATGTGTCAACACAGATTGAATCTTGGCGATTTTCAATTTGATAATAATAGTTTTGAGTCTGTTTTGCACTCAGCCGTATTATTGATATTATAATGACAGATTTGTAAAGTGAGGTAACTATTAAATACTAATTGTAAAGTGATTTTCATTATATGATTATTTACTAACAAAATAGTTGAAGATCGAGGTTCATTCTGAATATATCAAATCGCAATAATTTTCTCTCAGAGAGTGACCCAGAAGTCACAGGATGGCCTGGTTCTCCTTTAAATTGAAGTATTGATAGGTATGGAGTAACTACTGGAGAACTCGAAGTTGTGTTAATCAATTTCTCAGAAATTCCGTAATACTTGAAAGATTTATTAACATCCTCTCTCGTTGACCTGGAAATATGACAAGAAGTTCAATGACATGAGCCGACGAGACTTTCTTTTAAGAATTCGATTGATTCTTCATAGTTGTTTCCAACAGTGCGTCGTCGATTGGTTGCCAAACAAACTGTGTTGTCCTTTCATTCCCAGGCTTCATCTCTACCTATTTCCCCACCAATTCATCAAAAAGCCCAAAATGTTTTCCTCTCGCTCGCCGCTGACCTATTCTCTTCAATGTCCGACCTCATTCACGCGATTACTGCTGATTCCAACCTCCTCTCATTTAATCTGCCCCCTGCTTCCACAACCACAGACACAGTGCACACTGCTATGTCCATGATTAATGACTGAGGTCATGTTTTGCCCGGGAATATAAACAACTCAGTTTCCTCCAGCAAACCAGAGATCTAATCACACTTTATGGTCGGTCAGCACAAGAGAGGACCGACATCATTACTCATGTCTGCTTTGACAATGTTCTAATGGCATTTTCTATAATATTGTGATCAAGCTTGGCAATCGGCAGATGGTTTCTGAATTTCGTTTCAAGATGTTTATTTCTGTGCCGGCATGTGTATCAAAGTTGCAACACTTTTAACACTCACTGCACTTGATATGGGGAAAAGTAAACCATGCTAGATAGCAATTAAATATTCAGCCTTGAAAAGTATTTCAATCTTTTATCAATTCCTGTGTTGCGGCCATTAATTGTTCATATTTATAGTCCTACCAGAGGATCATGTACCGAGCCTTCCGTAGGCGATTCAAGTTAATCCTTCTAAAAGGAGAGAAATCTCTCATCCATGTTAAATAATGTGGATCATAATGCCATAGGATACTCCCCAATCCTTATACCCATTGACTGGCCAGGTTGAGCTATTAGAGCGACAAGAAATGCTGATAATAGCCTTAGCAAAAATACTCTCCCAGGCAAAAAAAATGAGCCAAGCCCTTTCCATCATATAAAACATATTGACACCATAAACACATTTGGCTGCAAATTGAGGCTAAACTGGTCAGGAGAAAATTTGGGACCACTGCCCAGCTGTGGTTAGCAGTCCAAGATAAATTGATCAACAGTAAATGCGCACTATGTAAAAAAAACTATTGTACATTTTAACTGAAGGGCCCTGTTTTCCGAAGAAAAAAGATACTAATACATACCTCGCACACAAAGACTGCATACACTGACGTGTAACATTGTCGGACGTTTCACCTATATATAATTGCCAAAATAAAAGGGTAATTGCAAAATATTCGATCGAAAAAAATGTTGCTTGGTAATATATTTGTAGCATGGTTTGAAAGTGACAAAAGTGTTAGCCACAGATCAATTTGTTTCTGAAATAAGCAATTCCTCTTTGTACTTGGGGTATGTTAAGAATTTCCTTGGATCCTTATCATTATCTTGCTTTCCCTTTTAATTTGGGTTTTCAGTTTCCCACTAAACAGTAGCATGATGGAAAGTAGGCGTATACGTAAATGACTTATCATTTCCATGTGTAGCGCCCTCAATACTTTTAGTTACGAATTAAATATGACAACCTTCTTTTAGCTAGATATCGAAAGGTCACTTTTTACGAAGATCCCTATAAAAAAAACCCTTGATGCACGTGGCCAAACTCTTATTGGCACCAGCACCACCAGATGGTAATGCTTTTTTTGGCCCAGGCACTTGTTGCTGACTACTCTTACACTTTCTCCCTCTTTCTTCCTCTTTGAGATCGGTATCATTTCGCCGACCTCCCGGGCGATCTGATCCTTACCATTTTTCCACTCTGACCAATTTCTGTTCCTTGTTAACCAATGCTGAGGCATCTCAAATACGTGAAGTTACACAGCTACTTAACCGTGTCCCAACTACATGCTCCAAACACGTACACACCTCTAACTCTCATGAATGAAATGGCAATGTTTTTTTACTATCCGATAGTCACGACGATCCATCCTAATTTCCCCTCTTTGAAAAACACGCATGGATAAAAGTCCGTGTTTTCCGTCTCTCACGGTCTGTCCGTTGAGTGTCTACCAGCATCAGAGAATAGATCCTGTGTTGCGCACCCAACTTGGTAGTTTGGCACACACACTGAACCTGGTATCCAGTACAAATAATGTCTACAAACAATTGATATCCCCCCCCCAGAATATGCCCTATGCAATCAATAGAATCTTTCGCAAAAGCAAAATATCTTACAATCATCTTTTGAAATTAAGGCGTTATTCTCGTTCGAATGTTGTGCAGAATTCTAATCCTCAATAACTTGTCAGGAAACTAGGGTTCTTCCATAAGAGGGCAAATGCTCTAGATCTGATCCCACCTTCAAACAGAATGTGTGCAAATAATTTATTTGGAAATTAGAAATTGAAGCGCAAATCAGTCTAATGGCTTGCAGAAAATCCGTAAAATATCCTTCTCAAACAATAGAAACAATATAAAGAGAGAGAATGTCAAGCACCCATCAAGAGATGAAGATTCGACACAAAATTGATAACACTTTTTGCATTTATTTTG
Organism: Thysanoteuthis rhombus; assembly: GCA_963457665.1. Taxonomy (NCBI): domain Eukaryota; kingdom Metazoa; phylum Mollusca; class Cephalopoda; order Oegopsida; family Thysanoteuthidae; genus Thysanoteuthis; species Thysanoteuthis major. The sequence continues at coordinate 20,161,271 of OY735213.1, forward strand.
AATGAATTGACAGTGAATATTACTTTATTTTTTTAAAAAGAAGTTCAATTATGTCATCCGTACAAAGATATCATCGAAGTCGTTAAATGGGAATATACAACGATTGTTAATAGTGATGCCCAGCCTGGGGAAATTGACAGTTCCAATAAATTAACACATTGAATATCTGATTTTTTTTTCATCTGATTTTTTTAGCTGAAAATCACTTTTGCTTGGGTATATATATAGTGTTGGCCTAAAGTGATGGCCACCCTAGGAAATGGGAGGTTTAACTCTGCAATAAAAACGTCAATTCTCCTTTTTTGCCGTTCTTTTAAGAAAGTAAAGCAAACGACATCGTTATTTAACACCAAAATTTTTGACGGGGAAATCTAAAATATAACCACATCTGTGATATAAACGGAAGTCAATATTAAACCATCAAGCTATCGTGGCAGCCTTCAAGACTGAATTAAGCGAACTCAACTCTTCAGTTTTATGGCTTGATAAAATTAATTATTCCCTTTTCCATGCCCATCAATTCATTTGATATTTGCTTGAACTTTTGAATCATCGAAAATCTATAAAAATTCCCGTGCCTCAGTAGGCAGACTCACAGAACTTTTGAAAACTTCAAAACCCCATTTTAAAACGTAATTTAAAAATTTGTTCAATCAAAAATAGAAAGAAAATACAACAGAAAATATATGAAAAATTCGCTGTATTTATTTAGTTATCCGATGACAGATGGACGGACAAAAAAGTCATCTGTTGAATAATGGAAAGATTATCAGTTGTAGAGGCACGATAGAGTCGTCATTATACAGTGAATCTTCTGACTGTTTATTCTATCAAAATATTCGCACATTTCTTTCTTGTCCACTCAATGAAGTAAACTTTATCAGGAAACAGCAGCAGCAGCCTTTTAGCGTCCGTCGTTAGACATAGACATTCCCTTGAATTTACAAGACTTCCGTATGATGGGCATCGCAGAGCCAATATTTTCTTAACTTGTTTACTTCGTCATGCCATCTTTTTTATCTACTTTTTTTAGCCAGTCATTTTCGCATATGATCCGGGGATTAATGTTGTGACTGCTGTTATTCAGCAGTTGTCAAATTTTCTTGCAATATGACTAATCCATTGCCATTTGAGTTTTTGATGCATCCGATATCTGTCTGACTTCGATTATTTTTTTCCAGTAATATACTTTTCTGTCATGTGATCTCTTCACGTGATGTTAAACATAATTCTCTTCTGTGCTTATTGCATGATCCTCAGTCTGGGGTCAATCTTTTGTTATGTTTCCATGTCACAGCTCCGTAGGTGACTATCAGATGATGCATTGGTTGTATCAATTACATCAATGAACACGTAGATGCACGTATACTATATATACACAAATACAAACACTCTCTCTTTCTTGCTTTTATGGGGAAATTCTACATTTTCTATGTTATTTTCAATCTTGATAATAACACAAATGAATTGCAGAGAAAAGAAAATTCTATGAATACATATATCAACATAATATGTAACCTATAAAACAAAATCATTCAAAAAATGCTCAAATCAATAGAAATTAAGCTATTATATAACTCTCTAAATGAAACAATATTCAACTATGTCAAAAATAAATGTAGTAAAGTCCTAGAGGATAGCGATTTTGCCGAAACTAGCGTTAAATATGATGGAAAAGTAAAATATGATAGAGTAAAATATAACAGCAACAACAGAAAAGTAGAAGCAGGAAAATTATCTGGTATATACTGCTATTCAACCTACAAGTAAAAACCAACTTAGGGAAAGTATTCGTCCAATTAATAGGAAAACACTTCCCCGAGCAACCAACTGAGTAAAATATTAATCAAGAGCCGACTGGAAATTGGCTGCAATTGTGCGGATGATTCTCATAAGTTTATAAGAAAACATGGCAATAAGGTAATTAGAACTAACAAAAATAGAGAAAGCATAAATAAACAAGAATGCAATCGTACAAACTGAAATGGATACCCTTTGCAAAACAAATGCCTCAAATCGTATATCTGAAATGTCAACCCAAGGAAAGCCCTTAAAGTGAAAAATTATATAGGAATGGCAAAATATCATTTAAACTAAGACTGGCCAACCATACATCACCATTTATAAACGAAAAATACAAAAACAGTACATCACTGTCGACATATCATTGGAGACTAACCAATAGCGACATCAAACTCACCGTAAAATGGAAGCTATCAAAATCAAACACGCATATTCCAGAATTTTGAAACTCCATGTTACCTTCGCCTTAATGAGAAATCCTCACTTTTGCCAAACGGAAAAAATTTTTAGAAAAAACAGAATTGTTAAGTGGGAAAATTAAGTATCGTAAAATTGCTAACACGGCTCAAAATTTCTATTAAAAAACATAATTTAATATCCCACATATATATATACTGAAATAATACTTCCAGTCACTTTAAAGAACAACCCAATCACCATATCTATCTTACACATGTAGAAAAAGACCAAACCCTAAATAACTGAACCAACCACTAAGGTCACGTGAAGGTGAACCGTAACATTGAGAAACAGATTTAAGTGAGAATAAGATATTCTAAGAGAGGAAACGAATCTCAAAAATTTGATGGTTTAGGAACATGCCAATAAAGAAAATGCCTACAATAAATCCCGCTATTTTATAATTTATAACTACCAGCAAGCGCGGCATCTGCACTAATTAAACATAACGACCAATGATCAACCACTAAACAAAGAAAAAGAAAATAGAGAGAGGAAAAGAAAAGATCCTATACCCTATAAGATACCCATTCCAAAAACAAAAGATGAATGACTAAGATAAACAGAATCATTCACCTGAAAGAGCCCGAACAGGGCAAAAACATAAATCTTTTACCCCATCATTTTTTAAGCTCTGCTCTAACTCATCTTCATATTTGATGTTGAATGTATCCAGCACTTTATGGAATAGACACATCACACATCAGATATTGTAATATGTTATATGATATTGTATTCTCGATTTGTGTTATATATATATATATATATATATATATATATATATATATATATATATATATATATGTGTGTGTGTGTGTGTGTGTGTGTGTGTGTGTGTGTGTGTGTGTGTATGTGTGTGTGTGTGTGTGTACATAATTGTATGTCCCATTTTACATACAACCTATAATTTACTCTGCCATTTGCCCATGGATAGATACTAATATATTCCTATCTATTTAAGATAATGCTGCACTACGTAACTATTTACGAGTTTGAGCATATACTCTGAAACTTAATCTAAATGAAATTAGACAATATATATACATGTATATACATATACATATATATATGTGTGTGTGTGTGTGTGTGTGTGTGTGTGTGTGTGTGTGTGTAAGTAGTTGAGTGCATGTTATCTAAGAATATAATTACTATCGATCGTATCAATAATTGAGAACAGGTGGTTTTCATCTCAACCCTAAACAACATGAAGTGAATCACACGGACAATTGCATTAGCACTGAAGTAATTTGTTCTTAAAACCTACATCTGTAGAGTTTCTACCGAGTGCACTCTATGTTGCTTTCCTTATTCACCTGCCTTGAAAGACCTGCATCTATAAATTGCGACGAATTTACAAACTAACTGAACAGGCATACACTGTCACAGAAAAAAATGAACATGCACACATCTCTGACTGAAATAAAATAAAAAAAACAAGTTTAGTTGCAAAAGAACCGGATAGCAGTTTAGACAAGTTCGGCATGGAGTCTTAAATGTCAGGCAGTTAGAGAGTGGTGATTTCGCCTCAATAGCCACGGCTCACGAGATTAGCTCACTTGTTATTGCTTTACAACTGGTGTCTCCACTGTCTGACCAATATATATATATATATATATATACATATATATATATATATATATATATATATATATATATATATATATATATATATATATATATATATATGTGTGTGTGTGTGTGTGTGTGTATAAATACATATATGTATGTGTTTATGTATATATATATATATATATATATATATATATATATATATATATATATATAATGGCAGAAATTCTCATTTCAATGCCTGTTGAGTTACTATTCAATTCAATCAATTCGTAACTGGTCCAACTTAATGAAGGAATTCTTTTGATCTCAAAGTTTATACAAGGAAACTAATGATGAGTTGTCATTAGACATACCAAAACTGTCAACATAAGTTTCTCCAGTTTTTAAGCAGTTCTAACTGGCTGGCTGATCAGCTGCTTATCTGTGAGTTGGGCAACAGAGCTGAGAATGTAAATATTCCCTCCTCATCATGTCTAGAAAAAATTGTTTTTCTTTACTTCATCCTGAAAGTAGATCTTCAATTGGAGGTTCAATTTACAAAGTAAGTGTATGCTAGATTGGTCCCTCTGTAGAGTTCATGCTTGTTCTTTGGAAATTTAGACTATTCTAGTGATGACCCATCCCCCCCCCTAGAGAACAAACATGAGAGAAGTGATTCATTCATTGACCATTCCCTTATTCAATTTTTCAGTTGATCACTAACAACTCAAAAGTGCGTTAAAAATATCATTCGGGTATTTGCAGAAAAAATCAAGAGAGAAACAATCGGAAGAACAGAATCAGATAAACTATTTCTTACATTTTTCCGTCCATTTCAACATTTTTTTTAAACAACACTTTCGATAATCAATATCGACAGTCCTCAGATTTAACTAGATGACCAAAGAATATATTGACTGCAAGAATAGAAAAAATGATAAAAAGAAAAACAAAAGCGTGAAGTACATGTGCAATAAAAGAAACTACTTCACTTTACATCTTCAGGAAATTTTAAAAATCGATTTACCGCTAAAAATTGACTTTTTCTTCTTTGTGATGTGAATAAATCATTAGTCTTTCAGTAAGAGAGGAATCTCAAGCTGTTCCTCAGATGAACACGAGCGTGCCGATCTGGAAACGATAATTCCTTCTCTTGGTCATAAGTAGGTCATATAAAAGATGCACGAGGTTTGAATGAGCAGTCGTCTGGGTAAAATCAATAAAATCATCAATCACCAATCACATAGGTCATCTGAGTTGACTGCGCTCCGGCTTCTTAGTTAAGTTTCACACAGAGATGATTAGCCATCTTATTTATGGGTGTCCGGAAATGACAAAAGGCATAAAGCTGTCTCACAAAGAATATTGTAATATTCTATATTCAGCGTTATCTCTGCAATACATGTGATTTTCCCCGAATGTTCCGAATGAAAAGCAAAAAAAAAAAAAAAAGAAAAAACTATTTCTCATACAGACGTACTTATAAACTCCCTGTGGTTCATGCTGTTGTACATGAAATGTCACTATTCAACGGAGGCTGAAGGAAAGAGGCTGAAAGAAAGAAAACTAAGATAACTAGATAAGTAAAGAGCAGTAAGAACTTGTCACATCAAGGAATCTCGTCTATCCATAAAGGTATCCGATCGATTATCGAAGCTTTGAAATATGCATTTAAAGTGTATCTAATCACTGGTTTCGCATGAGGTTCGATGAACAGTTTGAGAAGAATTCCACAACGATGAGCGAGGTCCTCACGCGCATGTCCAAGAATCAATGGTGGAATTTCGTGTGATGGTTAATAGACTCACGGGGAACAAAACAGATTGATAATGTTACGATAACGAGCTTCAGGCGCAGATGCCACACGCAACATGCATTCATATATTCTAAAAGATCAGCATTCACTCCTTCAAATGTAACCCGCATAAAAAAAGATTTAATTCACACACGCATACACCAATGCAAATACGAACAGATATTTGTGAATTTGTTTTTTCTATGGTGATAGTCTGTGTATGTACTTTCATAAATGCACGCACATATGTACACATATATCCGCACACACACACACACACACACACACACACACACACATATATATATATATATATATATATATATATATATATATATATATGATTAACTGTCATATTGACATCCTTAGTAGCACGGTAACAATAACATATAATCTTTTCAGGGAACTTCATTTTGTTGGTAATATTTCGGCCGAGAATAAATACACACAAACACACACACACACACACACACACACACACAGATATATATATGTATATATAGTTCAGAAAGCTTTACAGATCTGAACATGGTAAATGTGGAAATTTTTTCAAATCGTGTTATTTGAGTCAATTATAACAAAATGTGAGTTAATGCAACTTAAGCTTGCCAAATTTTTTTCTTCTTTTGCACAGAATTGAATTTTATGATATTTTTTCCTTCGGAACATCAGTTGTTTCCTATTATTTCGTTAATCACGAAACCTCATCATAATCTGTATAGTTTATTATTTTATATAAAGTATTATAATGGAGTATAGGATATTGGTGTTATTTTGTACAACGTATTATTTACATTTTGATACAAAACCTTAAGTGGGTCACTTAAATACGCAATCGACAATGAGGGATCAGTAAGTAAAACAACAGATGTGACCCGTTGTTTGTGTCACTTTCGTAGCACGTCTACCCATGTGGATATTAAATCCGTTACATTAGATTCAATCTCGAATTGCATGCAAATAACTTATGATATCATTTCTGATAATACGAACTTATCAGAAAAATACTTCGAGTACATTTCACTTCTGTAAAATTAAACCAAAAAATTTGACAAATTATTTCAAGATATATGGTAGAGTAAACACACACACACACGCACACACACACACGCACACACACGCACACACATATATACATACACATAAGCACACACTTATATAGATATATTAGCCATTATGAGACCATCGCTAAACAAATTACTTCCCCCACCGCTTCCATGGCCTGCGATTAATCTTTTCTATCTTATCCCACCATCTTGTGTCTTACGTCTTTTCCTACCGTGTTTGCTATCCGATTGGCACAAGTATTTGGCCTTTTATTTCATTTTTATTGCTTGATTAATTCTATAATATCCTTCACACTAGGCCTCTCTCTGATTCATTCTGATCTCT
>OY735213.1:20170770-20313270 GCA_963457665.1 Thysanoteuthis rhombus
AAATGATAATTTAAAAAACAACTTTCCAATTTTCTGGCCACAATTCCATACCTATGCAACTGAAATCGAATACCAGAAGTCATCTCTGGTCATGTTGAGCTATACTTCTAAGTTTCGGGGTGGGGGGCAATTTGGCACCTGTGATACTGAAATTTGACATAGAGGTCATCAGAGATCATTTCTCATCATTTCTAGTTGTTGTCAAAAGTTCCTGGTAACAATTTTCCACTAAAGATGTTGGAATTGAGCTTTGAATTTCTTCTCACTCCGATGTTGACAGGCTAAACAAGATTGACTTTGGAGGTCATTAAGGTTCAGTACAGTTAATTTCTGGTCATTTCAAATGGATTTTCCAAGTTGTTGGTCGTACTCTTGCACCCTAAGAGGTTATTAAAGTTCAGCAGAGTTTATTTCTGGCCATTTCAAACGATTTTTCCAAGTTGTTGGTCATAGTCGTGTACCTCCTATGTTGCAGAAATTTTACATAGGAGTACATCTTCAGACTACAAAAGTTATATTTGAAGAGACGATGGGGGTTGGCACAGAGCACCTAGAATAATTTCTAGAAATTTTCAACAAGGCACAAGGACAATTCCTCAAGATCGTTGACCTTTTCCCATGGACAGCTCTATAGAGGTTATTCTTGTCACGTTTAGGAGAAAACACTTAATTGACACTTGTCTAGAAGCCCTATGAAAATATGAGTCATTTGTTCTCCTTGGTCGTCAAAATATTTTTTTCTGTTACGGCTACTTTTAGAAGTGTACATGGTATAAATAATCGTTTCTGCATTGCTTGTGCTGTGTTTTTCCTGTTCAGTTATATTTCAAGTTGATTTCCCCGGTCAACATTGGGTATCCCTGCAAATATGTTTTCATCAGATGAAAAGATTGTTAAGCATTGTTTATAATTCGTTGCTATTTACATCAATTCTAATTATTTTGGCTTATTACTTATATTATTTGATAAATTATTCTAAATCATCAAGAAATATGTATTTCTATGTACATTCATCCCAATTTCTGGTGATTTTTTAACTCAACTATACTCAGACTGGTTTCTCTCCGGCAGTTAGTGGATAGATTAACATCATATTTCGCAATAAAGAATAAGTTCCGGTTGATAATCGAAATCACGACCCTTTATACCGGAGGGTGGCTTGATTAACACTCAGCAACACTTGCCACTGACCACTAAGAATCAGTGGCACACATAAGTCCAAATTAAACATTTTGACTCATCCCCTGTTCCGATTTCTTCGGTGATATGTTTGATATTAACCAATATCAGTAATCAAATTCATATAAACATTAAATTTATGAGATGAAGCATTGTTAATTATCATTAATGATCTCTTGCTATCATTTACTTTCATCCCAATTTATATCGCAACTAAACTCTAGTCGGCCTCTCTTTGTCAGTCAGTGAATAAATTAACAGCACGGATTGGTATGAAGAACAAGTTCCCCATGAGAATTGAACTCACAAATAACTGAATTTATTTGCAGTGAGCCTTGAAAAGATATTTGGGAAGATTGACCGGGAGGGAATGGGAGTAAACATAGATGGAGAATATTTAAACCACTTGATGGCGATTCTATGGCGTCAGAAAGCATGAGAAGAATTACAAAACATGTTAACGACCGTAAGAATAGTGGGTGCAGCTTTACATGAGGCTAATTAATTAATTCACCAAGTACAGTTAATAAAATTAGAGAAAGATCATGAAAGTGGAATAAAACGACACATAAGGATCGGCTGGAAATCATTTGGTATGAATAGACACATATTGAAGAGCACCATGCTGATGTGCTCAAAGTATGCAATGAATGCATAATTCCAGCCATGACTTGGATGCTAAACATAAAAATTAACAGAACGAACTGAAAACTAATGTACACAGTACCATGTCGAGAGCAGGGCTTGGGATGATTCCAAGAGGTTGCGGAAAATCAATGTGTATCAAAGGAAGAACTACAGGAAAGGATATCATACAGAAAATTAAGTAACAAAGATAGAAATGGGCTGCAAATTAACTGACGTCCTTTTTATTGAAAACTTTCATGATCTTATAGTGCTATACGAACTGGATGAAAGGAGGAAGAAAGTCTGTCTCCACATGAATTTGCTGTATTAGCTTTTTCTCCCTTTTATTTCAAGTTAAGTCACACCAGCACTGGAATATGTCGGATCCCTTAGCGAAAGGAGATGACAATAGATGCAGTGAAGGGCAAACCGACTGGTGCCTGTGAAACCGTAAACAGTTGAAAAGCACCAGGCACTGATGGAGGAATAGGATAGAGATAATAGTTCATGGCAATAATTACACCAATAGAGGTCTAAATAGAAAAGAAAGGGGAGAGGCCTTTCTCCTACACTGTTTGTCTATCATCATCATCATCATCATCATCATCATTCTTTCAACGTCCGTCGTTGGACATAGACCTTCCTCAGGATTCGCCACACTTCTCTATCATGGACGTCGCAGAACCAGTACTTTCTGAACATGTCTAGCTCGTCTCTCCATCTAATATTCTACCAGCTGCAGTTGCACATGTGATATCAGGGAGGGATCCATGTCGTGAGTCGTGATGTCCATCGATTGTCCGCCATTTTTGTAATATGGCCAGCCCACCGCCATTTGAGATTTTTAATGGATTCCATGATCTACCTGACTCTTGCCTTTTCTCGGATGTACTGTGCTGTCTTGTGGTCTCTCCATATGAGGCCCAGCATAATTCTTTCATGTGCACATTGCATGGTTCTCAATTTGCAGATCTGTCTCTCGGTTGGGTTCCATGTTTCAGATCCATAAGTGACTATTGGGAGGGTGCATTGGTTATACACCGTTCCTTTGGGGATTAATGGGATCTTCTTATTTTTGAAGGTTGAACTTGCTCCGCAAAAGGCTTGCCATTCTAGTGTGATTCTTCGCTTGATTTTTTCTTCTTTTGAGGGTCTCATGGAGATTCGTTGTCCTAGGTAGATGTAGCAATCTACTTCCTTCAGTTCTGTGTCCTCGATTTTGATCTTAGAATTTTCATCTCCAATGTGGTTGTTTCACATGATCTTCCTATTGCTGAAGTTCATGAGTTGGCCGACTTTCTTGCTTCCTTCATTTGGTTCATCCATCATTAGTTGGAGGTCGTGTAGGTCCTCTGCGAAAAGGGCGATGTCGTCTGCAAATCTAAGGTTGCTCAGATACTCGCCGTCTATTCTAATTCCTTTACTCTCCCAGACTAGTCTTCTGAAGATCATCTCGAGGCAGGCTGTTTAGGGAAGCTGGTATCACCTTTCTAGAGTTGAAAGGGGTCCGAGTCTTTATGTAACCTGATGAAGGAGCTGCTGTAATTGTATAAATATATATGAAATTAACATTTTGCTTGAAACCAACACCGTGTTATCGGGACGCAGAGGTTTCCCCAATTCAGCTGAAATGACAAAGCTTATACGACTACTAATCTATCTATTATATTACAAATGTTTCAGTAATCATCTTCAGTTGATATAGAAATAGGTGTAGAGTTTGACCATGCTGCATCTAGGCTTGTTTTTACCTCTTTTTTATATTCTTCAATCTCCTCGCTTATTTGGTGGCCACGTTTTCGTTGTTTTTTTGTTTCTCGTCGTTGTTTTTTTTTTTTTTTTTTTCAGATAAAACCTTTGGTTCTGATTTGACTATGTTTGATAGTATATCAGTTGCTGAAGTATTTCAAGGGAACTTGATCAGTTTCCAATTCATTTCACATACAAAAATATATATAGATGAGAACAATCACATGAAGATGATACTCACATGAGATTCACTAATCTGATTAGAAATCAACTTTCCTAGCGGGGTTAAGGCTAATTCCTGCAGGAAGTCCAAATGAGGCATTTGACCCAAAAAATAAATCATAGATTTGGACAATGTATTCATTAAATTATACTATAATTAAAAATCATCACCGTCACGAACGCTTGTGTTGTATTTTATTTAAATGTCTGTTGGGAGGAGAGATTTAATAGAGAGATGGATTGATTTTCGGCGCCAGGGCAGATCCCACAATATTTTGTAAGGATTTTTGATCATGCTGTCATATACAGGCTGACGGACAAATATTTGTCGAATTACAGTAGGACTTTTACAATCCTGAAGCACTCTGATAGAGAAAGTCACTTTTAGGTAAGAATTTAAATCAGAAAATCTTGTTTTGCTTCTAAGTAGATTCCCTCCCAGTTATTGGAAGATTCCGGTTGAATTTACTCAAAAGCAGCGGCTGATCTGTCTAGAATAAATAAAACGTCCCATATGAAAGGCAAAACTACGGTAAAACATAACTGCTTTTATTGGCAGTTGCATTCAAAAGATCAGCCAATCAGAAAATGAAACCATTGAAGCAAACATTCTAACAGATTTTGGCACGTTCCATGAAATCTGATTAGTCAGTCGCGACTTTTCATATAAAAGTCGACTTTTCAAGGAAACAACCTGGCGACTCACGAACATAAGATAATCTGCATAGATTCACATGCACTAAGAATTAAAATACGAATATTTCTAATGATGCCAAATAGTATGGTGTACTTGCTGAATATGGTAATTCATCGAAAATCAAAACACAGACACACATTTACATTTGGACAAACAAAATATTCATCTTCTGCCAAGTCATATATTCTGACACTTAAAATTAAATTTCACACATGAGAATATTCAAAATATCTCAAGAAAATCGCAGAAGCCTTCAAAGTTTCGTGGTTAATCATTGCTACCAAAATAGGCTCCGCAGAGAGTGTAAAACGTAAGCAAATGTTTCTGAAAGCTATGTTAACTTATTCACTAAAGTAATCCATCGAAGACGTGATCGATGCAGGCTAATGATCAGCGTTTACCACTTAGACCATGACGTTTTTTTTACTTCGAGAAGAATAGGGAGCCTTCATAGTAGAGTATATCCCAGTGTTGGTGAGACTAAACTTCTAATAAGCGAGAGAAAAAATGATTAAGTTTATGTGAAGACAAACCCTTTTCCTTCCCTCATTCACTTTGTCTAGCATCATTAGATCATCTAAGTTTTCAACAAAAAGGACGTTACCTAATCTGAGATTACTTAAGTATTCACTGCCTATTCTGATTCCTCTATTTTCACATTTCCCTTTTACTTGATGTACCAAGATTCAGATGGTCATTGGTCGAGTAGCTTTTTCTGAAGCCAGCTTGTCCCTGTGATTGATCTCCATCTAGCTTTTGGTGATTTAGTTGGTGACACAGTGTGTAGATGCAGTTAGGTAGGCTTATTAGTCTCTAGTTGTTCCGATCTTTCAGGCTCTTTTTTTATTAACAGTATTATAATTGTGGTGTTTCGTCTAGACGTTTACTCTGTGTGAATTGAAGAGAATGACAAGTTTCCAAGTGATTAATTTAGTTATTTTTGAGTAAGTAGATGGTGATGTTTACAACTCCATGAGCTTCTCTTGTTTTCGGCTTGCTTCACCTAGCCAACGGGGTAACTTCTGGTTGGAAATCTTTAAACTTGGTACTTGTGAGGTATATCTTCTTCCAAATCATACCTTCCATGTTGTCTGTGTCTCTTTTTTTTTGTCCGGGTTATTACTTGTTCTGACTGTCGTCATACATAGTACAGAGTGTTTTATTTCTCACAGTTTGATTGCAACTGATATTTGTTTTTTTGTCCATGCTGTTGATGGTTAATTTTTTACTGTTATTTAGATTGTTGTGTTTGCTATAATTTTTTTCTATTTTGCTAACGCGGCTGTAACTAATCTTTAGTATTATTGCATCGAAGATCCTGTGTATCTTGCATTTTTGCAGAAAATCTTTGTCTAAAAGATCCAGGAAAGTTTTTCCTTTCTCGTTTTTTGTGGTTTTATTGGGGGTGGGTGTCGAACAAAATTATGTTTCTTTTCTTTCTCTTTGTATTGTTTTCTTTTGGAGTATATGTTTGTTATGTTTTAAATAGATTATCACATTGATGCTTTTCCTCGTTAAATATATCTTCATTTGATGATTCATCAGTCAATCTTTGGCTAATCTCTGTATGCTTATATGTGTGCGTATATATATATATATATATATATATATATATATATATATATATATATATATATCCTTCACTTGAGACGTCACGATATCTGCATTAACAGATCACGTATGCCCCGCAATGTTTGGCGAATTACAGCGGGACGTTTATAATCCTAATGCGCACTGATACAGAAAGTCACTCTTAGATTATTATTCAAATAATAAAATCTCTGATATCCCCTCTGTTTTGAAAGATATTCCAGAATTTCCTTTAAAGCAGCAGCTGATTCGTCTTTTTAAACAAAACTCCCAATATCAAAGAAAAAATTACAATGAAGCACAACTGCTTTTATTGGAAGTTACGTTTGAAAGATTAGTCAATTAGAAAATGAAACCAACAAACCAAACATTTAACAGATTTTTGTACGGTTCATAAAATCTGATAAGTTAGTCGCTGCTTTTTGTTGTAAGAGTTATTCTCAAGGAAACAAACTGGAACCTCTTGAACATAAGATAATTTGCATAAATTAACATGCACAAAATTAAAATACAAACATTTCTAAGGATGTCAAATTTTTTAATATGTTCTCATCCACATCTGGTAATTCATTGAAAATAGACAAATATACACATTTGCATAAAGTCATAAAATCTTCTGCCAACGCGTGGGGACTTACATTCTGACACTTGAAATTGGTTCCGCTCACGAAAGTGTTCAAAATATTGCAAGAAAATCACAGATGCCTATAAAGTTGATGGGTTAAATATTGCAAAAATAACAAACTGTAAAAGGTGTAAAACATAAGCAAAAGTCCCTGGGAACAATGCTGAAATAATCATTAAAACTATCCATCAAAGATGTGATTGATGCAGGCTGATGACCTATACAGTGACGTCTTCTATCCTTCAAGAAGATGAGGAATCCAACACAGAAGAGGAAAATTCAGCACCGGAGTGGCTAAACGTATAATGAAGAACAGATTTGGTTAGTCACTCAGTGGAAATTGTCATGTGACCTACGTCTCTGGTAGAGCAACTTGGGGTAGTCAATTAAAAATTATCAAAATGGGTCGATCAATGAATAAGGTACTCTTCACACCCTATAATCGGTAATGATCTCTGGAAAGGCTCAATTTACGAAATAAATAAGGCTGAACGCTGTTAAACACAAAATAAGGGACCAATTTAGTATGAACCTACATTATAAATCATATCCCCTCCCTGCCCCAAAAGAACCTATTTTAGAGAATACTTTTCGGAGAAAAAAGACATAAACATAATACGGAGGGAATTTTTTAATTTTCATCCCTCTAACTCGATTTGTGTGGCATATACAAGTAATACATATATACATCGCCAACCATCCAACAAAACTATAAAAACCTGTCAGTAGTTTTGACGAGAGTTTTGAAAGGAGAAGCAAAACTATTAAGGTAATAAAACTATAGAACAGATAGTGTTAACTTTAAGAACAAAGTGCTGGGTTTCATGATCAAATAACAACAAGCAAATGTTCCATGATTTGGAAGAATAAGAATATAGAAACCTTAGCTTGGAATCTAATTTGAATAATGAATCATTCAGAGAAGTATTTAAAAGTTAGGCTCTAGAAAACCCCTGTGAATAGACAGAAGAAATGACTCTTCCAGAAAAGTAATTCCTGAATCCTTTTCGGAGGAGTAGCCTCTCTCTTAAATGATGGAAAAAGTGGAAAAAAAATCATAGGATAGGGATAGTGAGGAGAATAACGTGCGTTGCAGTTTTTCAAATCAACATCACAACACGCTCTCTAAAATGTAGGAGACTATGTAACGCTATTTCCCTGAAAATGTTTTGAAAATTGCATACGCGTACACCGACTTTACATTTGGATTTCATTAAGATTCTTCGTCTAGAAACGAATTCCGACGATATGAATCGTAGGTCAATCTTGTGATTGTTGTATTTCAGTTGCTTAGTGCCCAAACTGTTAACATAGTTCCTTCTTGAAGAGGGTGTTTATGATTTTTATACTGTTCACCGAGGCAGAATTCGTAAGATTGTGGCTTCATTAGTTCTGTATCTTGTATCAGAACTTACCGAAGGAACTTTCATTTCCTTGTCTTCTCCGAGCGTTGCAGTCTTCCATAAAGATTTTGAAATTTTCGGGTTTTTCGAAGTATGGACGTGGTAAAAGTTGTCTATCTCCGCCTTGGTTGAATGTAAGTGGGAGTGTAGACTCGAATGATGTTCAGTGCATAACATTGGGGGAGTTGGTCGGTTGTACAGCTTTGAAATCTACAAAATCATCTTTGGGTTTTTATGAATGAGAAACCCAATTTTGCCTTGTTTCCTAAGATTGTTCGGGTGCATGACGAGTGAGAGTGTTCCGACGTTGTAGGTGTCATTGTGAAATGTTGTTTCTCGGTGATGGTTTTGGGGTTTCGTTTGGATAGATGGTCTTACCCAAACCCAAAGTTATTTATGTGGCTAGGTCTTTTGTGGCCGTTGACCCAGTAAGTACGGTTGTACTTGGCGACGTTCTCGGTGTTGCATGAATTTCAAACTGCCGATCACAACAAGAGAAAATATTGAATGAAACCATCCAAAAGGAACGGAGATAAGATGAAAGAAGATACGCGACAGCATTTATTGAAGCAAATCTCAAAAACGGTTCTGGTTTCAAATTATTATCAAGACTTGTAATGCAGGGAGAAAACCAATAACCACTGTGCTAAAGAAACACAGACGAACAAACAAAATATACAAATCAGAAGAAACTAGTTCGGCAATTCCACAGAAATTACTCTTTAGGCTGGGAAATGAGCTACTAAACAAAGAAAGTAAGGGGGGAAGGCCCCTGGACTCGATAACCTCGTCATCGACCTTCTCAAAATTGGTAAAATCATTTCTAGGAAGCTAGCCATCCTATTTAAGTTATGCATTAAACAAAGTCACTGGAGACTGGAACACCAGAATCATATTGCTTTTATAAAAGAGAACCTGAGGTAAATAACTCTTTTACCGAAGTGGTCATCAACAAAAATATCAAGGCATTAAATGAAAACCAACAACGGGAACAAGCTGGTTTCAGAAGAAGAAATTGACCACCTCCATTCGCTAAATCAACTAAAAACGAAAGCAACAGAATATGAAATGTCATTCACCATACTGTTTGTTGACGTCGAGATGGACTCAGTGAAAATCCCCAAGATTATTAGTGCTATCATTCAACAATGCGTAAGCCCTGTTTGTATTAAAGTATTGCAACATAATTACCAACACAGCAGTTCCTTCATCCGGTTTCTTGAAGAATCGAACCCCCTTTCAGCTTGAAAAAAAAGTAAGACAAGATGATATCAGCTCATCCTGACACTTTACAGTCTGCCTCGAAATGATCTCCAGAAACCAAAACAAACCTTGGGGAAAAATGATAGCCGGTGAATACATGAACAACATCAGATTTGCAAACGACGTTGTCCTTCTTGCAGTGAACTTTCGTGATCTCCAAATAATGGTAAACAAACAGAATGAACAAAGTAAGAAAATAGGTCTCCACATAAACTCAAGTGGGAAGCAAATGCAATGTACAGCGAGCATGTTAAAGACAAAGATGCAAGAATCAAAATTGATAATGCAAAACTGAACAAAGTAAACAGCTACATCTACTTAGGAAAAGGAATCTTTATGAGATCTTTAAAAGAATAAAAAACAGGCGAAAAATCACTAAAATAGCAATTTACTATCTTCAAGGATGAAAAAAAAGTCTGCTTGTGCTAAAAGAATGATATGCAACGAATGTATCTTACTGATAGTCACCTATGGAGCTGAAAATATTGACGCCTGAACCGAGAACCACGCAACGTGCATAAGGGTAAATCATGTTCAATATAATATGGAAAGTTCACAAGAAAGCAAAATATATTGGAGGACAAACAGAAGGACAAAAAGAATCCATAAGAAAACTTAAATGGCAATGGGCTGGTCATATTGCGAGAATAGTAGATAACCAGTCGACATTACGATCCACTCCGTAGATCCCCAGAGATCTCATGTGAAATTGGAACCGACAAAATATACGATGGTGTGACGAGCAAGATAAGTTGAGAAATTACTGGCTCAATGACTTTCCAATCTTGGGGAAGGTCTATGCCTAACAACGGATGCTGAAACACTGCTGTGGCTGCTACAACTGATGATGATCATCATCATCATCATCATCATCATCATCATAGTTTATGTTATATTGGTCTTTTAGTTTATTTGCTTTCTTTGCGGCTGTCACGCTTTTTTTCTGAAAATTAGCACTTTTTAGTTATTACCACGCAACAAAAGGCGACAGAAGTAATTCATTCATTCATCTTCCGTTTTTTGATCACCTCCAACACGGCATACTACAAAATGCATCGGTCACGTGACGGTGTCTATTAAGTGACAAACCAGACCTGCCTTTCGAAAGAGACTCGGAACAAAAAAAAAAACAAAAGAAAAAAAAAAGGAATCAAGATTATCTACTTGAAATCATCACGAGGTTGGAATCACGAAGTGGGTGTCTTAAGAAAATCAATTTTCGATTTCCACTTTTTTGCATAGACTTAAACAGGGACAGTTTGGGGGCAAAGGTCAAGTCATACGACCTCACTAGATAACGTGAGGAATACTTCAGCGCAGGCAAACACACGTGCATTTGTACACACATACACATACGCATATACATGCTCGCACACACACACACGGGTGCTCATCTCGACAAAGCTAAAGTAAATGTAATGATTTAGATGCAGACTACAAATCAGAACAAAAAGACAAGAACTAACAGAGGATGACAAGCATGGTGACATTTAATTAGATATAAGCAAATCGATAGTTGGAACAGAATGCAGAGCAAAGAAAAGAGAAGAACAAAAGAAATAAATTCTAAATGAAATTTTACTGTCTTGTAAAATATAGGTGAAGTTTTTTTGCTATTGATTAGTAGTTCACTTTCTTGTATTTACTTTTATTGTTATTTCAATTTTCTCTTTCCTTTGTGTGAATGCCAATTTTGAAACGAGGGGCTATTCTTTTTACTTTTCCTCAGCCATCGTTCTGTTGTAGTTTTGATTCGATTTTAGGTCCCAATAAATGGATGTGTTTTGACATATGTTGAATGAAAGTCATATTCATGTTTTACAGTTTGATAGGTTACGCTTGAATGTTTTTTTAATACAACATCATTGACGATCTCTATTCTTGAATCCCAGATAAATAAAATCTATCCGGTTCCTTTCAGAGCAGTTATATAGTTATTCATCTCTGACCCAGAAATTTCAATATTTCTTCTTCAGCAAAGACGAATAGGATCAGAGCCTAGAAATAGTCAAAGTGTCCAAAATAGAAATAATTTATGAAAGAAAATGATTAGTAAAACAGGTTTGATTATTAGCCCTATAGAAATCGACACGCGACCAATGTCTTTTGGCAGCATGCTGTGTTGAGGGTGATCATTTTAAAACTGAGAAAAGGGGTAGTAAATAGGTTACTCCTCTCATGTTTTCTTGGAAGATGATGTCTAAAAGAAGTCAAAATTTTCAGGAAACATGCGTGAATACTACCAGACTCAAACAAAGGGGTCAATTTAGCATGGACTTACATTGTAAATTGCCCCCGAGTGAAAACAATACTTTTGTTGATGTGGGTCAAGAAACAAGACATCATAAGGATTGCCCTGAACTCATTCCTCTCTTTTTCGATCGCAGGCCGGTTTTCTTTGTGCGTTCTGTCAGTCTCAGGATTACTTGTATTTATCTATTTATACGTATTTTATTGTTCCCCAGTTGACAGTATAAGTTATGGATATTGACAGATAATGATTAGTATCTGATAATGTAAGAAAAAAGGCAGTTTGGGAACTAAACAATTTAGCACAGACAAAGACTACATAATAAGGAGTAGATAAACACATTTTAGGTCGATTGGTGCGAGTTGTCAGCTAGACTCACATAAAAACTAAAGAAACCCATGGTGACAGTTTTAATTACTCCATTTGGATCGGCTGGAATTCATTTGGTATTAATAGTGGAAAAAGTAAACCAAATAGTGGAAAAAGTAAACCACTTCATCCACCCAGGACAACAAATTGAATGAAATCCTCTGAAAAAAAAATCAAGCAAAGAATCACTCTATGATGGTAAGTTCAACTTTTAAAAACAAGAAGATCTAATTTGTTCCAAAAAGAAGGGTACACAACCAATATATTCTCCTGATAGTCACCGTTGGAGGTGAAACATGGAACCCAACTAAAAGACTGACCGGCAAACTGAGAAGCATCTAAAGTGCAAGTGGGAGAATCATTCTCAGCCTCACAAGGAGAGATCACAAGACTGTACAAAATATCAGGGAGAAAACAAGAGCCTGAGATATCATAGAATCCATTAGAAAACTCAAATGGCGATGGGCTAGTCGTGTTGTAAGAATGGCAGACAACCAATGGACATCGCAATTCACCAGAGATCTCATGCACAACCGAGGCCGACAGAATACAAGGTGGAGAGACGAAAATATTGGCCCCACGACGCCCAGGATGAATGAAGTGTAAAGTATTCGATTTATGCATCATACCAGGTGTGACTCACGGATACAAAACATGGAAATTAATAAAACTAACTAAAACCGACTAAGAATGAAATAGAATGTCATTAAAAGAGCAATGCGATGAGATAACTCTGAGAGATAGAAAAAAGATCAACATGGATAAAAGGGCTAGAATGAAGGATTATTTACGACGAATTGGATGGAGATGGGCTGTCTGTTTGAAGAATGAAGCAAGAGAGGACAGATTTCTCCCACGCCGTCCACCGGTAGGATGCAGAAGTAGAGTTTTGCAGTCACATCTTCCCAGGTAGGGGTTGAAGATGCACAAAATATCATGTCAACGACAGTGGCAGTGAAAAGCTGTCTATGAAGTTAGGGTCCATTTCGTTCAGCGTTTCTGTATTACTGGTCAAAATGTTATTTTTCACGTTTCTCTGCTTTTTGTCCACTTTGAACTCATCATTTATTTCTCCGGTCAAATCTTCGTCTGTTCCATTCTCTTTCCAGTGTCTTTACTTCTTTGAGGATTTGAACTCCTCATTTTCTCCCTCAAATCTTTTCCCAACTTTTGTTTTCTATTCAAACCAACTACACTGCAATAGAATCGAACAAAGTAGATTTTGCAGAAATTAGTTCTGGGTCGGCTGGTCAATCACAGTCCCCCTAACTGCAAGATTTTGATTTGCCAAGCCAATTAGCGTACAGCTTAGAACTCTCTCTCTCTCTCTGTCTCTGTCTCTGTCTGTCTGTCTGTCTCTCTCTCTCTCTCTCTCTCTCTCTCTCTCTCTCTCTCTCTCTCTCTCTCTCTCTCTTTTCATTGGTCAACTCTTCAAACTAAGACACATTTAGCCACAAGCAGCAGCACAAGATGATTTTAATGATAGTAGTCCGTTGGGAGAAAGAGGTCAGAAAGGACAGATGTTCCTCAGGAACCGGCTCGTCACGCAGTAATAGAAAGGGCAAGGAGACTGGAGCAACATCGTCTCTCCGAAGCTGGTCAGGGGAGTTGAGGGTGAGTTTAAGATGGATAAGAGATTAAGTCAGGGGGTGGTTAAAGGTGTAACCGTAAAGTTGGAGTCAATTTCGTTCAGCGTTTCTATATTATTGGCCAAACAATGTATAGGTAGGAATTCAGTTGAAGAATAATTCTCCTTCCAACGTTTCTCCGCTTCTGTCCAGTTTGAACCTCTCATTTTTTTTTTCTTTCTCTCTTGTCAAATTTTTGTCCGATTTTTGTTTTTGGCATGTTGCACTCGTCTTTATTTCTCGGAGACTGCTCTTGTGATTACAACGGGGTTGGTAAAATCACAAAAGCAATCTCATCGGGCCTGTAAGCTGCCACGATGCAAATGGCTTTTCCTCGAATTTGTCACGATAGAAACACGTGTACCAAGTGGTGATACAATTCTTTCACGAAATTATTCACACGCACACACCGAGATTACACATACTTCTGCGGCTGTTGGTCACCGCCGCCAACAGCTTTCAACTGATTATTCATTCCTGAACTTATTGTAAATATCAGGCGAATAAATTATTTCGTTACCTGTGGAAAAAGCTTTTAGTACATTCTGTCTGTTTTCGAAAACACTTTTCCAAAATGTTTGGTTTTTTTTTTTTTTTTTTTGCTTTTTGAAAGTATGCCAAATATTAGAAAAATGTAGTGACCCCCAAGGTTACTAAATAATCCTTTGTTATGTCACTCCCTTAATGCGGTGTTTCTGTCATTCTGTCGCTCTTCCAATGCGGTATTTCTGTCATTCAGTCACTCTTTCAATGTGGTGTTTATGTCATTCTGTTGCTCCTTCAATGCGGTGTTTATATCACTCTCTCACTCCTTCAATGCGGTGTTTATGTCACACTGTTGCTCCTTCAATGCGGTATTTATGTCATTCTGTCGCTCTTCCATTACAGTGTTTGTGTCATTCTGTCGCCCCTTCAATGCAGTGTTAATGTTATTCTGTTGCTCTTTCAATGCATTATTTATGTCATTCTGTCACAGCTTCGATCTGGTATTTATGTTGCTCCTCTGAAGGTTGGGGTAGGATTGAACTCTCATGTCTAGTAAACTGGACGCATTTGACAAATGTCTGCGATGATCGATCCTCGTGTATAAGATCGAAATGAATTCAAGGAAAATCCGAGCAGATTTCGGGTGAACGAATCCACCATCGATTGATGACATGACAGCAGACTTTGTCACGATGTTGGCGTCAAATTGGAATTATGCTTTCGACAACATTTCACCTGAAGGCATTAGTTCAGTCATGAACTAAATATACAATCAGTAATATATATATGTATGTGTGCATGCATGCACATTTGGTGTGTGTGTGTATGTGTCTTCTGGTTTGAACTATGTTTTTCATACACTAATATTTTCACACACGTATACATATGTACATACACACAAACGTGCACACACACACATACACACACATTTATATATTCATGTGTGTGTGTGTGTACAAAAGACGGCAATTATAATCGGCAACCGATTTTTTCAAGGTGTTAGGTATTTGTTTTTCTGACACAAAGTTACTTATCGTTGTAAACATGCACAGCTCCCTCTGTCTCATTATTTCTCTCTCTCTCTCTCTCTCCTTTATTTCTCCTTCTCTCTCCCTCCTCTCTCTCTCTCTCTCTCTCTGTGTCTCTCTGTCTCTCTGTCTGTCTGTCTGTCTGTCTGTCTGTCTGTCTCTCTCTCTCTCTCTATATATATATATATTTAAATGTGTCTACGTATTTAGGTATGTACGAGTCTTATAGCACAAAACCGACGCTCGGCTTTGTTTTTGATTGTATCTTATCAATACCCTTAACAAGGGCAGTACCTGTTCCAAAGGTGCATGTCTGGAAGGTCCAATACTTTGGAGTTAGTGCAGTAGCTTACCATAGTTGCCTTGTGAAATAACGTTCTGTGCGTCATACGAAACAACAGTTTCGAATTATTTCTGTTACTTCTTTAGTGTTGGCAATTTTGATATTTTTCGTTAGAATTTAGATCTATCACCATTTTTTTCGAAAACCAACGCTTACATGTAATGGATATATGTAATAAAATAAAAGCAACGGACAGTTCTTTGTCTGTTTCTAAATTGATGCTTTGTAGACTCATGAACAATTGCACACTGCAAGTTGAAAATGAGCACTTGTGTAACACAATCCCATGATGAGCATTATATAGATGGTATGACGTCTGGTAACCAGTAAAGTTCATTTCCGGTTAAGGTCAATGTTGGTATTATCAAAACTAACTAGCTGCACCCTGAACTCTGCAAAATTTAGTACAGAAATCACGTGGGCAAGTATAAAAATATGATTGGCAAGGCAAACATTTTTTGACCTCTATAGGTCCATTTTAGGTCAAGTCATTTCTGGGGGCATGTTATCAAATCCCACTGAGACGTCGGCATCCTACGGGCTGAAGATGTGTGTACCACGGTAACCAGGATGAATATTTGTTGACCTTTGGTGATTTCTAAATGTATATTGCAGGCAAGGTCAATTTTGGCATTTTTCAATCGAAGAAAATGGCAACACCCTGTGGGCTGCAAGGTAACTAAACCACAGTATAAACAAGGACACATGGTGTTGACATCTGTTAATTCCTAAATTTCAATTTAGAGTCAGGCTGATAAAGAAATTTTCAAACCTAAAAAGGCAGCAAAAATGTGTACATGGGTAACTTGACACCAAAATGAACATAAGATAGTTGTCACTGATCTTTGGTAATCGCATCAAGTGAATTCAAGGTCAGATCTTTTAGGTATTTTCAAAAGCGGTCGAGTTTTAAGTATTCGAACCAACTGACCGGTTACGGTCCCTATTTGAGAAACTTTTTGATAAAATTTAATTCATGACCTTCCACACCGAAAACCCAATCTAATATATATATATATATATATATATATATATATATATATATATATATATATATATCATGCTATTTAAATTAAAAACTCTGTGCGATCCGAAATAGTGTAAAGCGAGAAAATGATTACTATTGAAGTAAATGGAAAAAGCTGCTTTTTTTGCTGATTTGTCATGCCTAGATAGAAAAGTGCTTTCTTACTTGGAGATCTGATTCCAAATCCCTCAAAGATATTTCATTTATGAGTATGAGTGTGTGTATGTATGTATGTGTGTTCTCCAGTGTATACGTCCACGTGATTTTACCAGCACCCTCGCTCTTACTTGCCTTCCTTCTCCCTAGTTACACAACTTTCCTCCACACCTCGATCAATCTCCAGTAACTTCCATGTCTGCCTCATGAAGCGATTCAAATTCGTTATTTGACTTTTCTCACTTCGCCATTGACTCGACTCGTTCGTGTTAATCTGTTTGTTCAACTGTGAAGATCGACGGTTGATTTAGTATTTATAGATTTGGTACATATATAGAGAGAGAGGGATTAGCCAACAAGTCCGTCATCCTCTTGCCCTTCATCCAAGATATTTCTTTCCGTCTGGTCGAGTAGTGTCAGGCTTTTCTGATTTCAATTTTCGCTTCTTCCAATCAAACAATTTGTTTCATTAAATGCTTCACTGCCTCAACACTTTACGCCTTCGACAACACATTTTTTTGCCTCTCGGAAGAATCGCCCATTTATTGCTCTTTGAGATGTCTCGGATTCTGTCTTTATTAAACAGTAAATCTACGTTCCAGTATGTAGGTAAATTGATAGATAGATACAAACATTTTTTCGCAGCTATCTATCTATCTGTTAGAAACTGCCAATCAAAACCATCTCAAGAACAGTCAACACAGGTTTTTACAGTTTTTGAGTTGGCTGGCTGGCTGGTTAGCTATGTATGTACGTAGCAAACGTACAGGCCACACCAATATGGATAAAGGGCAGAAAATTTGAATATTTACTCCTGATTACGAGTAGAAAAAAAACGATTTTGTCATCCTTTTAACCCCCACCTAATTGTTTTTTTATTGTTGGGGGGTCAATTTGTAGGTTTCTGGTAAATTGGCCCCTAGGTAATACTTGGAGGTATTCACGCTCGTTTCTAAAAAGATTCAGACTTCTTAGTTATCACTGACCAACAGAAAGGGATAGGAGTAACTTATTCATTGATCACCCTTCTTTTCAATGTTTCAATTGATCAGCCCCAACATGGCATACTGCTGGAAGACGTTAGTCACCTGACAATTTTGTGACCAACTGGACTAGTCCATTTTACAGTGGATACTTCAAAATATTCTTTTAAAAAGAGAATATTGGGCTTTGATAGTTATATATGAACAGACTAAGATAGATAGATAGATAGATAGATAGATAGATAGATAGATAGATGAATAGGTAGACAGATAGACAGACAGACATTGATAGATTGATAGATAGATTTTGATATAGGAATGCTATTGATTGATAGAGATGGACAATTTGTATATCAGCTTGCACGACATACATACTCGATAGAAAAAGAGAATTCCTTTTCGTTTATGTATTTGTTAATGTGTCTGTAAACCTGTATATATGTGTGTGGGAATGCGTTCAGGTTTCCTTCTATGCGTGTTGCTCTTCAAAACTTCTATATAATTGAATTCTGATTTCAATAACTCTCAGTATTTTTCTGACGCTACGCATATGCATTTATCTTGCATCTTTATTAACTGTGTTCCTCCTTCCAACACCGGACAACCCCTTGAAGCATATTCTTCCTCTTCTTCTTCCACTCAGCTTTCCATCGTCGAGCCTTCCTTTTTATAAAAAGGTGAATCCTTTTTCTCCCTCATCGTAACAACAAATTCCAAATGGCCTCTCCCCACCAAGATGTCTTTCGTCTTAATATAGAAGCCTTTTGCCCTAAAATCAATTACATATCATTCCTTCTTTGCATTCGTTTTTTTCTATCATTCACATCCAAATGTTGCTTCTATTTTCCTTGCTTTTCTCTTTCTTTTTTCTTTAATTCCTAAACATCCCAGCATGGTATTCTCTTCACTTTCGCTATGACCTTCGTATTCTTTATCTCATACTCTCTTACCTTCAGCCTATTTTACTTTTCCACATTCTTCTTCTTCTTCTTCTTCTTCTTCTTCTTCTTCTTCTTCTTCTTCTTCTTCTTCTTCTTCTTCTTCTTCTTCTTTTTTCTTCTTCTTTTCTTCTTCTTTTTTCTTCTTTTTTTTTCTTTTTCTTTTTTTCTTCTTCTTCTTTTTCTTCTTCTCTTTTTTCTTCTTCTTATTTTTCTTCTTCTTCTTCTTTTTCTTCTTCTTATTTTTCTTCTTCTTCTTCTTTTTCTTCTTCTTCTTCTTCTTCTTTTTCTTCTTCTTCTTCTTCTTCTTCTTTTTTCTTCTTCTTCTTCTTCTTTTTTCTTCTTCTTTTCTTCTTCTTTTTTCTTCTTCTTTTTTTTCTTTTTTTCTTCTTCTTTTTTTCTTCTTCTCTTTTTTCTTCTTCTTCTTCTTTTTCTTCTTCTTCTTTTTCTTCTTCTTCTTCTTCTTCTTCTTCATACCATGGCTCCCAAATACCACACGTATCTTTACCCCTTCTGTAGTCTTTTGTATGCCCCTCTTCCTATGTCTGATGCGTAGTTGAAGCCTAGTAGGGTGAATCTTGGGAAAAATCTTTATTAACTCCGTCTAATCGACGCTAAACTCACCCTCCAATTTTATTGTGACGAAATAGAAATAAATGGATGCGAATGTCCAATCTGTGGCCAGTGGGTAGTTAACTTGAGGTGGCAAAAAAAAAAAAAAAAGAAGGAGTCCCCTACTTCACTGGCTGAATTGTCAAATTCAGACGCCGGTAGGACAACTGAAAAAGCCTGAAGAGTCATTGTCGCCACTGAGACTGATCTGACACCGACCACAAAAGAAAGTATTTTCTTTTGCCCTAACAAACAGATTCAGGCGTCCTGAAAGCAGCTCTTGCACCGAAAAAGGTAAAAGCGCCAATCAATGCCATCCATTACGCAGCAAATTAACTTTGAAGTCTTTTTAAGTGGCGATGTGTTTACCTCTGCCTATGTGCATATCTGTGTAAACATGCATCTGATTGAGTATACGCATTTGCATATCTGTGAATAGGTGTACATGCCTGCTTGTATATGCCTATATATAAGTGTCTCCATTCATGTGTATATGTACATACAAATGTATATATATATATATATATATATATATATATATATATATATATATATAAAGTAAATAAAGAGAAGCAGAGAAAGAGATTTACGCATATAGATCCTCGTGTGTGTATATATATATATATATATATATATATATATATATATATATTTATATATATATATATATATATATATATATATATATATATATATATATATATATATATATATACATACATATATATTAGTGGTGTGTGTGTCATTTTCATCCTCTGTGATGACTCTTGTGTATTGATGTAAATATTTATTTATATTTCCATTATATCAGTTCATTTTACATGCGTGTGTTCCAACGCAGATAGGGTCGTGTCTATATACGTGTGCTCAGGATAGAATTTGTCGTTTGCTATTGGTATTCACGTGATAGTTATATGTTCTCAGTATCGGGGGCGTTAATACCACCAAATATTTGAATGAGAGAGAGTGTGAAGAAAGATTATGAAGTGATTTTTCAATCATAGTTATGCTTTAAAACAATTTTCTCCGTGTATTTATGAATATATATATATATATATATATATATATATATATATATATATATATATATATATATATATATATATGTGTGTGTGTGTGTGTGTGTATGTGTGTATGGGGATGAATTTTGGTAGTAATAATTTTGATATGTGATTAACGATACAACTGTGTGTCCTTTTAACAGGTCATTTCAATGTGACACAAATATCAATGAAGAAATTGTGTTGCGCCAACCATCCATGAAGGGGTGGGGTCTTGCTTGATTCACCTTATAAATGAACATTCAAAATCCTGGTTTATATCTGGGCTCGAGCATTGACCAGTGACGCCAATGGGAAATACATTAATATATCAATCATCAAAGAAGTCCTAGGCATGTGTTTTAATCATTTTGACAAGCTATTTCTCCGTGTCCCAACATCTCTTTCGTTATTATAAGGCAATCGCTACAAGGAGTGCCAAGGGTTTTTCTATGTCTATTTCGACCGCTTATCCTCATTGCCCGGGGTCGCTTTCAAGCCCTGATGGCAATTTCAGAATTAACATTGGCTTTCTTTAGAAAGACGAGAAATTCGAAACCCCTAACCAAATTCAAAAACGCATCATAGTGTAATAAGCCCAAGGTTCAAACTTGCCAATGGCAGATGCTAGAATCATTTGCCTAAATCGGGTCTGCAATTCTATCCATACGCCCTTGTTTCAGTGAAAGAAAATATCCCAAGTGTCGCAATTGCAATATTGAGTATTTTGATGCTGAAAAGTACATTAGAGTACAAAAGACTGCGAAGATTCTCATCTCACGCCGATGGAATGATATTTACTGTAAAGATGTTTATTCTCCTTTGAATCAAGACCTCGGATCCGAGCGAATTCTATCAATATTTAACCTAGTTCCTAGCGAATTTTGACAACCACTTTTCGTCTTTTGAACCATCTGCATCTTGATAGATAGCTAGATCGTATTTATAGAGTGACAAAAGCACTCTGAACAAAAAGACTCACTGCGAATGCTCTTAAAAATAAGACTATTCTCCGAAAGCTATTATTTGGTGGAAAGTCAATTGTTATTTCGCAAAACAAATTCAAATTTTCACCAACTAAATTACATCCGATGCAATAGTCAAATTACTAGTCAAAAAGAAATTTCGAATTGAGTATTTTTCATAATCGAACGTACGTGTGGTAGCAATTTACGTGCGTAATAATGAGATACAACAAATACAGACACAGTATCCCATTGTCGCATTCATTGTATTTCGCAGGGTGAAAGCTCAGGCAACCTTTCCGTATTACTATTTCTTTTTCGATTTTTGTTTATGTTACCGCGAAGCCATAACAATAATTTTTGCAAAGGTAAAGAGATAGAGTATATATAGACGGAGATTGTACTCGACCGATTGGGAAAAAAAAAGAAACAAAGACTCTAACACGCATACACAGAGAATGAACTGCCTTACTCAGAATTTGCATATTGATGAAATGGAAAAAGTTTTGAGGGAAGATGCATCACAAAGAACGCGTAATATTGTAGAAGAATCAGGAATGGATCAGTTTCTTAAATAACACATTGGAACAAGATTGATAACAAAGAAGAACAAAGAAGCAATATATAAACAATAAAAACAGGCGTATAGACATGCCTCATACTCCAAAGATCACTTATGTAAGGAATTCTACAGCTATTTGATTGAAAAGTAGTAGTCCTATACTGAACAAGGAGGATCACCTCCCAAATCAGAGGGGTTGCTGAGCGGGGAGCTGTTTGAAGAGTGATAGTGCATATCTATTTTGTTGTAGCTTTTCTTTTTTTATCAAATATCCCTAAATGTTGGAGGGAGATCCCCAAGTAAACCCCCCGGGTCCCAAAATCTCTTACTATGCCTTTCTTCCACAGTTTTCCTCTGAAATCAGTCTGTATCGTAACGGAATATTCCCAGGTAGATGGGTCGGACCAAGAGGCAAAGCTGAATGAAAAGAACTTCTGGGGTTAAGAGATAACAGAAACAATATATTACAGAGAAAATAGAGCTTAAGTCATATAAACGAACATATATAAAATATTAGGCTAACAGGTGTATACTTATGTTTATTAATTCATATCATTAATACTAATGATCATTCTGAAATGAGTAGCTTTTGGGAAATTAATGACTTTCTTATGAAGGAATCTGCCGCACAAATAACACTCACAGTTCCAGAAAAGGGGGGGGGGGTGAATCAGAATTTAGATGATATGTTGGAACAGTTTTCTAAGCATCGGAATGGACAGTCGATTTTGCTAGACGCAATTACAATCATTACGCAGCACAGCGAATGATCATAGAGCTGGTAAAGAAATTCTCACACATGTGGATTATTCTCCATACGTGTCGCTTTCAAGCCATAACTATTTGTGCTTCATGTATGAACAGGATTCCAACAATTTCAAAAATTGAATCATACATTGAATCAAGAAGCAAATAGTTGATAGAAAAAAAGTCTTTCATACGTGAAAACATATTTCCACTAAACGATTTTTATAAAGTATCCTTTTCATAAAAGAAATCCTGTATCAATGAATAAACATTTTATTGAATTCTTAAAATGCAACATTTTTCCATTCGACTTTCTAAGTGTTTACTTATTATTTATTTTTTTTTTTTTAGATAACGTAAAATTTCTAAATTTTAAAAAGCACTCAGTCAGTGCCTATCTCGGCTAACGTGCTGCGCTAACTCAATTGTAACAATAATCTTAGATCTGCCTCAAAATTTGATCACCTCTTCCTTGGAGCATGAAATTTCATCAACATTCATTGAGAACATTCGGAGACATGCAGAAAGACGGAGAACGGAAATACGTATACCTCGCCCACTCTGGTAGCTGAGCTAAACAAATGTCTTTGGCGTGGAAGATATTTCAATCTCAAATTTTGAAATGGATTAGTTACTAAGTAACCCACAGTAGCAGACGTTGAAACAATCGCTCATGTGATGACAGTATCTTAAACACCTTCGGCTTCTGTTGGCTACATACGAAGGCGAGCAGTCTTTTTAGCATAAGCAGATTTGTCCTTTATATATATATATATATATATATATATATATATATAGAGAGAGAGAGAGAGAGAGTGAGAGAGAGAGATAGTGTTAGGTATGTGTGTGATGTTTATCTAAATATGTAAACAGCTATAGCGAAATAAAACGACGCATAACGATTGATCGAAAAGTATTTGGTATAGAAACAAATTGAAAAATCACTGCCAATTTACTGAACACATAAAGTGTACAATGAATGTATTACATAAGCAATGTCATGTGGATGCGAGACATGAGAACTAGCAATACAGACTGACAACCAACTCAGAATAGCACAGAGAGCTATGGAAATAGCTCTGCAAGAGATGTCTGTAGGATATATATATATATATATATATATATATATATATATATATATATATATATATATATATATATATATAAAGATCAGTATGGATCCGGGGGCGGAGAGGAATATATTATACACAATTTTGACCGACAAAAATGGGAATGGGCTAGACACTTGACAAAAAGAAAGCGCAATAGATGGAGGAAAAAGTTAAATGATTGGTGACAGTAAACGCAGTATGAAAGGAACAGACACAGGGTGGTGGGATGAGATAGAGGGATTTGCCGATAAGATATGTAAGAGGTCAGTATAATCACGGTCATTGAAGTAGATGGGAAAGGTTATTATCCAGCAGAGGAGAAAATGGCTGATGATGTTGAATGTATGTCCCCTCCAAGCTATATTCCATAGCTATATGTATGTCTATCAATGGCTGTTAAACTTTGTTATCAATTGAGCTATTCCTTTAAATCCATTCTACGGTTAATTCATGCCCATTAATTGCAATATTCATTGCGTTTATCTCTCTCTCTCTCTTTCTCTCTCTCTCTCTCTCTCTCTGCCAGTCTATACTTCCCAGTTCTAGCAATCTTATCAGTGATCACTCTATTTATGCCTATCTATAAAAGTTCCTTCATAACTATTCCTTTGTCTTTCTCCCTTTTTCTCCAATCTTGTCCTTCTATCTACCAGTTCGTCTGTCCTATCCGCTTCTTATTTATTTATTGCAATATTCCGATTATTTTTCCATGTTTGTCTTAACACTTAATTTCCTAATACCTTTCCGATAATCTGACTCAGGATTTCTTAAACGCTTCAGCTGAAATCACAGTCGACTTGTGATTCGACGGAGAACATTCCGTTTATAAACAGTCTATTTTCCCACAGTATTAAATGCAATCGCCATTTTAGACCTAAACAAAATGGACGTATCCAACCACCTCCTCCAACGTAGAGAAATTCATTCGTGCATATTTGTGTAACGGTCAAACACAGTTAATTGTATAAACACACACACACACACACACACACATATATATATATATATATATATATATATATATATATATATATATATATATATATATATATATATATCGGCGCAGTAATTTCATGCTCACTCACTTGCTTGTGCGAGTTATTAGCTGTCTAAACGTGTTTATTAATAGTATATTCAATATAAACGAAAATGGAAAAATCACACAGTCGCTAACTTTCACACACACATATGCACATATATTTCGTTTCTTTGGTAGTTAAAATAATTGTGTTTTTCCTATTAGTGTTCTACGTTCAAGCTCAGGTGAAAACTAAGACTTCAAATCCCGATTTTCTAGGCAAGGAAACAAGTTAAGAAGTTTTCCATACCTCTTCATTAGCTCAAATTTCAACTCGTGCAGAAACAAGTTAACTTAACTCATCGTATACAAGTTGCTAGCAAAATGTTCCGGAAATGTGCCCCTGATTAGAAGACACGCCCCTTAACAGCGAGTTTCCAGTGTCTCCTCCGAAATAGTCTCCTTGGGCATGTATATCGTGACCACACGAAGGTAAGCGGCAGAAGTCCGTACTACATTCTGTACATGTTTACAAAGTAATTTCTCGAATTTCTAGTCTCACTTATGTGTATGTGTTTGCGTGTGTAGATATGTATACTTGTGTATATATATTCATTCTTATATGTCTGCATAAGTATCGACAGCGTAATGTCAATACACATGTCTGTAGACATTACTTTTGATGACCCGATAGACACGCGTAGACACATTCATCCACACTTGACACATTCGTTTACTGGCATCACATATTTATGTATACGCAAATATGTATGGGTTTTCTATTCTCTTAATACTTATCTGTGTTTATATGTGTGTGAGAGGGGGAAAGAGAGTGGGTGGAGAGAGGGAGAAAGATCCAGTAAGCAATGTAATAGAAGGCAGTTCGGGATAATGAGCCGACCTATCAAGTGTGAAGCAAGCCAATGAATCTGGTAGATGGGCCGAATTAGTTTATCGGTGACTTGTATAAGTGTTTGTCGCGTTATATATAGATTGAACGCTTTTGCAAATTGTTATGGAGTCACGCTCTGAGATTTGCCTGCGAAAATCTTGTTTATAAACTTTGGGCGCATTAATCGGAACACTGACTACATTATTCAAAATAAAGCACTTGTGTACTGAACATTTTTATCTTACTGCAAATTGTGCAGTTTTCGTTCGAATCTAAATGCCTTCTGATTATTATGCTCTCCTTGGACGTGTGTTCTTCTGAGATAAAGTTTCGACAATGTCGGGATGTGTGTCTCAATTTCACCCTCTAACTCTAGAACTCTAGTTTCTTCGAAAAACATCGTCACAATATCTTTCTTCTTCTAAATCATACCTCGTCATGGCTATTCATATCTGTCAATCGATCTGGAGATTTTGTTTGATTGTCTGTCTGTAATTCCCCTACAGATAATTTTCATTTTTCATTCTGTATATATATATTGTTTATTTACGTATTTGAATATGAAGTGCATCACTTTTGTCCACATGGTTTAAGCAAATATTGGGCTTATCTAAATTACTTTTAATTTTTATAACGGCACTATTCAATGGCACACGCGTTATAACGGCACATTTAATTTGATTTGTAAGAATATTATCAGACAGTTGTTCGCAGCAGCTGTTTATGAAGATTCCATTGCTTTTTTTAATCACTAAACCCTTGGAATAATGCCGCTTAATATAGATAATCACCTTTCAATTGTCACTTTCATTAACATATATATATATATATATATATATATATATATATATATATATATATATATATATTCTGTCATGCATCGGACATCACAAAGGCACCTTGCGAAAACTCAAATGAATATACAGCATGACTGTAACACAGCAAACATTCGTTCTAACGGCACTCGTTCAAATGACCCTATATAATTACAGGTACGTTCTAATGGTACGTGTATTTTATAAATTCTCTATTCTCTAACTATTGTCAGAGATTACACAATTTTTTTTTTTTTTTTGTAAATAAGAGAGTATACAGATTCAGGAAAAATTGTTTATTTCCTTGTCATGTTTCCAATTTGCACGCAGTAATTTTCAATTTGTATCCCGTATTTTTAATTCATTCGTTATTACGTCAAATTAGTTATAGCGTCGCCTCCTCCAAAAGGTGTCGCAATAACGGAAGCCTACTGCATTAGGTAAATTTAGTTTCGTTCGGCACGAGGCCAAAATCGAGGAAATAAGATGAGGTAAGAAGATTGAACTGCACAAATCTTCCAATTAAGGAGCACCCGTCCTACCTTCTTCTGGACATAAGCGATGGCCATTGGAACCGGCATGGAAAACACTACTCTCACAGCCAACAAGCGAACCCTAAAGCAATGACAAATCTTTCTTCAAATCGATTTCTTACTTTTATTTATCTATGCCCTTTTCTTTCCCTCGTTTTCACCTCTTCAACGTTTTCTCATTCGTTGTCTTCACTCCTATTACCCCTTTTCCTTCTCTTATCACACAGCTCTCCTTTCACTCTCATGATCCTTCTTCCACCTCTCCTTTTCTCCCTTATTCACTGAATTCAGCTTTCTCTCTCCTATTTCTTCTACCCCCTCTCTCTCTCTCTCTCTCTCTCTCTCTCTCTCTTTCATTGTATTTATCTTTCTTATTCGTTAGAATTTAATTTATGTTTTCTCTATTCAACTCTAATTCCCATTCTTTGTCACCTTTACCTTTCTTATTGCATTTCTTATCCTCACTCTCTCTCTCTCTCTCTCTCTCTCTCTCTCTCTCTCTCTCTCTCTCTCTCTCAAATACCTCAAAACATATTCAAATTGTCTCTTGAACTCAAGGATTTCTTTTTTTTCATTCCCTGATGCTTTTCATTCATCTTCCAAGCTTCAAATTCTCCATTTTTTATGTTAGTCTCTATTGCTTTCCGTGTTTCCCACTCTCACTTCCCCATCTCTCTCTCTCTCTCTCTCTCACACACACACACACACATAGTCTTTTTCACTGAGTCGACTCCTCCCTTTCTCTCTCGAGGTGTCTTCCTTTCTCTCTCTCTCTCTGTCTCTCTCCTCCTATTCCTCTTTCTCTCGCTTCCTATCTTATCTTTTACCAGTCTTTCTCTCTCTCATTTTCTTCCTTTTCGTCTCTCCCATTTTCTCCTCCACCTTCTCTCTCTCTCTCTCTCTCTCTCTCTCTCTCTCTCTCTCTCTCTGTTTCATCCTTCTCTCATGCTTCCTCCAGAAATAAATTTTATTAATGCCATCTACCAACTTCCTCCTTCCTACTTCACACCTTTTCAAACCGCTAATTCTTTGGCCTCGTTGAGTCCGTTTCCACCGTCCATTCCCTTCCGTTCTCTCTCCACATAACCATCCATCTGCCTGGATGCCAGATACTAACAATGCCAATATACAATGAAGTGGATCATTTCAAGGCACCGAAACTGCTTTCTTCGGCCGTTCGCCATTGATTTTGCTATATTCTGCCCTGATTGTCTTCAAATTTGGCAATGTCTCAGCTTTAAATGAGAAAGACAATGTATTATTCGCTCAGGCGGTATGGATTCAGCTTAGAAAAGGCTTCGAAAGAAGATGAACATTGGCAGTATGAAAGAATAGAGTGATGACGACATGCAAAATATGGCACAGACTTTAAAACTCAATATCAGCAGCAGCTTGTTACCAATTATATTTCCCGATTTCCTAACATCATTATTATTATCATTATTATTATCATTATTATTATTATTAGTAGTAGTAGTAGTAGTAGTAGTAGTAAGTTACTCAACGCCAACTCACACCCTCTGGTCTCATGGTTCACATTTTCTTTTCTTTCTTCTTTTTGTTTCTGTCCATGTTTTTATAATAAGATCTAGTATCAATAATACGATTAGTGACAATAGCTTAGTACTGAACAGGTACTAGTAGCATTAGTTTTCTTTCACCTCTTCCACCTATTATAATTGTTATTTGTATATAATGAGATTTACACGAATAGTATATGCTGCCTCCCACTGCATGCCAAGTGGCAGCACGTCTCGTCAATACTCTAGCATTCTGCTCAATGTTCTGAATTTTTAGTAATGTTGTCCTCTGGATGGTTCAGATTCTTCCAAGGATTCTTCCAAACTTTTTGCAAGTTTCCTCGGGACTCTTACAAGTGCGTCAAAATGACGTGTATAACTGTCACCTTCCTATTCAACAATCAAGTCTTGACATTTGTCCATGTCTTCATTTACCTCCAATTTTGCAGTCATCTGCTGAAACAGCGACATTCACTACCTGACGAGTGTTAGTGCTTCTCTAAATTTTTCAGATGAGGTATTATTATTATCTCTATGGACACATGGCGTAGTGGTTAGAGAATCGGACAGAATTACTGTAAGTAATCTAATGGTTCTAGGTTCAATCCCAGTGTGAGATAACAATAATTAAAAACTACTACTAATGCTAAGAGGGGAGTGCAGTCCATATACCCCCGTCGGTTAAATAAAGGGTTTGGTTCGTTACTTCCCCATACCTACCAGATTATACCTGATGAAGGCCGTAGAGTGCAACGGCCAAAACGTTTTATGGATAGTCCAAACAATTATAACGATAAATGTTCTTGTTATCGTCGTACATTTGTTTGTTTTGTAATCAGCGTTGATTGATCTGTTTGAATTTCAAAGTTCCAGAGATTTCCTTTATGTTTTTATTTCCTATGGTGCGGGCTGAAATGTACCTCAACTGGTGTCCAATGGGAACCTTTCTATAGAATGATAGAAAGAAAATGGTGATATTCATCTTTGGAAAGTACTTATATGAACAATTCATAAGAAGTTCATTCAATTCTTCGGATAAAAAATGCCGAGGGAGCTACAAATCAGCTCACATCACAATGAAAGATTCTGTCTTGTGTCAGTGGGATTGGATTTGGTCAAATCCAAGTCATTTGCATAGTTCCCAATGGATCATTTTCCTTTGATTATTCACGTCTACTTTGTATTTCTTCTGAGTCAACTTGCTGCATTTCTGTATAATGTGTTTGATTGTCACGTTTTTATCTCCGTCACATTTTCTATTCTTCTGTCTCTTATCTCTCTAGGACTCAATGTAGCTGGTTCTTATGTAATTGTCTGTGGCTGCTATTAATAAGGAATCAATTTATCTTCACAACTTTGTACACGCTGCCTTATCTGCAATTTATTCATTTGTCTCGTGCTTTTTTTTTCTTTCTGCTTCTCACATTGTAGTTTTCTCATCCTCTGTTTCTTCTCCTATTAATTATACAGCATATTTTGGCTGTTGAAATTAACCTCTCATCTCTACCCCTTGTATAGTCCTTGAGTCCCTTAAGGGCAGAATGTTTTATGTTCCTTTAAACTGAATACCGCTGCACCCACTTATGATATGTTTTACGCTCTCATTGTTTCCCACGTAGAGATGGCGTTTGCACATTTCCTGGGTTATGTTGAAAACAATCAGCCAAAACTGTCATTCAAACAGTTATCATAGGTTTCTTTCAGTTTCCAAGTGGATATGTCTGTGTGTCTGGCTTAGTTATGTAAGTATGTATTTATGTGCGTCTGTTTCACGCATGCAGTCTGCGCCTGATGGGTCTAGAAGGCTGAAAATTTGAGAATTTACTTCTTCCTATTTCAAGAAAAAACTTTATAGAAAACCCCGACGAAAAACTTTCTAGAGGGGGGTTAAGTTTGCAATGTAAGTTTATGCTAAATTGATTAGCTTGTTTTAGCTTGCTTTTCTGGTAATCACTGCCCAACTAAAGGTGAGAGAAGTTACTTATCCATTGATCATAGCATTTTCCAATTTTTCTTGACTACCCCTCAATATGGCATGCTGTCAAAGAACGTCGGTTGCTCGACGGTCTCTATTTAGTGACTAACCAATCTGCTAGGATATAATTAAATCTGGGGCATTTGTTTTCAATTGGACATCTATCAGCATAAGATAAACTTACTAAATGGTGGCTAGTAAGCATTGGCATTGAAGTCTTGTGTTGAATGTAACTTATGTAAATTGTCTGCACCTCAAACGCATAGGGAAAGCATAAAGATTAAGGAAACTTGTATCCTATGAACTTATTTGTCAAAATATACAGGAAAAACAAACACTAATTTTTTGATTGCTTATTAATATTTCATTCATTGAGTTTTCACACCTCTTGTACCTGGTACCTGACACTAGAGATCAATACAAGACTGTACAAATCTCTTCAGTTCTCCCAATTGTTTCGTTGCGCTTAGACAGAATCGTTCCTGGCGCTTCAACAAGGATTAACAATACTTTGACCTTCATGTTTCATAATTTCTTCACTCTTTTGTGAGATCCAGATACTTATCAAGCCATTCAGTTCCTTTAAATTTTACTCCATGGTCCGCTGGAATAGTGAAATCCAAAATAAGATACGATTTCATCGTTTATCTATTTATTTATTTATTTTAGCTTTGTTTTCGATAATTAGATCCATTTTCCTAGCATGAACTTGAACACTGACCTTTGGCTTCAATGCGAAATGCCCAACTATTTTAACCAACAAGTAGACCTCTTCTCTTGATATAACATAAGATCCCATTTTCATCATATTTCATCATATCATTTCATCATGTCTTTTTTTCTTTTTTTTTTGTCCTACTATAATCGCTTTTATCACGATCATTGCCCCCATTATTGTTGTTACAAACTGAAAAGCGGTGATCCCAATGATATGGAGTCCACGGCCGTAAAACATTAAATCACTAATTAACTTGTGGTATTACTGCCATAGGGTCCATATCGCTGAGGATAGCTGCCCGGAGTACGGTTGATATCAGCCAGCTTAATAAAAACTGAAAGTGAATTAGATACTGTTTTCAAAAAGTAAGCTCTTCCGACAAAGCGTTTTCTCCAGCTTACTGTTTAATGTCCTCCAAGCAGATGGAAATATGAAGGTTAATGTTAATAGAAAGCGTCGTTTTTAACCAAGTTTTATTCACAGCAAATATTTCGGTAAATTGTACGTGAATTTATATAATCGGTTATTTTACATTTAACATTTTACATGTTTCTGCGGAAAAAATTACTCACCTTTAATTTAATATTATATGAATACTAAAAACAAAATGGAACTTTTATCGAAATAAATGCAGTCCGTATAAAAGAAAATGAATTGTAATTTTGATTTATTTTTTCATTTACATAAATAAAACTAAGCGAGTACAATGTACACGTTTTAGTCTTAAAAAATTCTAACCATCACCTTTTGAATAGTCCTAAAACAGATTTTTAAAAATCATTGTCTAAAACCATCTCGAGTGAAATATCTAAAGCATGAGACAGTTTTAATGAAGGTTGTAAAACGCTCAATGGTAAGAGCATTGCTACGTTGAAGCAGACAATCTATCGATAGCAGGTTCGAATTTCTGCAGCAGTACTATTTTCTTTAATTATTTTTCTTTATTCTGTTTACCTAGACTTGGCCAAATGATTCATTCATCGTGTACTATCAGGAGATCATTTCAAATGAGAATTTCAATATGATAAAACACAATTCATAATCGCATATATATGCACACACAGATATACATGCACATGTGCATGTATATACCAGAGTACATATCTGTGATTCGATGTGTGATGGATTTATTTCATAAATATGCTCGATACAGAAACATTTAGTTAGAGTTGAGGTTTAGATATGGTGAAATGATATATTTGCAACACAGGCAAGCTTATTTTTTGCCCAAGCTTCTTCAGGCAAATGATTCGATTTATCCAGATACTTATTTAAAACCGTTCTTAGGAGGTGCGTGTTTTACCGTTGATCTTCCGATTTTACTTTTACTTTTTTTCTGTTTTTTCTTGTTTATGATTATTTCATTTGTAGTAATTTAGTTCTTAGGGTTTTTAATTGCTTTGATTATTTTAATCAATTTCTTTTAATATTAGTTTTCGCAATATTTTTTCCGTTATGTTATTGGTTTGTGGGGTTTAAAATTGTTTTAGATATTATTCCAGGTAATTTATCAGTTGGTAATTTTTGTGGACTTCTACGATTAATTCATTTTACATTATTTATTTATCTCCTGGGGGGAAGTGATATTTTAATATCTTTGCTTACGGTTGATCGTTATATATTATTTTGGTTGTATTGAAGTATTTCCGACACTTTTTATCAGTCATGTTTACAACCTTTCAGTTAAGTGGAATGGGTTTAACTACAGGAGATATATATTATATAGCAGTTAGCTCTCTACTGGATCTAGGGTTTACTCTTACATTGAGTAAGTTGTTTGCATTTAATTCCTTTCAAATTTTTGGTGGGTTAACTTCTATATATCCAAGATAATTATGAGGGGATAACTCAACTTATTGGATTAAATGGTGGTTATGATTGTTAGGGGTATAATAAGATATATGTGGTGATTGATTTTAGTATACCTGTGTGTAAGGTATTTTGAATAAAAGTTTAATAAGGTTTTTTCTTTAATAAAAAATTTGAGCACTGCCGACTCTTGACAGCTACTTCATTTTTTTCCATTTAGTAAGTCTGTTTTCTTAATAAAGGTGAATTTTTCATTTAGATATGGGTGGCACAGGATTCAATATTCTGGCATGTGTGTGTGTGTGTTTGTTTTAATATTCTCCGTTTTAATTTAGGTGTGAGATTATTATTTTTCGGCCCCCAGTAATGTGTGAATAGTGATGTTTCGCTTTTGTATTTTTCATTTGAAAAGATTAATGTATGGCTGGCTAATCTTAAGATGAATGATGTTTTGATATTCCTATGCAATAATTCGTTTCTAAGGTTTTTCTGTAGGTTTGATATTTCAGCCTACTATACAATGTTAAATCTAAAACATTTGTTTCGCAATGGACACCTATTACTATTTGTAAGATTGCAGTCTTTTTGTTTTTTTCGTTACTAATATTATTCCTTTATTACTTCGTTTCTATGGGGTTTTTATGATTTTTTGAAAATTTGCCATACAGTTTTGACTTGAACATTAAATGGTAGTGTATACCTCTTTGCTTTTGTTGTTGGGTTTTACTCTGTTGGTTTTCACTTTTCATCGTAATTAAAACTAATTTCAGTAGAACCGCTGACCTTTACGTCTTCAATACATTCGTTGCAAATATTGATAGTTATTGTTCCGTTAAAAAGAATTGCACTTCAGCCAAATTCCTATGGAATTACGGATCGTTTTATAACTGCTTTTGGTTGGTTGGATTTCATGTTAACAGAATTTATTTGTTAGGAATTTCATTTCATATATCATTTGTAGTTGTTATCATTCGGATTGAGAATATTACTTAGTATGATTTCTAGTTTAGAGTTAGTTTTCTCATTTCCTTAATTCTTTTTTTATTTTTTGCATTTTTCTCTGCTGCTGCTTTCGAAAACTAACACACTGTGTCTAGGTGAAATCCTAATTTTTTAGAATTTGATTTTCTAGAAAGATT
Source organism: Thysanoteuthis rhombus (assembly GCA_963457665.1). Classification (NCBI taxonomy): domain Eukaryota; kingdom Metazoa; phylum Mollusca; class Cephalopoda; order Oegopsida; family Thysanoteuthidae; genus Thysanoteuthis; species Thysanoteuthis major. The sequence goes on from OY735213.1 coordinate 20,204,792, forward strand.
GAATATAACGTTCGTTAATGATTTTAACATTTCGCCTGAAATTTGGACTTTTCAAGAGCTCTTGTTGAAGAATGTTATGAGGAAACGATGATAAGTTTGCATCAAGCTCTGGAGAAGTCCAAATTTTTTAAGAAACTTTGGTCTCTGTGTGTGTGTGTGTGTGTGTGTGTGTGTGTGTGTGCGTGTGTGTGTCCGGACAGGATGGTTTGGCTACATGTGCCTGGTGAATCTCTCTTCAGAAGAAAGTCATTGGATATTAGAATATATCAAGCCGATCCAAGGAACCTGGTAGAAAAACCAAGAATCGCTCTTGGATGATGTTGTGTGGTCTCTTGAGGCTTCTGATGAGGGTTTGTCTCTTGGAAGTCGTAGCCCTCTTGGAAATCTTCTCTTAACTAATTTTTGGAGCCTCATTGCTTTAAGCTTTGGCACTCTGCTCTGAACATGGCTCTAGTGTGGGGTACATCATTTATTTCCCTTTGATGTACTTGGATGTAGTCATTGATTTACCATTGTTTATGAAGATGATGCATCCATGTGTCAGTTTTTAGCTTGTCTGTGATAGAATATCGTCTTTGTGACATAGAGACCTTCTGCTAAGCCTGGGGAGGATGCGACTATTGTCATTGTACTTTCCTGCTCTGTGCTTCCCTTCATACACCTGTGCAGGAGACGATACCCCTACCTACCCTTGCATTGAAGTCGCTAAGGATTATAACTATCAGTTGCTGGAATAGTTGACAGGAGGTCGTGTAGGTTGGAGTAGAACTTCAGTTTATCTTCAGGGTTCGTTTGGAGAGTAGGGGTGCATATGCTGAAGAGCAAGACGTGTATGTATATATATGTATATCTTTATTTGAAGCGTCAATTTCAGACATTCTTTTGACCACCACAGTATCTGAAATTGTGCGTACATATATGTAAATATGTATGAATGATTTGATTCATGGGCACACAAGTGCTCATGTGCATGTGTTCACCCACCCCCAAACACCCGTATATAATATCGAGTTCCCGTCCCCCCACTCGTCAGTATTTCTTTATGATAACTTTACACCCACCCAACCCAATCTTCCCGTATTTCTTGCATACCTCATAATCAATTCTTATCTCCTCTGATTGGGTTTCTCCTCGGCGTCAATTATTCGTTATTTAATTAATTATTCTGACGACAGGAAACAAAACATCTTGATTCGCCAACAAGTTACAAATGATAACACAAAATTAGCTTTCGCTTGAAAAATCATTTCAACCGAACCAAGAACACGGAAAGAAAGAACAGAGGTTCCCATAAAAAAAAAAAACGATTTTCATCTTGTGTTTTGTTTCTCTATTTCCTTTTACATTTACTTCTTAAATGATAATAGATGAGAGAGTGATGGAAAGCACTTTAACAAAACTTCAAAGCGGTAAAATATATTCAAAAGAGTAATATTATTAGTAAGTAATAGAGACGTATGTGGAGGAACTGTCTGAGGGCTGAGAGATTACGTACGTTTCATTGGTGCCTAGGTATGATATAGGTATCAATAAATTAAATCACTTGAAAGATATCAAGAAATACATTGACACTAAATGAAAGATAATCTTGCTTGCTCCTATCGCTTCCTCGAATATAATGGAAAAATATTGGTTTAAGTATCTAAGAACATTTGAATGTCATCTGAGTAGATAATGTCCTCTTTTGGCGTTTTTTTTGCAGCTGGAAAACCAGCCACCATCATTGCCAAATGTTTCAACTTCTTATCTTCATAAGGTGTGGCAACTCAGGAATAAGTACCATAGTTAGCATTAAGTTTTTCTCTTCACATTCCAATTGTCAACTTAAATACTTATGTATTTGAATTGGTTTGTTCGTCCACCTGTTCAGCCCAGAGAGTAACGCCAAAGCGAACAGTTTGGTTAAATTAATGACGACGATCCAGCGTGATTTGAACTCGCAGCCAGGCGGTTGATAGTCACTCACGGTAAGATAACACATAGTATACAAGTGTCTAAATTTCGCTGACATGCTCATCGGAATTATCCATCATCATCATCAGCAGCAGCAGCCTTTTAGTGTCTGTCGTTGGACTTAGACCTTCCCCAAATTTCGCAAGTTGTACATGACATTTGTTTCATTAAAGTTCATATGGAAACCAACTTCCTCACTTTTTTCGTTCAGTCTGTTGCTCATCATGAGAAGGTCACGAAGAAGAATGCCAAAAACGTATAGAATTAGGTTTTGTCGATAGAATCGTGGCAGTTAAATAAGAAGAGAGATTTGAGAAAATCAGGTGTGAAAATTATTCGTGTGCACCTCATGAAATTGGAGATGGCGTAAAATGTGACAATGTAAAAATGATGATTGAAAACCTTTTGAATTTTGAAAGGGCGTAGATTTTTAAAATTATTTTTCCAATCATTCAAGAAAGGGACCCATACCGTTTTCAGTATTGGCTAAATTTGCCAAGGGATAACATTCACGTAACTTTCTTTTGCTTCTTTGGAAGCTATATTTTTTTGGTATTTCTGATACATCCAAATTATCTCAACGTATATTCATATCAATCCGTGTATTAAACAAATAATTGAATATTTGAATACCTTTAGTTTGAAGAGTTTGTTTATTACAGAAATAATTGAAGATTTAAAGAATCCGCGTATCCAAACGTTACAAAAAAATCACATATGCTCATTTATAAAAATGCAACCATTAAATAATTCCATTGATATTTTTCAAATGATAAATAAAGTTAATGTAAAGATACACATACAAAGTGATAAGATTCATTTAATTCTACTTTATTCAATTATTTTTTTTCGAATTTATATCTTTTCTCAAAAGAAAACAATTATTATTAACAGTTCCCGATTCTGATGTCTTTGAATGCTTTCAACATGAATATATCTCTGCTCAAAAGGCAAAGTTTTCTTAAGAGCAGACAAAATTCTCGTATATGATTTTCCTTAGCAAAAATCGACAAGGATTTAAAAAGCATGAGGCCCTTTAACAGAAGATAAATTTTCAGTTCTTATCTAACAAAGGACGATTTGAATGATATATGTTCTATTCCGAATGACGAAATGAAGATATTTTTCCCTTGTAATTATACCCCTATCCAACCTTAAATTATTTGAAAGCTATAAAACAGATATGTACATGAATAACCCCGTCATTTTTCACAGGAACTATGCTTTTCACATATATTATATGCAACAAGTATGTTTATTTTTTTACCGTCACATTATCAAGGGAGATAACTATCAATTTTCGTATTGTGAAGTAGTTTCTCTCCCTTTTTACTAATGCGTAAAAAAAATCTGGGTTCATTCTTGTTGACTATCAATAAGAAAATGCAGACTGAAAAATTCTCCAAATACTGCCGTCATTCTTCTTTACTGCTTGCTGTAATCAGTAAACCACCATTTATTCATCTGGCTGTTCTGAATTGAAATCCTTTGATTGCATCATTATCATTGTTTCCTCCTCAAATTGTCATTTGCTCTTCAGTTTCTCCCCTTGCCACCGATGGTGCTATTTCGGCTTATATCAAGCAAATGCTTTTATCGCAAAAAATGATCGTTCCAACGAGTAGTTTGTCTTTTCATTAGAGATTCCTTATCATCAAATCTTCATGGGCAACCATGAACTCCTAGAAGGTAAAAACAATCATGGCTAGAAAACAATTTTTGTCGAATCCTTTTACAAAACATTTCCCATCGTCCACTTGAATTCTGTTCGTAAAGCAACTCAATCTTCCCAAATGACAGCCTAGTTCCTCTCTTTCTTATCAATCTCCGAAACAATCCAATTCATTCAATCATTTGGGGCAGAAAATAACGTCTGCCAGACAGGAGAATTCAATCTTTTTCCGGTCAGACATTAGTACAGCCTTGCATATTTACATTTTACATTAGTCATATTGAATACGCTAGAACAAACTACAAGACAAAGTTTGCATTTTTTTAAAGAAGTCACAGAAAGCTGTTTTAAAAGTGAGCTTATATGAAATAACATCTACAATTCCTTCTTTGAAGGAGAAAGTTTTTAAACATTAAAAAGTTGAAATAAATAGAATTTATACAGTATAACAACAGAATCGGTCGCAACATTACAATATATTAAGCCTTCCATTTTTAACATTTCTCTTGATTATAACTTTGAGGACAGAAAAAAACATTCATTTTAGATGAAAACCACCTTCCTTATCACTTCACCTAGCACAACACCTATCCATAAATCACGCACGTATCAGACAACGGATTGATTACTAATTGTGGTGGCGACTCTTTTTCAGCAGTTTATCAACTACAGTAAACGAAACCGTTTTAATTTTTCAATCATCGGTGATCTTTCTTACATGAAACAAATACACTGGGAATTTTATGTCTACAAACAGTTTTGCTACTTTAGGTACCAGTTTGTCAAATGATCGTATTGATTAATGTTGGATTTTCAAACTCAGCTTCCTAGATTATTTTTGATGGGTTCGCAGCTGCAGATCAGATGAGTGATATTTTTTTTATCTCTACTCAACAACGAAGTCCCTTCAAGTCCCCCAGTTATATTGCCCAATGTGACCAAAAAAAAGAAAAACACTGTTATTTCTAGATTTTTGAGTCCTCTGAATCATTATATGTATGTTCTATTAGAGGGAGAACGAGGTGGAGATAAGAGTGATTAATAATGATGTTCACTGTGTGCTTATCTGGAGATACCCTTCATGTCATAATCAATCAGATTTGATTCAACCTGAATGCTGCAAACTTGGCAGAGACAGAAAAAAAATCAGCAAATATTCAAGGCAATATTTGCAATCAATACCAATATACGTAAAACAGGAAATAGCATTTCAAGGAAATGGGAGTAAACATAGACGGAGGATATTTGAACAATTTAAAGTAATGTAATGATATTGCATTATTAGCAGAAACTGCGGCTGATCTACAAAGGACGTTAAGTGATCTTAATAAGAAAGGCCAAAACATGGGGTAGGAGATGGACAGAACAAAGACAAAAGTAATGTTCGATAATGAAGTACCGAGAAAAACCATAAGAATTGAGGGTGAAGCTGTTGAAGTTGAACTATGCATTTTCCTAGGTCTGGTGATAAAGGTGATAAAAATCACCGAAGTGAAATAAGACGGTGCATTACGAATGATTGGAAAACATTCGGTATAAATAGAGACGTGTAGGAAATCAAATGCCAATACGTTTAAAATGTTAAATATACGGTTAATGCTGTATACTGGCTGTGATGTATGGGTGATACATTTGGAAACCTAGAAAACCCTTAGAAAATAAAGTCAGAGCCACATAAAGGGTAATGGAAAGAGTAATGTTAGAAATAACTCTTAGAGAAAGAAAAAAAAACACCTAACATGGATCTGAGAAAGGACCAGGATGAAAGATACAATTAAAGTGAATGAGCAACAAAATGGAGGAGGGCATGGCACATGGCGAGTAAAAAGGAAAACCGATGGAGTTAAACGAAAGGTACCCGTTGGACAGTAAACGAAGTAGAGAAAGACCAGACACAGGATAGAGAGACGAGTCAAACATGACAGAGGCTTCAGAAACCATGCTCGCCATGGAAAAAGATGGGAAAGGCCTTTGTCCAGCAGAGGCTAATGATGGTGATGATGATGGTATATACGAGAGTAGCTCAATAGATCCGTAGCCTGATATTATCATTAGCTGGATTTTTAGTCGAAATTTCACTGTATAATTTCAGTTTATGTCGTCTATAAAGAAGCATTGAAAAAGAAGTATATTATGTTGAAAAATAACTAGCCGAGGTGTAAAATGAATGTTCGTTGGGTTTCAGACTTATTGATGAACTTATGTGTGAAGAGATGTATGCTGAAAAATAAAATGAGGGAGACAATGAAAGGGTAAATAATATCAGAGGATGATGATCTATTCAGGTTTTATTACTTGTAGTTATTACGAGTGGATATTGGTTTTTTGTGTCTCGAATGGCTTAATATGCAGACGTGTGTTTCCGAAGGCACAAATCGGTGTAGATAACAATCTAGTATATATTAATGTATGTCATGACGTACATCAAACTATAAGATAATGTATTGGAGTGAGTGATTAATATTCTCCCACACGTCAGTTGATAAAAAGATGTCTGACAGTCAGAGTATATATATATATATATATATATATATATATGTGTGTGTGTGTGTGTGTGTGTGTGTCTACGACTGGTTGCACGGCAAGATGTAAAGTTGCAACCCATCAAAATGGACCTTATTGTGCATATGTGAGCAGATTCTTTCCCGAGGGATTAATCTGCGCGCAGAGAGGCGCTATTGAATGAGTTTGTGTACTGTGTGATTATTGCATCCACTATTCAGTCTTGATAATGGGCTGACCTACTCTTCACCTCTCATGCAGGGATGTTCAGCAGAACATTGCGTCACCGCGGTCTGTAAGCTCCCCTACAGTTCATATTTCTCTCCCTGCTGCCTTCAACGAGGATATCTCAAATCGTAGACAACATTAAGGAGTACTCAACAGGACAGCCGATGGCGATCCCAAGAGAAGATTTTACAGACTCTTTTGGAAATTCGACACTTGGATAAGTGCATGAGGTCCCAAGAAGGACTATAATGAAGAAAAATGAGTCAACATTACCCGAGGCAGCCTTTTTTCTTTTCGTTACTGGATACCTTCAGGACACATATATGTACTTGTACGTGTATGGATTGATTGATACGTTATTCTGTTTAGAAATGAACATTGATCGTATCTACACGTGTTGATAGACATTGATTGGTTTTATCTGTCATTGAAATTGAAAAGTTGAAGAAATGGTAAGACATGTTATTGATATTCCGATACTCAAGAAATAAAGAAACAAATAGAGTCGAGGACAGAAAATTTTAAAATTTCGACGCATAGAAAATAGACAAAGAAAGAGAGAATGACTGGCAGAAGGCAAGAAAGAAAGAAAGAAAGAAAGAAATATCAATCGTAGTAATGAAAGGAAAATAGAATGAAACAGATGGATTGAAAGACTGGTTGAAAGAGAGAAAGAAACAAACAAAAATATATAAGCAGAGAGAGGAAGATAGAGAAGATAAAAATACAATTTTGTGAAATGATGTTATAATTACTTATCTACAAATACTTATGTTTGCGTGAGTGGTTGTCTTTGTTGAAGTTTCTCTTAACTTCCGTATCATTACCCATTCCATAGAGAAGCATCCAGTTGAAAACCATTTTCGATCAAAAAAAATTCAGCAAAAAGACTCGAATCTATTTCGTTTTATTTCCAGGAAGAACGGAAAAAAACTACACTAAATGAGAAATGCAAACCATATTTTTGAAACACAAAATTTCGCCAGTTTCGCTTTCAAACTTTGATTCTCAAGTTTACGCAGAAAAACCCATTTCTTCAGCAAACCTGATTTTAAAGCCAGTTGTGATTGGACGTAATATTTCATGTCACTGTAATAACACTTGTTATACAGTGGTTGGATTTTACTGAATTTCTCTGGGGACTCAGTGAACAAATAGACCTACCCCTCAAATTCCTGCAATCTAAGAGCATTAGATCAAAGCAGTATCAAACGTAGAAATAAATTTAGGTAAGCAGATTTTCCATGATATTGGGAAGAACAACATTTCAAGTCCCCAGGTTTATTCCTTGGACTTTTCAAGATGGCCACCAAATCCTTTAAAATACCCACTTCTCGTTCATTATTTATCTTAGACAAGGTTTCTCAACGGTTTTTAGTAATGTCGGGCGTGTTTGATAATAGCAAAAGAGCACAATAATTAAGTGATGTAAGAATCCAATTAGCATGTACAGATTATAGTAAAGTGTTTACTTTGACAGTACGATCATATATCGCATAGTGAATATTATTGAAAATACATTTGATCTGCACCAGATTAAAATATTCTTTGTCACACCTTCCCTCCTGTAGATCTGGATCTGGCTTGGGTTCTAGTGGATATGCTTAGTATTTTTACTTGGATGGATGCAGGTACTTCAACACTTTTTTCACAACGACGCGATGTATGATTATTCTTCCGTAATAATCTGCCATTCGTAGGAAAATAGACTGTATACCATTCTGATACAAAAATGATTTGTTTCAAAATAATCCAATTGTCTTATATGTAGTGAGAAACTTATCATAGGAATGTTACCATTGCCTTCGATGCTTATGATGCACCTCCTCCTACCAAGTCAGCTGAGTAAAACCAGAGAGCAAAGAACATACCGTGCTGATATTGTAGTTACACCTACTTTGTTATAACGACGATTCACAGTGCATACCTCAGCAACAACTGCAACAAATCGAACCTTATGATATTGACCTCATATATTTAGTACAATGGTATCACTGCGAAATGATAGTCAGATGCTGATGTATCAATACTTTCAACGGTACTCAGTATAGCCAAATCTGGCAATGATCAACCTGGGTAATTGTTGGAACAGATATGTTCCTTATGTGTTAGCAAGGGTATCATCATGAATGGATCTGTTTATGCTATTTCCACAGCAATACTGTAATTCTCTACAACAGTTCCAGCGTGCACTGGGGAGTACAGAACAGCACATCTGCACGCAATAACAGGATGTGATACCACATCAACACTTTACCGACGAGGGGATGTGAAAGCATTAGAACTAACCCAGACAGAGGATTTAAAATTGAATCCTCATATGAATGTACTTGCACTAACTTCCAGCATTCATGACGGTATTGCCACTGCAGGGGACCAATTTCTACTCAAACGGTGCTAAAAGGTTTGCCACTCTTAACAAGTATAGATATGTGGTATATAAACAATCAGTGGTTGAAATATCAGTAAGTGGTATCTGCACATTATGTAGTCGTCCACTAACCAATGCAGTAGCAAAGCAGAACCATTATATTTTCAAGTTCAGTAATTGGACACCATATTGAAAATAATACTTTTTCAGTCGTACTGCTAAAACCTCGTCTCGGATATATATTGAACCAATGGGGCTTTTAATATTTTAATCTGTTGCAGATCAAATGTATTTCCAATAATATTTACCATGCAATTTATGATCACACTGTCATAGTAAGCACTTCACTATGATATGTACATGCTAATTTGATTCTAGCATCACCTAATTTGTGTTCACTTTTACTGTTATCAAACGCACCCGATACTTCTGAAAACCGTTGAGAGTTCATGTCCAAGATGAATAATATCCGAGTAATAAGTATCTTAAATGATTTGGTGGCCATCTTGGACGCCATACTGGAAAAGCTCAAAGGAAAAACCCAAATACTTATAATATGTTGTTCCTCAGTATATCATGGATCTATTCTGAAAAAAAATCAGCTCAACTAAATTTATTAACACGTCAAATGGTAGTGCTCTTCAACTAACATGTATGTGGAAAAAGTTGTAAAAAAGTTTTGTGAGACTTAATACTAAAAATTATAATTAGAATATTTCTATTTCAAGAGTTTTAGATTCACGTAAATGGATGCAATGATTGCAGATGAATCTTATCAGCCTACTTGTGAAATTCTATAGATAATGAAGATATTCCTTCTTTTCATATTTTACTACTGTAATGAAGTAACCCCCCGCGAGAGATGAGCGAATATTGGTAGATATCCAGGTAGATAGATAAAGATATAATTAAATGAAGGGTGTCGACAAATATCTAGGTAGAAGAGATACAGAAAAGTGTTTTCACGGACACTGCCCATATCCTTTGTAAAGAACGGCTCATGTAAATATTTCGTTTACGTACTGTTTCTTGTGTAGCCTCCTGTATTGGTCATGTATTGACGACTCTTTTGTATATATGAAATGCCAGTGTCAACTAATGAATACTTCTAGACATCAAAAGGAAGAAGAAGAGGAAGATGATGATGAATTTATGTAATTTCCTTGTCAGCTTGATCGTCGGGTGATCACAATGAAGTATAAATATTGGTTAATTACGCAAATCAAAGATTGGTACCTGTTCTTACGTCATGAAGAAAAAGATATTCTGCGATAGATGATAAAGGTTAACAAGGGTTGATTAAGGATGGGTTAATGACGTAAAATAACAAAGATATATTCATAATTAAAAAAAAATAAAGACACCAGAAAATGCAAAGCATCTAGTCTGCTCCAGAAATGGGTCAAAGACACTGATAGAGGTCCTCAGGTTTTACATCGAGTGGTTCGAATACCATAGCAATTACACAATACACACTATCTTACAAATCTTCAACGTAAAAGAATTTCATAAAACTGGAGACTGTTCGATGAATTTTAATAGAGCCACAAACTAAATTGGCTGGTCATGTAGCAAGGATATCAAACAACCATTGAATATCACGACTCACTACGTGGATTCCCTGAGACTATATGCTAAACTGCAACCGTGAGAAACTATTCAAATTCCAATAGTACTGGCTCCATGACGCTCACGATAGAGATGTGTGGCGAATCTTGGAGATAGTCTATGTTTATGGACGAATACTGTTTGCTTTAGGCTCCATTCTCTGAATGCATTCAGTTTGCCTCTACTGTTCAACCTTAGGGAGCCAAATAATCCACCTTCATCAACCAAGCAGCTCAGAGATATGTAAAAAAAACACGCAGTCCATAGTTTCTAGTCTCTTAACCAGTCCCCAATCCAGCGTATACACACCTAACTATACACATCCAGTAAGTTCCCCAGCCCTTACAAAAGGGAGACAACACGATACATCACCTTGTGGTCCCCATCTTCTGACATAACAACACCACCACTGAGCACTAACTGTTTGGGGAATCTTTGTAAAAGATGTTTAAAGTCTTCTTTGTAATGTCTACCTTCGTAACAAACAATTGTGTCTTTTTGCTTTTCTCAATTCATCTATGAACATTAATCTTTCCTTATATTAAAACGGCTCACTGAAGATTTATCTGGCCAAGTACATCAAACACAGTTCGAAAATAATGGGTTTTATAATCAAATACAGAATGAAAATCGCCTATACTTCATAGCTATCCTCTCATCATAAAAGTCTAAGATTTAATTATAGTTATTTCGGGTAGATTCCGTGTGCAATCACAGTATTTTGAATGAAGTTAATTTGGAAGTGCACTGGATTCTTGTGAGTGGGTCTACCACTTATTCTTCCTGTTCAGTTTGTCAGTATGTTTTTCTTTACACCAAATCGTACCAGAGGAAAAAATATGCAAACCCTCCAGAATATTAATACCAATATGACCTAGAAATTAAGTGGTTCCTCGCGCTTCCAATTGTTTTGTTAACAAGCACGATGAGAGAATTTAAATTTTTGATTGGAAGTTTCGCATCTATAATTCACCAAATTCAAATTTATTTTCAAAAGACTCGTTGCGACTAAACGTAGAATTTCTCTCTTGATTAGCAAGAAAAGAAACAGAGATGACGGCCAGATATTATGCTGACAGTTCCTGATATTTTTATCAAATTGTTGCTGAAACATTTAAAAGATTTTCTGTGCATTAATTACGCGTGTCGATCACCTGTCAGAAAAGAATCGAGAAAACTGACAGAAACTAATACGCTGCTTAATCTAATATTAATTTATTTCGTCAGAAATGTTATTGATCATGCTGTCTTAGGCCATTAATTCTCTAGGTCAAACAGCTATATCAACTTCATATTTAGAATTTACTTTGTATTGCTGTCTGGTCTAGAGAGTTAATGGTCGAGACAGAATGGACAATAATCTTTTATTACCGGCAGGGATGGACCGTTCAATCAAATGAAGACATTAGAGTAGTGGTTATCAAACTTTATCGTATGACGACAAACTAAAAAATATATTTCACTTACGCGGAACACCAACTCCTTACTCGATTGAAATATAAATACATAATTTACTATTCGATCAACATCCTGCGTCCACACAGTTGTAAACGTTGAATTTGTTATGAAGGAGCATAAACCGACGCGTTGTAGAAATCGAATGAATTTGACAAAAACATTTCGGTAGGATATGAACGAAACTTACTTATCAGCCTATGATATACGTACTTGTCATACCATTTCCCTTTCATCTGTCACTAGAAAGGTTTAGATCACACAAAATCCAGTGATAAACCTTCTAGACTAGCATCTTTGAGGCAGAAGCAGGACGGACATAATGCCGATAGGGAAAAAGTTCGAGGCTTGAAATACGTTCGCATTTTGAGAAAAATTCAAGCAATACACTTGGGAGATAGTTGCAGAACTCTGCCGTGCCACAGTTCATAGTTCGAAAACCACTGCATGAGAATGTTTACAACGAACAACAACCCCTTTGCTCAAAGTGCTCCAACGAACTGTTAAGAAAACATCTTACCTCATTATTAAAATGGGGAAATGATTTTTTATACACAACGTTATTTGCTTGAAAAGTTTCCAAGATTGTTTTTCACACTGCTTTTCGGGCCTGATGCGACTGAATCCATTTAATCGTGAACAAAGGTGGATGTGTATCTGCGTGTGTCAGCAAGGCCTATGACGGGGGATGCAGTCAGAACATTGCATAGGGGCCAAGAGAGCCAAGATGGGGCCCTTGAGCGTTTGAGAGCTGAATGTCGAAACTGCTGTCGATACAAAATATCCATTAGTAAAATAGGTTGATTCTATCGTTTACTAGCAGGCTTATCCAGCATGGTGTGCTGAAATGGTTCCAGCAGATGAAAACAGAATGGCTTAAGGTCGAGTGGGTCTATGCAGTGAGCATGGTTGTAAAAACAGCTTAATGCCTCCTTATAAAATTCCTTTTGGAGGTCCTGTGTGAACATCTGCCACTCATCACAACAAAATCTTAAAGCTGTTTTAATATCAATGCCAGTGTCAAGATTCGATTAGCTAACTCGGTCTTGACTAAGAATAAGCTACTCCCGAATCACACGCTTATATACATAGACCAACAGTCACAATAAGTCACGACTTCTTGTAACTTTTCGCCAAGCATTCAGTTGCATGTGAAACAAAATGTAACTGCACATGAAATCGTGCAGATGGTATCACGTGACATGATTAAAGTTTATATGATATCAAAAAGACAATGTGACTGAGACAAAACAACTTGGCTGTAATTTCTATACGCCCATAAAATTATCCTGAGTTCAAGATTATTGTATCATTATTTATATAGGCACATGTATTTAGTTAGACCCCCTACACACACACATATATATGTACATATATACGTCTCAACTCAAAATTCCCGTCTTATCTACTCACGGATCTGCTCTTTTTTCAACGTGACAGTTACGTTATTTAAGAAATTGATATATATGATCCGATATAATGATAACAAATTATATCATATAGAAACTCTTTTTTTACATGACCACATGTTATCACACGGTAAATGTACCTTTTGGCTATGAGAACGTAAATAAAAAAACAATTAAAGAAAATGGGGCTCCTGCAGGAATTAAACCTGCGACTGATAGGGTAGTTGCTTAAGCGTAACATGGCTTTTACCATTGAACTAAACAATCACCGGTAATGTAAAGGTCCAAATATCTGTCTACACTTCAGATTCCCTTCTTGCTTATTTGCGGTCTATATCTGCTTTGCATATGATCTGACAGACTGATTATAAATTTCGGCCGTTTATCTCAATGGTGAAAGCAACGCTACGTTGAAGCATATATATATATATATATAGCGCTCTCTCTCTCTCTCTCTCTCTCTCTCTATATATATATATATATATATATATATATATATATGTGTGTGTGTGTGTGTGATGGACTCTTTCGACGTATGAGGGTACTACAAAGTGGAACGATCCAGTCACTGAATTATAGAGAAGGCAGCTGACTAGACTACAGTCACTCGTACCTTCAACGCAACTACAATGATGAACTCAGCGTGACAAGGCCGCATCATTGCAGCTACAGGTACTGTCCATCCGAGGGCTTCCGTATAGTTTCCTCTCCCAATTTCCCTCACAAGGCTTGGTCGACCCGAGGCTGTCGTAAGGACACTTGCCAAAGGCGTCCCCCGTGTTAGAATTCGAGTCCCACCGAAATTCAAATTCCTCTAGGATTCGAACCCTGGACCTTACAAGTCCAAGTTTGCGACTAAGACCACTCAGCTATACGATATTGCATGCGCTAGCAAAAATATACACACCATACTATATCAGGTGTAGCGGAAAATAATATTTTCAAATTAGAAAATGACATACCTTTTTTATCAGGAAACATTTGTATATCTGATCAATTGCATAACCGCCTTTGTTATTTAATGTAATGATAGAAGATAAAAATAAGAATCAGCCATACATCTTGCTTATTAGACAGATATCAGCGAACAGCTTCGAGGATGCTATTATCATTCATCTATTAAAATTTTCTGTTGGACAACGAATTAGATGTGAAGATTATTACTATATGTTATCAATAAAATATTAATCGAATTTTCATCAGAATATAATCAGTAGTGGAATAACCAATAGGCTGAGTCGACTTGGGCTTAACCACCAGAAAGTGGGGCTTAGAACAATAAAAATGGTTTATTTAAGGAGACAAAAATGGTTTTATTGAGTGCACACATGAGTATTTTGAATAATTTTTCAGTACTTCTGCCTGTGAAGTAAACATATAGTACAACGTACATAGTATAACAATATAAGTCATTTAATGTGAACATTCAGGAAAGTTCTAGGTAGAGAGACTAGGTTAGGGGGCATTATCAAAGCTCATTTTGAGGGTCCAAATTGTAGATAATCCGCCATAAATTATAGTGAATGAGATTTGTACTGTATCACTAACACTCTACCCAAGCTTTCTCGTCTTATATTGACTTACAAGCTATTGTAATGACGATGTTGCTGAATGCAAGGTGTATTGCAGCCACTCTTTTTTTGATGCGCTAACACCAAAGTGACATTAACAGTTCAACTGTTTGCACTATCTAACGCAAGACTAAGCAAATTTGCCTCTACGCACAGAAAAAAAAGCGCAGACATATTCCATTTAGAGATTACAATATACAAGCCTGCAAAGAATATCGCAATGAGATTTTAAAAAGACATCTCTGCTAAGCTCTTTGTTCAAATGCTGTGTAACGCTCCTCTTTCTTATCTCAGAAGCAGTAAAACATTAATCAGATTTTGACAGTCTTCACATTCTTGAATGTTACGGCCGAATCACGTTGAATACGCAGGTTCTCATATAAACAGCGAAGTTAAGATACCTTAAACCCAGTCAGTACTCAGATGGGTGACCAACTGGGAATACCAGATGCTGTAAGTAGCTGGGGATCATGTACAGAGCCTCCCTTTGAGATTTTGTTGATCCCTGATGAGAGCGATCTCTACACTACGCTCATAAATGCAAACTAAAGACTCCCACTGACCATCACCTTCCTGTACAGGAACTTTCTGACTGACCTGGCTGCGAGCCACAACAGATGGGTGAATGGGTTCTTCAATACTAGAGCAATTGGCTGCAAAAACGATTGTTTTTTATGTTCTGGTATTCTTCCATGTTTTAATATTTGTTTACACTGCAATGTTGTCTTCTGACCGTATTCTTGTTGAACAGGGAACAGAAATGGCTGAGAACCAAATAAAAATAATCTGAGTGAGATAAAGGGTAGAATTAGTCACATAAATGACTGAATTTGATTATTCTGAACAACTTAAGATATAATCAATTTCGAAACCAAGAGAGAAAAAAGAAGGTTCAAATGGAAATTTTGAATTTTGAATTGAAATGAGGTGAAAAATCTTTAGATTTTAATCGAGAAAATTTAACCAAATTGTGTTGATACACTTATTAACAACAAAAGTTCAATGAGCTTACTCAACTGCATATACAAACTTTCTACCAAAGTGATCACCAACTGTATCATAAAAACGCTAAATAAAAACCAACCACGGGGACAAGCAGGCTTCAGAAGAAGCTACTCCATTCGGGGAATCAACTTATAAAGTAGCAGGTTAGAAAATGCCTCTCGCTGTTGCATTTCCAAACCCTTCATAGACTGTCACGAAATTATCTCGATAAACTTGGTCTGGGCGAATGGAGGAATCAGAATAGACGAATTCCCAAATAACCTCAAATTTGCTCAAGATACCGTCCTTTTTTCTGAAAACATTTATGATCTACAAATAGAAAGTCGGTCTTCGTATGACCTTTAGTTGAACTAATGTCAACAAACATGTTGAGGACCAAAACATAACGATCTACGTGAAATCCTCAAAAGCTGGAGAAATCAAGCGAAGACTTTCTCTAGGTTGGGAGGTTTTCGGAGGAGGAATCTCAGCTCTCATGAAAAAGAAAATCCGATTAGGTTTGAAAAGAAGTTGATATTCATCTATTGAGCTGAAATATGGAACCTGAGAAAAAGATTTTCTCTCAAACTGGGAACCATGCAACGTTACCTAAGGAGGCTCAGACAAAGATCACAAAATAACACAGTATGTTATAGAAAAAAACGGGTTAGAGATATCATAGAAGTTTATTTGAAAGCCCAAATGGCAATGGGCAGACCATGTTGCAAGAGTGTCAGACAACCACGGAACAATGTCTCACAAGATGGATACACAGAAATTATATGTGGAATTACGATCGGCAGAAAATAAGATGGCAAGACGATTTAATCAGGTTCCGAAAATATTGGCGCTGCAACGCGCATGATAGAGATACGGTGAATTTTTCAGGGGGTCTATGTCAAACCACAGGGGTTAAAATACTGCTGCTGCTGATGATAGTTACCTTGGGCGTCGAATTTCATTTTTCTAAGGAATGAGAGAGGTTGGGTAAAGAGGATATATTCGGGTCATATCTTATCAGCAATCTTGTTACTAAAATAATACCATCTTTTTATATGGATACAGTAAGTTACATACAGTGTCAGTATGCTTTATTGACTATAAGTGTTTAACTTCCAATATCCTTTACCCTGGGCGTTAAGGTCTGGTCCAAACACCACTCTTACCCCGTCAGAGGACGCCCAGTCAGAGTTGCCAATTTAGATGTGAATTTTTCAATCTTCTGGAGGTCACTCTAAAATACGAAAACAATATCAAAAACATCTAAATATGGTCAACAGAGGATTCACTAATTCGAAAAAAATGAAAAAAAAAACGTCTAAATTGGCAACCCTGCGCCCAGAATACCAGCATGATTATGCCTTTCATAAGCACATCTAATTATAAAGAGTAGAGCCATCATATAAGATTGAAATAATTAGTTGCTGTCAGTTGATGAACATTTGGATCCAGGGAACGAGAAAGATTTTTACCCAAAGTTTTTCGATAATTTTTTCCTAAAATCTTTTCACCGTCAATGTTTCTTACTACGTGTAGAAAGGGATACGCAGACATTTATTTCAAGCTAACTCCTATCCCGCAGTATAAAGTTATGTTCGCAGGAGATAGATCGTGAAGTGTCCAGACCAAATAGTGATACATGAAATGAACTTTTCTCATGAAATAAATTCGATTTAGAATTCACGATGACTAAGGCTGTGCTAATTCTGAAGGTACATACTTGGAAAGGGCATCACTTTATGGTGTGTGTAACGGCCTATCATAATTTTCATGGAAAATGAATTTACTACCCATCCCCCGACATAAACTTCGGCTTCGAAGTATTTCGGTTACTTTTCTTCAATAGGGACACTTCAGATATTTTCCATCTACATTTAAATTTTTCAAAGCTCAGGGATCAAGGGAGATAATTCAAATAACCTATGAAGAAAGATCTTCAATGTTTTATTTTTATAAGATTTCTCGAGAATCGCCATTCAAGAAAACTTCAATATTAATGTTGAATGTATCTGGCAAGTATCAACAATGACCAGTTGTCGAGTGATAAAGCATACGCATACATACACAGACAGAGATTTATTCAATTGTAGTTAGGGGACATCATTTCAAATGAATATTCATGGGATTCATTCAATAAATTCTACAAGCGGTGGAAGGTTTCCAATTTCCTCATGCAAAATTCTATCCAAATCAGTGATTTGTCTATAAAAACATCTACATAGATATTTGGCTTGGGGCAAAATCTATTCTCATTCTCTTGAACGAATCTATCACCATTTTCCACATGTTCCCTTATCGAGAATTGACTGGAAAAAAGAAACGGCAGCTTATAACTCTTCTCACAGATATCAATCTTATTCATTTTTATTGTGAGATGGAATATTGTAACCTATTGTACTAATCATGACTGCGATTTACCCACATCTTGTTTTTTTAGCTGTTTTTGTCACATTTCAAATCGATCCGTCACTCCTCGGCAGCAAGAAAACTGCTTCAATTGTGGATTTCCGAATTCTGCAACACCGGAAAGGCAACCAGTCTATCACAACACGTCAAGGTAATTTTCGATTTGTTTATCAGAGGAATTATACTGTATTAGATGTATCTCGGTATAAGATATAGTTCATTTAAGAGGCATGATTCCATGAATGAATTATTCTATATTTTGAACCTTTCAAAATGATTTACACTCTTTGAGAAAATCCCAAAAGATTTTGGCCAGCGTTTTCTTAGCATTTGCTTATTTCAATCATTTTCATAATTGTGTAGGTGCATGGTAAAACAGTTGATAATAGCCACAATAAAATTGAACCCATATCTTTAGGGTCTAAACTTAAATAATTGTAGTAAAAACAAATTTTGTATATAACACGGAGACTTTGAGCATGGTTCATTCACAGCGATTGAAAAATAAATTACTTGTATGACATAAAATCGAAGATGCTTCGGGACTGTATAAATTTTCTAAAAGATAGTCACCCTTATTGTAATTGTTGCTCACTTTGGTAGAGATATTTGGATTCATGTTGGAGTTTAATTGTCACATGTACCTATTGGTGAGCAGTGCTGGATAATAGAGGGCGGAATGAAAGAGATAACTGAGCCAGCAACAACAGAATTGAACATTTTGTCTGTATGAAACAGACAGATGATGTACGCAAACTGATGTCTCCATACATTCGATTTTCATTCCTCTTTTTTTTGAGACGGTTTTGCAAATTTTTTTTTGGGGGGGGGGGGCTTCTGTCTGTTACTTTATAGTTTGGTCTGGACTGATGTGTAAGTCACTCTTTCTGTAGCCATCAGTTGAACCTCTCAACTTGGCTGCTTCTTATAGGATCTTTCTTTTGTTGCCTCGGTTTTCCATGGCTAGTTTCAGTACCCACAGCCACTAGCCATCATCAGAAATGTTCTCTTTTCCTTCAAAACCTCTGTATAGTCCTGATGTCTGCGGTAATGTTCAGTTCTTCCAAAATCATCTGTTTGACATTCTCTTGGTCTTCAGCTGCTGCTACTTTCCCCTCTCAGAAGACTCAAACACTCCAGAAACAAATAAATCTATTTTGATTGATTCAATTTCACGTTGTTCTTTGAATTCGTCCCTGGCTATACTTTTGGAAACTTTGTTTACATGGTTTGTCTCTATTGATGGCTGTGATGCTGCAACAGTTGCATTCTGTTGTAAGCCAGTTTTTGTTTCACTTAACATCGTAAGTGTCTTTCGATAACTCTAAGCATTTTAGACAGTACTATCGAAGTCATAGAACGTAGCGTCAACGTTTGATTTTAATTTACAATCACATGACACACACACACTTTCTTCTTTTGATTCTGAGTCTGAAAAAGACAAGATGAGCCAGGGTTTACTGCAATGATCTGTTCAATAGTTCGGGTAGTGTCATCGCCTCGTCAGCTATGCTAGATCATCCCTTCGTTAGATTCAAAATATGAGCTCATTATTAAAAATTTCTCTCTTAATTGAAATACAGTTTATTCAAAACTGATATATCTGGTTTTATTTTTCCCGGAATTGATTTCCATTTAAAACATTTGCTCAAAAATTAAATCATTTTTTTTAAATGATTTACCAAAAACTGAAAATCTGTTATATGCATTCTTACATAATCCTTATTTATTTACTTAAATCCATTATTTATTTTCTCCACTTTATTACCTGATTTCTTTTAGATTTTGTCGTAACCGGTCGTTTGGGCAATTTTTCTAGCCTTGAATATCCGTTATCACTTGCTTATTATCTATTCAAAAGGCTTTAAAATTTATCATTTCATCAGAACTGAACTAGAAATTTGACATTTCGATCAACAGACACACACATACGCACACATACGCACAAATAGATAGATAGATGCATACATACATACAAAGTACATACATAGCAAATTAAGCATATGTTGGCACAGAGTCACAGTTACGAAGTATCCAATAAAGACAAAACTAACCAGAGTAGCACATTTGTCAGTGAGACTACCTCACTATCCCTCGCTCTACGACAATTCACCAAGAGCCATTTATTCAAAATAAAAATAACAATTAGCTCATCCTGTATCACAAAAATAACCCTTTGTACATATGCTATGTCACTCCATTAGAGCTATAGCATTTTCTATCCACCTTTTAAGATTCGTAATTTGACATAAAACTCCCCCGCCAAAAAAAAAGAGTAAGAGATGGGATATGGACCTTTCTCACCCTACCATGATGGACCATGACGTTGAGGAGAGGAAGAGAATCAATACTTTCCCAAGGGCATTTGTGCGAAGCCAATGCTAACTGTCTTAGATCGAGTGTGAACTTAGATCACCGATCCTATTCTCCGTGCAATTGACAGCTCGGCCATTGGCACCTTCAATAGAATTTAAGGCAAAATAAGAAATTATCCAGGAAGAAATACTCCAGCATCAAAACTCTATTGTCAAAAATGTTTTTAATTTGACTGTACTCATTTATGGACGACGTGTTCAAATTTATGGCAACATAGTTCCAATGCTGTAAAATATTGTTATAAATAATACCTGATAATATCCATTTTGATTGTGTAATGTTTCATTAGAAATGATTAAATCCTGTTATGTTTTGCTTGGAAGTATTAACTTCCGATGAAAACGAGTGGTAGGGGTATAATCGTTTATTGGCGATAATGTAGATACGAATAGACTAGGATGTATATTAACGCATAGATATGAGCAGATATATCCAAATATGATTGGGTCTTCATCGAAGATAACATCCATGTCTACAAAGGGAGTTTACGTACGGAAAAGAAAGAGCTAACAAGTGTCGCAAATTGAATTATCAGTGCATTGCAACACTGTGTCAGACACTGTTCTTGAAGATATCACAAGAACAATCCAGTGAACGTTTGCAATATTTCTTCATAGGTGCAATAGCACTTTTTATATGCCTTTTAAGGCCAAATATTTAACGCAAGCTTTCCCAAAGAAGGATCAAGGCGTGGGTTGATCGACCTCCATGCTGGACCATGATGTATTGAGAAAATAATGAATATGTCTAAAAAGGAAAAAAAAAAAAAAAAAAAAAAAAAACAGAGAAGAAAAACCACGATAGAAAAAATTATTGACAACCTAAAAACTATCCAGTCATAAATATTGATATTGGTGGATCAGCTCTTCGGCGGGTCGGATGGTTGCGTATTTCTGGTATATTTCACAAGCAGGAGTCAAAATCCCATATGCTGATTTTTTAGGCGAGAGGGCATTTCCCAAATAGAATATTGGCTTATTACAATCTTTTTATCTTGATTTAAGGCCATTTTGGTCCTCAAATGACGTAAGCTAAATAAGCCAGTGTACGTATGTGGAAATAGAGACAAGACATATTAGAGATGGGTATCAGGGAGAGGAAAATAGGGGGAGATGCAATGGAAAGAAGTATCAAGGGAGAAGATGATAAAGAGAGGGAGACAGAGAAGAGATGATGGTTAGGAGATGACACAATGAAGATAGAACAGGGGAAAAGATCAGGAGAAAAAAGTCCGAGAACAGAGATTAAAGAGAAGGACCAGAAAAGAAAATAATGAGAGAGAGACACACAGAGACAGAGACAGAGAGAGAGAGAGAGAGAGAGAGAGAGAGAGAGAGAGGGGAGAGAGAGAGGAATGAATAGAAAGGGGGTTATGAGAAAAAAACTAGATAGAGAGTAGAGAGGAAACTGGTAGAGAGCAGACCAACGATCGAAGAAAAAATTTCGAGAGAAAAGAATAAGGACAGATGGAAATAATAGAGAAAGTAGAGAGGGGGATCAGGAGAAAGGAGAATAAAGAGAGGGGGATGTCGGGAGAGAAAAGAGTGCCCAAGTCAGAAACCACAGAATGTGTCAGAGAAGATAATGAATATGTCTAGAAGGGGGAAAAACAAAGAATAAAAACATTTCGACAGAAAAGTATTGACAAGCTAAAAACTATTGAAACGAGTCAGTAGGAAAAGATGACGGATCCGGCCAACACAAAGGAAGAAAATTGGAGGGAAGAAAATTATATGAAAGCTTGTGGATTTAATAAGTTTATTTACCGACAGATTCGCTGGAATTTGGCCAACTGTCACGCTCTGTTGCTCATTCCCTGGCAACGCGTTCAGCTTTTCGAGACGGCAATATGAAACGAAAAAATACTCCGATAAGAAGGGAATTAATAAGAACCAAAAGAAGGCCGAAGAGACGAACAAGTGTCGTTCGTCATAATTGCCCTCACCATCGACATATTTAGAGGCTTTATGAAAAAATCAATTGGCTGCTCCTCTTTTCCGCTAGAGGGTAATCAATTATCGATTAAGATGTCATTTTTAGAGGATCAGTTGAAGTGGTGTAGTGCTCGAAAAGAAGTGAGTGAACGCAGGGCTACTTGCTGTAAAACCATCAACCCATCAGAGGATATCTTTAAAATCTAACCAATTCAGAGATCTTTTTGGATACGGGATTAGTATTTGGAAATATGCTGATTTTCCTTATCAATGAATTGTTCAAATGGGGAATCTTAAAAGCATCTTGATATTGAGGGAACGTCCTCAAAGTGAAGGAACACAATTGTCATGTGTTCCCACAACATAATCATGATCAAAGTACATTGTTCTTGGGGAAAAGATAAGAAAACGCACCCAATCTTGGGAACGTGAGTGTGGTTGGACCAATTGCAACAATGCATAGGTGACACCTTTCATCAATTTAATTCAAAAATTTGAATTAAGAAATCCGAAACGTCAAGAAAATTTTGAAGTAAAAAAAGTTATTTCGTCAGTTTGTCTTCAGAAATGAATTTGATCAATTCTCTATTTAACGACACTGAGCAAACGTGTACATACACACACAGACAGATACATAGATAGACAGGTAGTATGGAAATGAGAAATGTACACCTCTTTCAATCTGCATCGGGTACTGATTTCAAGCGCTTCTTGTCATCTTCACTTCGTGAGGCAAAATTCAGCTGCTCACACCAAAAATAATTTCCCAACTTAAGTCGATATTCCATTCACGGCTGCCTTCTCACGTGGGCACACTGGGGAGTTGCACAGGGCACCCAACGATTTTAGGGGTTCCAAATTTCAATTTGAAAAATAAGACTTATTTTTAATGCCTTGGGGTGATAAGATGGTAAGGGTTTCCAATATATTGTTTTGCTTAAGGGGCTCAAATATCCCCGTAATAGCCCTGGTTCCAGTCACACAAATACTAACACCTTCGACGAAATTTTTCCATTTTTCTCCTTTTTTTTCCTTGTTTTTTATGTCTATACTTTAATCCTACCATATTTTTTCTTCAACTCTTCGGCGGCTTTGCTGGAAAAATCACGCTGTCTGAAGTCGCTGGGAAAAGATGATGTCTAAGAATAACATCAATCCGGTTAGGAACGGAATCAACCCACTCAGCGTAAAAAGCCAGAGGCCGTTCTCCTGAATCAGTACTTAGAAAGATATGTACAGAGGTAGATAAAAAAAATACATATACACCTACATGAACCCACACTTACATGATCTACCAAAGATTGAGCAGTTTTGATTAGTACAGGTTTCGATGCAGACTGGTTAAGGTATTGCAAAACAAATTATTGTAACTAAGTATAAACTGAGAAAAAATTCTGTGCCAAAATATTGATGAGGTCAAACACGGGCTTTCAGACTTCTTCGTATCCTTTGGCAAAGACAGAATTGAAACGTTGGTTTCAAGATGGACAACTGTGTTGAATAACGAAGGTAATTGATTAGATATATAAAGATTCCTTAATAAAAGAGGTTTGTCTTTTCCTAATTTGAAAATAACATTACTTTCCGGTACACCAGATATTGTATTGTGTATATGCATTTTTGCTCGTTCATGCAATATATATATGAGTGTGTGTGTGTGTGTGTATGCGTGTGTGTGCGTATGGATGTATGTATCTAAGTGTAGGGGGTTCGTGTAAGTGTATGAATGTGTGTGTATGCGTGTGTGTGTGTGTGTGTTAAGTGTTTGCTGATTTCCTTGTGCATGTATGTAAA
The DNA here is from genome assembly GCA_963457665.1 of Thysanoteuthis rhombus. Taxonomy (NCBI): domain Eukaryota; kingdom Metazoa; phylum Mollusca; class Cephalopoda; order Oegopsida; family Thysanoteuthidae; genus Thysanoteuthis; species Thysanoteuthis major. Next base: position 20,229,055 of record OY735213.1, read on the forward strand.
ATTATATGATATGAATGAATATACATATACAATTTCATTTAGAATCGGAAAAGAAATAACCTGCCTCTTAGCTTCTGTCCTGGCGGAATAAATCTGAATCAAGATTTTACACTTAGTCTCGCCATGATGATGACCAAGATCGAAATCATTGTTCGCTTCGGGGGAAAATATCGAATAATTTTGGAAGTTTACGGCGCGTTGCAGAATTATATTTATGAAGTGAGGAAACCTCAATCAAAATGCAGGACAGGAGACGCTGATTGTGTAAAGGCCTGAAGACAATGGAAATATTGGAATCTGACTCGAATAGTTCGTCGAAATTTTGTTATCTCATATACGAACTTTAAAACTTCGAGAAGAGACAGTGGTTCTATTATTCAATTGTCCAAGCTGGAGAATATACTACAATATTTATTTAACTGTATCCAATGTTGTTATGACGGATTGCCAAGATAATTGAGTCTGGTGCGAAGACAAATTCAGGTTCAATGTAGTAACCCACACGCGTATATGTGGATAGGAACAAAAATTGTCTAGTTTTCACTGTCTTGTCCTTTATTACGTAACAGGCACAAGAGAATAGTCCTCGATATCTCCTGCTATGTGGGGAGGTATCGCTCAGGGGAACACATCCCTGGAACTGGGTGGCCAATTGTTGATCCTTGGCCATGAATGACTAAGGATCAAGACCCTTCTGGGGAAGATCAGAAAGCGAATTCTTCGCAATTTGTTCAGCCAAGATTTGCATATATCAACCAAGAAAAATCATTTTTAAGGTCGAACTAGGACAGCGCCCTTTCCAACGGTATTTGTTTGGAAGGAGTCTGACTTTGCTATGTGAATCAGCATGCTATAATTGTCATGGAAAATAATTTTCCGTTCAAAATTACGGTTTCGAAGAATTTCTTTTATTCGCTTTCAGTGTTGACAATTTAGATATTTCATATTTAAATCTAGATAATTATGACGGACGGAAGTCAAGAGTGGTAATTTATTGAAAATACGACGAAATATCAATCATCTGTACTTTTTTTCATTCATTTTTATGAGATTTCTCGAGAACTGCTGATATAAAAAGTTTGACATTGCACTGCTTTGCCTACAGACTAATAAATATAGCGTTTATCAACTTCGTACAATTGCCAGCTGTCGAGTAATTGTGATTCATACGCAAAGAAGGTCCGTCGGAAATTCCCAGTCTATGTTTTCATACAAATCGAAATGGTTACGGTCTTCAACCAATACTTGAAATTAAAAGCCTATATTTGTGGGATGTTTCATAATTTCTATTGTTACCACAGGAGTTTCATATTCAAAATTCTTACAATATTGGACATTAGAGCCATTGACGAATCAGCGATTATCAAAAAAGGTTTTAATTCTTTTCTTACTAATTTCTCTAACTTAATCACCGAAAGGTTCCTTGTTGACTACGACAGCTGCTACGGATAACCCACTGTTCAGCGATTCATTTGTGTCTATTAGCACAGAGGATATCTCAGTCATAATCTATGCAAAGAGAGGTTGGCATTCACTCTATTCTAATAAGATAGATTAGACCAAACAAAATAAACGCTCATTTTTTTCAGTTTGGGATTCGTATGAGCCTTTGTGTCGAAAAGTACAACAATCTCGCATTGCAACTTGTAAAACAGTCCTTTGTTGCATCGTTTGAACAGGAAATCAAAGTTCTGCGATACTTTGAATTTTAGATATATTCAATTTGAATAAAATGTTCTTTATTTCTTTGTTAAAGAAGCGGAACCTTGTTAAAGTAAGGAAAGAGATTTGTCGAAGAATAAAGAAACAAGCCTGAATGTTGGACCATATACGAACGAGTTTTCCCTAGCACTTTCAGACATATATAAAAGGAGTGTGTGCAAACAAAGATGGTGAGAGATTTCCGGTATGTCAGACAGAAGCCGGTCAGTCAGTCAGCCAGTGACAGCAATCGACACTACAGATGTTCGCACATCTAAAAGGTTGATAAGAAGAAATTCACTATAGTTGAAATAGTGATTGACCAGTTTGTAATGCTGTCTGGGTCACGGAAAATTTATCCCAAACAATTTACCTCAAGCTATTCACTGCCATGTATAAATTTTGCACCAATTAGTTTAACAATATAAATACCAACTATGAATTGATTGCTAAATTCGTAAATCCTCCATCTATTACAATGGACCTAATTTCATTACTCTTGTTACTAGCAAGTTACTATCAAACCCGTTTACTAGGGGAATCGATTCTCTGTGAAATATTTCTTTTTAGAATTGTCAAAATTGAACGGCTTATAATCTACGGTAAATGGGGGCTAACCTTGACTTTTGGTGTATCGTAGTTGATTTGTTTTTGATGATTTTCATCTGAATTTAGTCCTGAATTAGAATATAATTGATGCCACCCATAAAGGCTTCGGCACACTGAGATATTTTTGGCAAATCCATAATGGCGTCATTTGGGATGAGGTCTAGCAGCGGGTGAAATCCAAGTTGTTCGAATACACACATAATTCATTATTAGAGAGGAAATTTCGAGGTAGATTGTTTTAAGAACCAAGGATCGAAAATCAACAGAAAATTAGATAACAACCATTCAAAGATTCACCTTTATGATTCAACGCATCAACATCAAGATAGGTAGATATTAAGCGAGGTGCTTTTTGTTGTTGTTGTTGTTTGTTAGGTTTTAGGGAACAATGTGTGGATTATGGATTCAGTCATCCTCTGTGTTTCAAACCTGTCATCACCTACCTTTCAGCGTCTGTCGTTGGATATAGATCTTCCCTAGGATTCACCAAACCTCTCTATCATGGGCGTTGCAGAGCCAATACTTCCCGAACATGTCTAGTTCGACACCATCTTGTATTTCGCCGGCCACAGTTTTTCATGTGATCTCCGGGGATCCACGTTGTGAGTCGTGATGTCCATCGGTTGACGTTAAGCACGGGTCCCTTTTGTGCACGTTACATGGTTTTCCAGTTTGAGGGTCAATCTTTTCGTTATTTTCCATGTTTAAGCTCCATAGGTGATTATCGGGAGGATCCAACTGCTTTAGACCCATATCAATTACTAATCAAGGAAGCAGTCTCCTTGATAGTTCTGTTATTACAAGCCTCAATATCAATTCAAATGTATTCCTTTTTGGAGTTTTCATTCTACGCGTCTTCTCAATGTCATGATATGGTGCAACAGTATCACAACTAGATACTGCATTCATTTTGTATCTTCTTATGATCTGTCAATCGTCATTTACAATACAAAAGCCGTTATTTACTTGGGTAGGTGTCATAGAGGTGCCAATCACAATCAATGGAATTTATGTTTTTCTTGAAACAAGGTGTTATATTAGAGTCAAGTAAAGAGACACATGAAACAATTACTAAAGAGAGGTGACAGAACTTGGTAAATTTGATAAAGCTGATATTTCCTTGATAAGTTCTTAGTATTTATGCTCTTCAAAATAGCATGTGATCTTAAATGAGAATGCAGTTTAGTAGTAATGAACATAGCCTATAAAAATAAACTATAATTTCACATGAGATATGTTTCATATCAGTTTACTATAGTGAACTTTAAAATAAATACTATCTGATTTTCTGTTAACTTTCAACCTCTGGTTTTTGAAACAATTTGTTGCAGCTAAAAATTTTCTTTCCAGTGATATATAATAAATGTATATTGGGACCTCTTGGGGTTCATCTGCAGTTGAACACAATCCTAAATGGTGCCATTATGGAAGCTCAAATATTTCAGCTTGCCAAGGCTTTGACTGGCGGTATCAATCAGATTCTGTTTCAGAACTAATTTCTGATGGAAAATAGTGAAAGTCTTCTTCGATGTATTAGATATTTTCCATCGGACTATAACATCAAATTCTAAATGAAGAGTTTGTTTGATATAGGTGTTTTACAATGAGAAAGAAGATTTTTTGAATAGAAGCGCTCAGAAAATATACGATAAATACAGCAACTGAAAACCAGACTTACTGTCCACGTATAAAAAAACATTCCATTAACAATAATGCCATACTAATCACATGAACATTTTCGTGAATTAGAATGAAAACTGTTTTGAAAAATCGTTCTTTTTTTTATATAAGATTCATCCTCAACCTCGATCAACAATCTTAATACCAGCTATAAATAAATCGTAAAGCTTCTCTATTTTATAATTTTGTAGTTCCGAGAAAAGATATTTTTTGTTCTAAAAGTGATGTTATATTTACACTTCTGAATTCCCCTCTATAACATTGGAAAATTAAATTTCCCCAAACTGAAAAATACCCTGAAATAACGATGGTCTTATTGATTGAAAGTACAAAAATCACTTGCAAAAAATGTCTGTTATTCTTTAGTCATTATGGTTGAAAAAAAAAACAAGTTTAACCCATTTTATAGTCTTTTTTCATCAAAAAAATCTCAAATGATAAAAAAGAAAGATAGAGAGAAAAATTAGCTACAAAAAGTAAAAACTGAGGACAATTCCAAATTTTGTGGAGGAAGACTTTTTTAAGCATTATCAGTTCCAAGTACGGATGCACACAAGGGGCAAAATCAAAGGGACAAAACCGTAAAAAAGACTATTAAAACGAAAGTGCTATATTTATACCTAGCTAGATGGCATCAAGAGTAGTTTTGTTCATAGAAATAAATAAAGGATAAACGAATATAACGATTAGGCATAGCTGCTATTGATGCTATTAAATTGTGTTTGGGAGAAATTTTCCTAATCCATGGCTATGAATTGTTCAGGCTAAATTGTTGGCAGTGAATGATTAATGGTGGTGAATTGTTTATGGTGAATTGTTGGGGTATATTGTTGGGGTGAATCGTTGGTGTGTATTGTTGGGGTGAATTGTTTGTGGTAAATTTTGGGGGTGAATTGTTGGGGTGAATTGTTTGTGGTCAATTTTGGGGGTGTATTGTTGGGGTGAATTGTTTGCAGTAAATTTTTGGGGTGTATTGTTGGGGTGAATTGTTTGTGGTAAATTTTGGGGGTGAATTGTTGGGGTGAATTATTTGTAGTAAATTTTGGGGGTGAATTGTTGGGGTGAATTGTTTGTGGTAAATTTTGGGGGTGAATTGTTGGGGTGAATTGTTTGCAGTAAATTTTTGGGGTGTATTGTTGGGGTGAATTGTTTGCAGTAAATTTTTGGGGTGTATAGTTGGGGTGAATTGTTTGTGATAAATTTTGGGGGTGAATTGTTGGGGTGAATTATTTGTAGTGAATTTTGGGGGTGAATTGTTGGGGTGAATTGTTTGTGGTAAATTTTGGGGGTGAATTGTTGGGGTGAATTGTTTGTGGTAAATTTTGGGGGTGAATTGTTGGGGAGAATTGTTTGTGGTAAATTTTGGGGGTGAATTGTTGGGGTGAATTGTTTGTGGTAAATTTTGGGGGTGAATTGTTGGGGTGAATTGTTTGTGGTAAATTTTGGGGGTGAATTGTTGGGGTGAATTGTTTGTGGTAAATTTTGGGGGTGAATTGTTGGGGTGATTGTCGATGACAAATTGTTTTTGGTGAGTATTTGGTGTGAATTGTTGGGGTGAATTGTTGAATTATTCACTTAGTTAAGCAAAGATTATCAGTGAATATCTAAGCCATAATCGAGTGAGTGTGTGTGTGTGTGTGTGTGTGTGTGTGTGTGTGTGTGTGTGTGCATGCATGCGTGGGTGTGTGTGTGGTGTAACGGCTACCTTATCGGTTACAGATTAAATTCCAGCAACAGCCCCTCTTTTTTAATTGTTCATCCTATCTATGCTCTCTAGACCGACTGGCTTTTTCCCCATGTAAAAACGGAAGGTCATTTCGAATAGAGTTTAAAATAATATAACGCATTTATAAATACCCTGTCGGATTAAATCTCTCTCTCTCTCTCTCTCTCTCTCTCTCTCTCTCTCTCTCTATATATATATATATATATATATATATATATATATATATATATATATATATATATATATATGATTTTTTGCAGTGTTGTTGTGGGATTTTCTCCTCGTAATCTCATATCATAGTTTATATCATATATCATCTTATCAGTTGTATCTATGCGCCTGTATGGAAGAAGCATCGAAAAAAAAAATCAAAGAGAAATTTCATTTAAAGATTTGATTCCCTACTTTCAATTTTACACAATGTTCTTCTGATTTATTTATATGATTCCACAAGAGAAAAATGATGAAAAAAGATTTTCAAAATCTGTAGACTGAATTGTCTAACCAAACAGACAACAATCTGAGTTCAGCTTTGAAGAAATCTTTCTTTTACCCTTTTCAAGTTTTATCTTGTCTTTGAATAGCTTTTGCTTTGTCAAACGAGTTCATATGTTGTCTTGAACTGAATTAATTCTCTGCTCTACTTGTTCATTCAGAAATCAAACTTTCTCACAAACAACTTATCGGTTTAATCCAATGGATCTCAGACTGTGTCATGTGGCATAGTAGCGTGCTGTGACTACCTTCCAATTGTGTTGCGTGAATATTCACCAATATGCAAACATTTCAGGTAGCCAGCAATTTCATTGACAACGATTCAACGACAACACTTTTGCGATAACAATTTAACGATTTGTAAAATTGATTGAGAAATTACCGAGATCGAAATCAAATAAAATTATATAATAAAACAAAATTAAATTCACGATTCGTTAATTGAATTTTTTTCACGTCGTTTTTCGGCGTCATTGCTATATTCAAACGTCTTTAATCTAATATTCAGATACTCATTTACTTTTTTGATGATATATTTGAGATATTGTAAATCAATATGAAATAATAACAACCAGCAAGACACACGATTCAAGTTTCAGGTGTAAGTTAAATAAGGTTTCTAAAATAAATATCATAAATAAACCTTTTTTTATTTATGCTACAAAAAGATACAAATTTAAGTTGCAGGTGTAAGTTAGATAAATAATAATAAAGGTTTTAAAAATGAATTACATAAACACATTTATTTACAACTAAAAGTTGACATACATAAAATTTACGTTTTAGAAGCTAGTTGTAGATTAAGGTTTTGTTTTAATCCACAAACAAAGAATTTAATTTAGTCTGGAGAAGTTAAAAGATTTGAAATTCAACTTATAGGTCAAGTATATATTTATTCACAAAGCATGGTAAATGTTCAAAGGTCCTTTCAGTCCAGTAGGGATCAAAGCAAACTATATCTTGATTTTGGTCTTTCTTGAGGAATCGGAAATATACATGGATAGAAAAAATCCGAATTCCCCATTCATTTTTTACGTAAGGAGTAAATATAAAAAAGTGTAAATTTTCCATTCATTCTTTTATGCATGAAGTAAAGATCAAGAAGACGCCAATCTGAATTCTTTCTCTTTTTTTTAACGAAATGGCCCCTCTGTCGAACGATTGCCAATTATTTTCATACATTCTCGTTCCTGTATGTTAAGGGTTTTTTTTCTATTCTTAACCTTTTTGTAATTTTATATATCTAGATCTATCATATATCTTAGTAAATTTTATCTCGAATAAAGGCGGCTATGTGATGTCGCATAGAACTTTCGAAGTTAGGGAGTCGTTGTGTGGTGAAATATATCTAGGTTCGTTCCATGACTGTCCATAACTGAGTTGTGCTTGTTGGGTGAAGGTGCAAGGAATCTAATGAGGTCTACCACATGTTCTTAAACATGCTTAATATAAGATTTATATCTGACAAGCACGGTAGGTGGTGCTATTGAGTATCTGAAAGTCAGCCAAGTGTTCTGTCTCGAATGATGGGTGATTGCACTGTCTTGCTTGAATAATTCATTGCCTTTGGAAATATGGTGAGCATAAAGAGTTGCAAATTGTTTGCAACAAGATCTGTATGTATCACACCTGTCAAGACAGACTTGAGTTACACTATTGGCCATTGTAAACTCCAACAGAACACACCCAACATCATTGAAAGCTACCAACTATTGAACAATACTGCTGACAGGCTGAATCCGTAGTTTAATGCAGTCTTCTCCTAATACGGACTCAACCGTCTGCCCAAATGTGCTGTAATTATGAAAATTCTGATCAGGTGACACGGCATCCGTCTTCCACGGTCTAGTGGTGATGTTTTTCTTGCCCAGTTGAGGCACAGTAATCGATGCCGTCGAATGAACATGGTCAATGGTCGAGTAGCTTCTTCTAAAGCCAGTTTGCTCCCGTGGTTGGTTTTGATTTAGCGATTTGGAGATTTGGTCGGTGATGACCAAGTTTGTAGATGCAATTGAGTTGACGTATTGGTCTGATGTAGTTGAGGTCTTTTGGGTTTCCTTTTTTTTCACGTAACAGCATTGTGATTGGCAGCGTGTGGCAATACAGTCTCTGTTTGTTGTTAGGTCTCCATTTTTCCGAGTATGTTGATTATTTATTTCAGTCCTTCACTGAGATCTCTTTTATACAACCAATACCTCCTCCCAATAGTCACCTATTGAGCTATAACATGGAACCTAACCAAGAGGACTGACCCTCAAACTGTGAACCATGCAACGTGCAATTAAAAAACCATGCTCAACCTGACATGAAGAGATAACGAGACAATATATCGGGGTAGAACAGAGGTCTGAAACATCATAGAATCCATTAAAAAGCTCTAATAGCAATGAGATGGTTATTTAGCAAAAATGGAAGACAACTGATGGACATCACGACTCACAACATGGATCCCCAGAGATCACAAGCAAAACTGAGGACGGCACAATATAAGATGGAGAGACGAACTACACTAGTTCAGAAAGTGTTTGCTCTGCAACGCCCATTATAGGGAAACCTGATGAATCCTGGGGAAGATCTATGTCCAGCGACGGACGATAGAAGACAGATGATGATGATAATTAACCAATGCTTTTGCGTCAATGATGACACTTTTGTGCGACTACGAAACCTCATCGAGTGCAGTGGACGCTGGATTAGGATGTGATTTGATTTGTAAACCAATGCTAAATTGGTATATCATTTTGTGTCAAGCATCGTTTACTTTTACTAATAATAATCATCTCATCTTAATTCTTATGTATAACGAATGGGTTGGTGTTTATCAACACTACTGGTGAGCCATGGTAATATTTGTTTCTAAATCCTCGAAACAGTTAAATGATAAACAACTGATGATCCTAATGAGAAAAACTCACACATAGCAACATAACATCAAATTCTGTGTAAAATATTTAAAAAAAAAAACATTGAAAAAATACATTTTTAGGTAACCCAAGTAAGTAAGCCTCGTTTTTCAAAAATTTAGGTAAAATGGAGCAGCTGCATTTTTTTAATAGATTATTCTTTTTATGTTCTCAAGACCAACTGATGGATTCATCGTGTTAAACGGGAGAACATTTCAAATAGAGTTTCAAAGTAATATAATGCATTTATTTCTGTCAGATTATATATATATATATATATATATATAAATATAAATATATATATATATATGTGTATATATATATATATATATATGTGTGTGTGTGTGTGTGTGAGAGAGAGAGAGAGAGAGAGAGAGAAAGAGAGAGATCGGAGTGAAGAGTAGATTCCAATATATATATATATATATATATATATGAATGAGTATCTGACAATGTGAATAAGAAAAGAGTTTGCTTATCATACTGTCGATATAGGAACAATGATATATACATAGAAATACTTTTATACCCGTTGTTTTGACAGAGGTAGAACACATAAACAAGACCTGTGATTGGAGAGAGCAGGATTGAGTTTAGGGCATCATTTTGAACTCTGTCTACCGTCAGAGTCCCTGTGACACAATTGGTTAGCTCAAACCTTGGCGACATAAGACCTTGTTATGGTAATGGGTGTGGGTTCAAATCCTGTCCAGGGCTTATTTCTTTATTTTCCGATCATCACTGTTGTTTCACTAACCACTGTAAGTAATTCGGTTCGAGGCTAGAGAGTACATCGTCATAGCGGGAGATCATTTCATAGATTTTCTATATAATATGACGCAATTTATCATCAATTTCTCGGATCTTATATCGATTTCTCTATTACATAAGTGTCGGGTTGAAAAAAACAAATACGACAGATATAGACCGTGGATTAAACAAAAATGAGAATTTAGAGTTAAAACAGTTATTTTGTTCTCTGCCTTACCAGCGACTGTTTAGCTCAATGGTTAGAGCAACGCACTCTCTTTATATACATATATGTGTGTGTGTGTGTGTGTGTGTGTGTGTGTGTGTGTATTTGTGTAGTGCGTCGATCAAGAGGTTTTGCAAAATGTTTATCCAGGATGGAGATGCTTATGAATACTTTTGCAAAATTTTGAACTCTGTCTGTCTGTCTGTCTGTCTGTCTGTCTGTCTGTCTGTCTCTCTCTCTCTCTCTCTCTCTCTCTCTCTCTCTCTCTCTCTCTCTCTCTCTCAAGGCATGACGAAAATTAGTTGAAGACGAAACGGAAAAATAAGTAAGAAATGTAACTTAGAAAAAATTTTCGAGAGTTACCTCCCTTAGCAAAAATATCTGCCCACTTTTTTTAGCCTCCAGTTTTTCAGGTTCAACTTCAATTTACTAAAGTTGAATCTCGATTTATACATCTTCTCCCACGGGTTTACAGATCCTCAAGCTGAGTGCTGCTTGTATGGAATGATGGGAAAGGGGACGCAACACTGTGATGCTTTCACTGCCACCCCTTCCAAAAAGATGATAATTCAAATTAAACTTTTTAAATTTGAGGTTTGACTTTATTTCTAATTTGAGACTAAAGAGGTGATGATGAAAAAAATGGGTAAATTTCTATGAACAAAGGAAATTGAATAACGCACATCAATGAATTTTTTTTCTGCTGCATCGCTTAGGAAATATTATAGTGCTACATTTTACAAGAAAAACATAACGAAGTTTTTCCTTTCGAATTTTCAAACGTATAAAACTTGAAAATTGGCACAATCTTTACACGGTTTCAAGTTTTACTGATCTCAGGGAAATAGTATTTGACTTAATAAAATATGAAAAAGTTAATTCCATCAATCAATAAACTTGCCCATGGCGACCCAAAATGTGTTCAGTATGTTCCGGGTGCCGTTTTGCATTATATGTTCATTGTAAATAGGACTCCCACTTTGGAGCCAGCTCACTCGCTTCTACTTTTTCTGGCCTTGTCATCGGGATCAAAGTGTAGTATCTATTCCACGGCATAGACCGAGGAGTCGGTATTGACACGTGCCCGTCGAATGGGCCGGAGATTGAGTGTGGCTTGTCATCAAAGACCGAGTGCGTCGGTGCAAACGTTAGCCAACGAAGTTTTACTGAGGCTGCGTTTGCTAAGCGCATCGGGAGGCCTTTGGATTCGTCCTTAGGCTCTCCCATTATTGCTCAGCCCAGCTGCGGGGTCTCTGTTTCCCCGGGGCAGCACTGCTCCATTGCACTTAAAGGAGCAGGTCCCCTGGTGGATGCTTTCGCAGGTGACGTGGTCTAGCCATTACGATGAGCTTTTCAACGGTAACTGCGTCGGCTGGAGCCATTTTTGGAGGGGTTGCTCCTATTTCTTCCCACATTAAGCCCGACGTTGTGTCACATATTGCTGTGGTGGGACAGTGATTAAATAGATGTTTATATTTTAGATGAAAATATAGACTAGCAATGAATACTAGGAGGCATAAGTGAGAGAATGGGAAGATACAGGCAAAAGGCAAAAGAAACGCAGAGGCGTATATACCATTTGGCTTAGACAACGTAAATATAATACACTTACACACACACTATATATATATATATATATATATATATATATATATATATATATATATATATATATATATATATGTATATATATATATATATATATACATACACACACACACACACACACACACACACACACACTCACACGCACAGAGCGAGTGAGAGAGACACAGGGGAGATTTGCTGAGGAAGGGAGATAATCAAAGTATTTTTGACGAAGTTTTTCCCCTTGCTATATTATTTGTGGTCAAATGAAAAAAAAATGCTTTTACCCGGAACGAAATATCAAACGAGAATTATGTTCCACCTGAACTCAAGTTTTAGAATTTTATACATATTTTTCAATTTCATATAATTTTGTATCAGTTCAAGTTTCTTCGGATGTACCGAATCAGATAATTAATTCAAAGAAACGAAACAAAAATTCAATTTAAACAAGAATACAAAACAAAGGTTCTGTAAATTCACGGCCAATTTCTGATATTAAATCATCAAATTTTGAGACGTTGTTTTGGTGGTATTGTTTACAATATTAATGAGTCTATAACTGCTCTATAAAAATTTCGTTTCGTTTTCTTCAGGTTTTATCAAAAAACACTCACTTTTCTATTCAAAAGGCGGTTGCTCACAACAACGAAAGACAGTTGAATCAAAATAATTTTCCCCTTATGGAGTTCAACTTGATGAAAGATCCCCAATATTTTTTTTCTACTTTAAAAATAATATTTGATTGATTAAAGGGAAGAAAACTTAACTTACGACTCGTATACTGTCAAATACAGCCAACCCAAAAAATGTTTGCTCGTACCTGCCGTTGTCTCTTCGTTTTATATTTTCAGCAACTGTTCAATATAAAAAAAATACCTCCGTTTTAATGATTCAATACTATCCCTTTTCGGGGATTTTTACCTCTCTTTTTAAAACTATTTGATTAATCATCGATGCGAGATCGAATCTCGTGTTCTCCACCACGAATATTGTCCATTGATCATTATGTTCATGACTGCTATTTCGTTTCGTCTTCCCGGGTTCTGTTTTATATTCCATCTCATGTGTGATTGCTCACAATAACGAAAAGCAGTTGGAACGAAATAATCTTTCCAACGTAGAAAGTTATTTTGACGGAATTTTTTTTTTTTTTAATTCTCATTTGAATTTAAAATCAAAGCATAGAAGATTAATGTAAGGAAAGTTCCTGCGATGTTGTCGTAGTTCCAAAACAAATCAGTGACAATAAATGACTTCATATCAGTAAGATTTTACATACGTTGCCACGAGTGAGCTTAGCCGAGGGGTTACTTCGTATTCTGATATTACATGCAAACTTACTTAGAGATTGCTCTCCTTAACCCCTGGCGCTGTCTCCTCGTTTTTAATCTTCTGGCAATTGTGGAGTATCAAAAATACTTCGAGTGTTATTAATCAAAACATCTTCGTTTTCGAGGATTTTTAGCTCATTCATTGAAAAGTGTTGATAATTTAATGATGCAAGATCGAGTCTTATGTTCTCCACCACCAATATCTTTTATCGATTTTTTTGTATCAAACATTTTTTTTTTTTTTTTTGCTACCAGCAACAGACTGGTCTGACCACTGTTGTGTTTAGGTTAATCATGTGTTCTGACATTTATATGTATCTATTTATCTGCCTGGACTCCGCCCAGCCCTTACCGTTCACAGTAAAAACTCGAAATTTTGCGCACACACTCCTCTCAATTTCCAGTGAAAACGTTCTGTTTGTGTTTTTTTCCTTTAATTCCCCTCCTGAAAAGGTTTTTAGTGGGGGGTTCAATGTGAAGTATAAGTTAATGCAAAAATGATCTCTGGTTTGTGCCCAAATGCTTTTTAAAATTCAGGACTTTTTAGAGATTTCAGTCCAACAAAAGGTATGAGCACTTATTCATTGATCTCCTCTTTTCCCAACGCAGCATGTGTGGGTGGTGATTCATAATTTCTCTTGGAATGCTAGTTTGTTTATTTTTCCAACCAATTCGATTATTTCCGAATTCTAACGATTATTTTTTTTGTCTTATTTTGTTTAATGCTGGCAAAATGTTGAACAATCAATGAATGCTCGATTTTACCAGGAAACCAATATCAGAAAGGCAAAAAATACTGAGACGTATAAACATTCAGTATCTTATTTCTATTATTATTCGGACCATCCTCATCTTGGTTGTTTTTCATACAACGTTTCGGCCGTTATACTCTACGGCCTTCATCAGGTATCATCTGGTATGTGTGGGAAGTAACGAACCGAACCCTTTATTTAACATGGACACATAGCGTAGTGGTTACAGAATCAGACAAAATTACTGCAAGTAATCTGATGGTTCTAGGTTCAATCCTGGTGTGAGACAATAATAATACTACTAATGCTAAGAAGGGAGTGCAGTTAATATAACCCCGTCGGTTAAATAAAGGGTTCAGTTTGTTACTTCCCCACACCTACCAGATGATACCTGATGAAGGCCGTAGAGTACAGTGGCCGAAACGTTATATGAAGAACAATCAAGATGAGGTTGGTCCGAATAATAATAGAAATAATAATAATACCTCATCCCAAAAATTCAGAGATATACTAATTCAGTATCTTATGAATAAGTGCATTTGGACTGTTGTCTTCATCTCGATTCATTATTGAATAAAACGTCCCGGTCGTTGTAACCAAATAACATCAAAAAACGGCCAACAACATTGTTTGGGTGTAGGGATTACTCCCACCCAAAATTAGTCAATGAAATGAGACCATTTCGTCTTCACGTCTCGGGAGCAACCGCCCTGCCATTCCGAGACACTTCCAGTTTACGACACCCAGCCGAAGAAAGCCTAAAACACTTATATATAATGATAGGATGGTGTAGGGTCAGATGATGTATGGGATCACACGGTTTCTTCTTCGTTTAAAATTTTCAAATGATATTTTGACATTGATAAAATTGTCAGAATTTGAAAGAGAAATTATCATTTGAGAGGAAATAGGTTGTAGATTAATGATATGTATTGATAAAGTAATATTGTTCAGGATAAACATGCAAAGAAGAAATTTTTTTTAAAAAGTCAGAATTTAATATACGAAATTTCATGTCTAGAAACTTCTGCGTGACTAATAAAAACTATGGAGGTTACAAAAATGTCAATATACCAATGAATAGAGAAGAGCTGTTGCTATTTTTGGAGAAAAGAATTGAAAAAATAAATTTGGGGGGTTATTAACGAAAAACTAATGCAAGGTCAAACAAATTTTTTGCTACTTTTTGTTGATAATTTGAATTTATGCGACTTGGCCCCATAAAAATGCTTTTATGTTCTATTTCAAATAATTCTTATTTGTTTCTTTCCTTTCAGGTATTATAAGTAGAAGATAACAGCTCTGAAAAGAAGAATTCTTTTTTTAAATTCTATTAAAGGTTTAAAAAAAGAAAGCCCATGTCGGAAAGGTCACCAAATGGTATTATGAATATTGAAGCATCTGATTCCATTCATGTATTAGTAGAATTTATGTGTTTGAACCAATATTAACTACAATTAGGAAATGCCGTGTTTACTAAATGAGCATAACACAGTTTTCCCCAAGGTATGTTGTCAAACTGAGTAAAGTTGTTAATTATTCTATTAGTGTGTGTGACTGCTAGCAGCATTGATTACAGATAAGAGATGATTGGGACAGTTGTATGTGTCAGTAATGGCAATAGTGCGTATGCATACGAATGAAAGATAAGTGGCGGAAGAAGGGTGGACGAATAATTGGAAAATGTGAAACGTGAAACTCTTCTTATTAGAATGCATAAAAAGTCTGTTGACAGAAAAATGTAAATGCTTGTACTTACATTCGAATTGTGTATGTGAGCATGCAGGTGCAAATGCGTGTGTGTTGAGACAAGCCTCCTCCCCCGGGATGCACATTTTCGAATGTTTTGGGGTTTGGCTGTTGTACGCTGGCCAGAAAAATGGAGCCCAGGGAATCTGTGTTTACCTTGGTTAATTTTGGCAATGTTTACAACTACGTCCGAGCATTTGATCTATGATTTATTGGCTTTTGACGGGTATTGTAAAATCTGATTTTCCATTGTCTAAAGAATGGGAGCCTGGAATTGGTATATTGTTTATAGGGAATTCTGGATTCTGTATATTGACAGATACCCAAAAGTTCCTACAATGCCTCGTCATCGTGAAAGAAAGTTAGTTACCCTATGTGATCCATTACTTCTTCAGGATATTGTTAGATCAGTGGAAATGGTCAATCAATAAGCAGTGTTGCGAAAGACCATGATGTTTACAAGTACAATATATATATATATATATATATATATATATATATATATATATATATATAGACAGAGAGAGAGAGAGAGAGAGAGAAAAAAAGAAAGAGAGATTGTGTGTGTGTGTGTGTGTGTGTGTGTGTGTGTGTGTGTGTGTGTGTGTGTGTGTGTGTAATTTGTCATAATAATCGTAAAATAACATCAAACAAGATACAGCTCTATCATGAAATTGAACAGTACAACTCCACCCTGATGATGAAATGGCAGATCCAGCCGAAGGATCTTCATCTTTTGAAAAGTATCTACTTACATTGAAACCAAAGGTCCACTCTCTTGTACGAAAGCAAGGAAGGATTAGTAACAAAAATTTAAAAGATTGTCAATCATTTTTAATGAAAGATATGAACACATAAATTTCATTCTGAAGTGGACGCACACATACAGATGTAGATATGTACGCGCAGCCATTCAGACGACTCAGTTTTCTAAGGGGAATAATTAAAGTGATATTTTTATAAAAGTTTTTTCCCTTAAAAGTAGTTGGTAAATAAAATAAAAAAAAGAGTAATATTTATTAGTCTAATTACATGGAACGAAATATCAAATGAGCATTACATTATATCTGAAATAATTTTTTTTTACTCTTTCATCTCCTTTTTTAATGATATTTCATATTATCTTTTTTTATTTTATTTTTTAGACCAAGTTTCAATTATAAACTGAACTGGATGATGAATATTTATTTATGGAAAGGAGACAGATGTTAATCTGAACTATTTGTTGAAACAAATTTTAGAAATTCACTGTAAATTTTTAATTCTATGTCATCAATTTTTGGAACGTTATTAATATTCCATTGATAGGAATTCAATATTTGCATTCATTTCTGAAGTGTTTATTTCTTTACAAAAAATTCGTTCCGTTTTCCCATGTTTTATTTTGTATTCACTTTTGTATTTACTTGGTTGTTGCTCGAAGTAATGGAACGCTGAAGGACCGAATGATATTTCGTTTGTTGAAGTTTGATTTGATCAGAGATTCACTATCATTTTTTTATTATTTAAAAATGGAAGTTAGAGAATGAAAGGAAAGACCTCTCTGGTGCAATAGCAATTTTAAAGCAAATCGTCGATCGTACATGGGTTCATATTAGTTGAATAGTTTTCTATTTCTTTTCAGCAAGCGAACCTAACCGCCGGGTTACTACGCATACCGATAATATTAGCAATCCACAGGAGAGTTGGCCTATCTAAACCCTGGCACAGAAAACTTCAACATTTTCGAGGGTTTTACCTCTTTTATTTAAGATTATTGAATAATCAACGATGCAAGATCGAATCTCGTGTTCTCCACCACTGATTTTTTTTATTCTAAATACAATTTCTGAATGCTTTTCGTTTCGCTTTCCCAGGTTTTATTCAATTTTCTATTCAATGGGCGGCTGTTCGCAATAAAGGTAGTCAGTAGAATTGATATTATCTTTCCTTTGTACCAGTCTAACTTGATAAAATCCGCTATATGTGTATATTTTTTTTAATAAGAATTCAAAAAAAAAATTATGTTTATTGACTATAAGGTTGTAACTTTCAAACCCCTTCACTCTTGGTAAAATCGCCTAATCAGGATAAGGGTGCAATATGTTTATTTTTTTATGAAACTCGAATCAACCGATTTCTCTGCCACCAATTTTTTTTCTTCTTTCAGCACATTTAAACGGGCTCATACGAAGGCGTTGATTTTTTGACTCCGGCAAATTCAGATTTAAATTCGTAAAATATCTATTTTATAAATCTTATACAAGCGGGGAAGAAATAAATTCAAATTTGACCACACAGCATAAATTGTGTTCGTTAATCTTTTTCAACACAACAAATGGATATATCTAACTCAACTCTAAAAGTGAAAAAAAGATTATTTACATCGAGTTCATTATTTACTTCTCACCCACGCTTATTACTTAGTAGATTGGTGGCTTGAATTGAGTTGTGATAGAAGAAAAAGAAATAGAAAAAATTCGATTTACCACTTGAAGCCGGAAACCGTACTTTGCGGACAAACCTCATACACGTAAACACACAAACACACAAACAAACGCACGCACATGCACGCACACACACACACACACACACACACACACACACACACACACACACACACATATATATATATATATATATATATATATATATATATATATATATATATATATATATATATATGTACTCCCACCTGCAAATAATTAATAATACAAACTTACCTTACTCCATCCATACCTGATCCCCTTTTATGTATATCTAACACTGGGATCTTCACACAGTCACAAAGACACTTATCTATTGAAACCTATGCATGATCCATTTCAAGCCATCAGACTTTTCAGAACATCTACAAGGACCATTAAGGATACAGAACATACTTTTCTCAGCTAATACTCGATCATACATAACAAAGATCTCCACTATGATAGCCTCAACCCCAACTTACCAGGTACCCAAATAGTTTGACACTATACTTTTACCATACCTATGACAACCAATTTTCGAGAATGCTCATCCCCTCTGACCAGCACAACCGATAAAATACCCATAACTGCTGACACTTCTTCCGGCAGAATTTCCAACCAAACCACCATAGATTTCTTCACAGACATAATACACCCGGACTCTTCACTATGCATCCCATGAATCCTCATTCTTGATTTCCATTTTCGCTTTCAAAGCAAAACATCTGATGCAAAATTTGTTCTGTACGGAAACCTTTTAACCGCTAAAAATGGGAACTCCCCCGAAACATGTATACCATACTATTTAATGAATGCAAGATGTTCAAAAGTAAGTAAATTTAATATTTGAACAGGGCTGCCTTCTATATGAACGTACTCCACACCCTCCCAAATACCAGCCCTTAATAGCGACCACAAACGTCATCTTGGATAAATAACCTCGGAGCCTAGGCCATACAAACGAAAGAAGATAACCAGTTAGATGGATGCACCGTGGATTTTATAGAAAAAAAAGTTTAATTTTCTTAACTATCAATGTTAAGACTCCTTTCAACCGGCTGAAAACTGAAGCTCCAAATGAACAACAAATGTAAGAAAGAGTCATCAAGTCAACGAAACTTTAAAAATAAGGGAGAGTTATTACCTAATTACTAATGTATTTGTGTTACCCTTGGCCAGCTTACCTCTTATATCAATACTTTAATCCGTACGAGTTGTCAGGGTGGAAAATCATAGCTATTAAACCACTAAACAAACAAAAAATATGCCTGCTTATTCCATATCTGATTTTATCCCTTACAGCGTTGCGTACCGCTTTATCTACCACGATATAAAAGATGCTAAGAGCCAGTAGAGCTCTCAGGCTTCTCTGATTGACATCAGATGAGGCCAGTCCCTCAACGTAGCAGGGCATAGCCATAGTTTTCACAATCAAAATTACACCGGGCGTTCTTGCTGGGTCATCGGTCTCATAAGGCACAACATTGTCATTTGCTCTGTGTGGGGATGATGTGCTCTAGGGTCTATTACTCAAACACTACGCCAAGAAAACCATCCTTCCTGCTGGGTCCTCGGCCCCGAAAGATTTAGTCACATCAGTTGTCTTGAGTGAGAGTGATGTGCTCCAACAGCGACTATCCAAACCTAAACGCAACCCCTAAAACCATCACCAAAAGAACAACCCTATACATTAGCACTTATACATCAGAACACTTTCAACAGAGATGCATCTGGCTGATCTTGAAAATGAAGTCAAGAACATCAAATGAGGCAAAATCGGTATAAGCGAAATGAGAAGACCCAGAGAAGAACTAATAGAACTAAAGAGCCAACATATTATTAACAACTACGGAGAAGAGAAAGCAAAACAAAGCAGGGTATGTTTCCTCATCAATAAGGTAACGTAGTAAGCTTCGAAGCTCTGACCACAGAGCCAGCGTTACCATACAACTCTCAAAGAAGTACAAACTGAACATCGTTCAAGTCTACGCTACCACTTCAGAGTCAAACAAAGAGGAAATAGACAACTTCTACGTCGACTTGAACTCCCTACTCCAAGATACCAGAAAATACTTCAATGTCGTTATAGGAGACTTCAATGCACAGGTCCTAAATTGAGTCAATGTAGGAAACGACCACAGAATGGAAAGATGTAAAATTCAAGTTAACACCAACAAAGGACACAGAAAAATGTTCAACACCAAACCGCAACCAATAAGCGTACTGAAAGAGTTCACTCAATCCTTCAAGCTTGAACTGAAAAACAAATACGAACTTCTAAGCGAACTACGAGAGAACGACAACAACAACAACAATAGCCTCCCTAATCGAAGTCGCTACAATGTTTACACCAAAGAACACCAAATTAAAATCTCAGATGAGACCAAGAACCTCATGGGAAAACGTGGGAATCTCAATCCACCGACAACAACAAGAATAAATTGAATTAACCGGACTAAATAAAACCATCTAAAAGAAACAAAAAGAAGACAAAAAGAGATACACGACAGTGATCATCGAAAATATTGTTGTAAAAGTTCAGGGTTTCAAAGCTACTAACGAAACTCCCAAAACAGGGTGGAAACAAATAACTAGTGAACTCAAAGAAAAGTAAAACCTGACAACAAACAGGGGCTGGATAGTCGAACGTGTCCAAGAATTTTACCAAGAATTGTGCTCCCCCAACCAAGAAACACATAACAACAAACAGGATGTGCAAGACACCAGGAATTAGTTAAAGAACTTCCCTGAAGTTTTGCCAGAGGAAGTGAAACAAGCCATCAAATGAAAAAAAAACAACAACAACATAATACGTGATTACGTCATCGCTAGGAAACTAACCGTTTTATTCAACTCATGCCTAAAACAGAGTAAAGTCCAAGAAGATTGGAACACTGCAATCATAATGCTGTTACATAAAAAAGGAAAAACCGGAAGACCTCAACAACTGCAGATCGATCAGTCAACTCAACTGTACCTATTCACTTTCACCAGAGTTATCACCAACCGAATCACAAAAATACTTCACGAAAACCAACTATGGGAACTAGCTGACTTTAGAAAAAGTTGCTTAACCATGAACCATCTCCATTCGATAAATCAACCAAAAGAGAAAACAACAGAATATAGACTGTTACTCGCAGTAGCATTTATAAACTTCAAGAAGGCTATCACCCTGCAAGGTATTGACCCCGTATACGTCAGAGAATTGCAACATATATACCGTCACAGTAGCTCCTTCATCAGCTTACATAAAGATTTAGAACCCTTTCATCCCAAAAAAGGAGGAGGGCTAGATGATACCAGCTCACCAAAAACTCTTTACAGCCTGCCTCGAGATAATCTTCAGAAACCTGAACTGGGAAAATATAAGAATGAGGATAGACAGCGATTACCAAATCAATCTCAGATTTGAAGACGACATCGTCCTTTTTGCAGAGAATACCTCTGACTAATGCTAGATGAACTGAACGAAGAAAGCAAGACAGTTCGCTTTCACATAAACTCCAGCAAAAAAAAGATCATGAACAACAAATGCGTCGGAAATAATCACATTGCGATCAGAATCGAAAACGAAAAGCTGGACAAAGTTGACCATTACATCTACCTAGGACAACGACTTACCATGTCATCCTAAAAAGAAGAAGAAAATTACCCTGAGGATGGTCTGTGTCCAACGATGACAACAAAAGACCGGTGATGATGATGATGATGATGTGATTTTTCCGTTTTGGACAACGACCTGTAGACAAATCTCACAGTTACAGTTCGTCAAAGGAAAGGAGAGAAAGAGGGACTATATGTGTTAAACTAAAGTTCTACATGGCAGTCAACCGATGGACATCACGACCCACAACTTGAATCCCCAGATATCATATGCGAAACCGAGGCCGACAAAGTACAAGATTGAGAGATGGACTAGACAAAATCAGAAAATGGCTCTGCAATGTCCATGATAGAGAAATGTGGCAGATCCTGGGGAAGGTCTATGTCCAACGATGGATGATAAAAAGACTGATGATGAAGGTTCTTCTTTTTTCCCACACTTTGTGTCATGCATCGTTGACTTTACCACTTCTGACGACGTACTGGTGGATAAACGAAGGTGCAGAGGAAGACAGATTAACATGAGCCAGCCTTACGTCTGTCTATCGCCAAAAACTAACATCTTTCTTTCACGGAATCGCGACAATCTTTTTTTTTAACGAAATTCCATCCCCCGAAGTTGGGATTGGGAGCTCTAAAAGCGTGTCTGCTTGCCTTGGAGCGCAACCAATGACTAACTTTTTTGCACAGAACTCGACTAATTCAGTCAGAAATAAATCCAATAAGTTTCTACGAAATGGAAATAGTTTTGTTTGATTTTTCCTTATTTTATGTAAATCAAAAGAGAAAACATATCAAATTAAAAACGAAACTGCATATCGTTATCAATTTTTGTTTTGTTTTGTTTTCGCTAAAAAGTAAACATCCCAGATTTATTGTTTAAAAATGAAAAAAAAAACAAAAAAATAAATAAATAAACAGAAGTATGTTATGTTTGAAATGTCACTTGTCTCCCCTCTCAAATTCATCATCCATAGTGTGAACCCCAGTCCTCTCACAAAAACATGCTTTTTATTAATTGAAACGAAAAGAGACAAGAGAATTCGTGTAAAAAAAATATTGCAGTATTATTGCTTTGACTAAAATGTTTTCTAAGTTGTTTCGTCTTGCTTATTTTTTTTTTCTTTTAATTCATACTCAGATTTCTAATCGGTACCACCGCGGGTAAGTTGTACTTGATATTCCCTGAAAAGGAAACTTTATGAAATGGGCATTTTTTCTGCCACCCTAAATTCAAGACGGACTGTATAGGAAAAAAGATTTAATACAATTAAATGTGCAATTTTTTTCAAAAATTGTTCAACTTGCCCGTTTCACCAAGAATCCTAAGGGGCCGACCTTTTGTTACTTTTGTCCGCTGGGGATTTGTTCGAAATTTGTATTTACTATCATGTATATCAGTGGCGGAGCTAGGTCCGATTACGCCCCCTACTACGCAAATTGTTAAATTTGCACCCCTCACAAAAGTCAAGGTTGTAAATGGTCATTTTTGAAAATGAAAGTTTTATTCTGATTTTTTAATTTAAAAATAAAATACTGTTAGACCCAAATTTGTTCCTTTACTTGTATTCAAAATAAAATATATAACAATTTAAAAAATGATAGTAAATGAGAACTATCGAGCACAGTCTTATCAATTTTCTCGGAATAAAATTTCTTCAGTTTTTATTTCCAACTTAGAAACTTTTCTTTCGGGGCATATACATGGAGCGTGTTGTTTTACTACGGTAAATAGAATGATTTACATCTATAAAAATTTAGAAAACAAACTATCTGAAAAAAATTGACCAAATAGAAAAAACATTTATTTCGAAAGCAAGTTCTTTTGCTCTCATTATATTGACAGTAAAGCAGCGTTATTAACTTTTGTGTTAAAAAAAAGTGTTGTCAAAATCGTAAAAAAATACATTTAAAATTAGGGCCAGGATTCTTGGTAAGCAGGGAAGGCTGGACTTTGACGACCTTAGCAATACCAGTTCCAAAACAACAGGCAACAATTAACGTCATTAGAATACTATTTTTACATATTTTATTTTCAACAATATCATTTTGCGATTGAAAAGACAAATGACAGGAGATTAATTTCAGTCCAATTGTCGCATACTCAACCGTCCCTACGCTCAATTGTCTTACGATCAACTGTCCCCGCGCTCAATAGTCGCTCGCTCAGTGGTCGGCCAACCCATTGTAAAACTTTCTACCTTCATCCTGTCTTCATGCTCACTTCGTTGGAAAATTAGAGTTTGCACACCCACTTTGTCAGCAAATTAAAGGCATATACACCCTAATGAAAATTCTTAGGCTAAGTGTTAGTTGGTATTGACTGTTGCTAAGTTCAAATGTATTTTCAAAAAATGCCACTCTCCACAATGGGGATTATTGTCATATCTGATCTCTAATCACGTGTTCGATTTTTGCCTGAGGCACTAAACAATCCATCTGTTCATCTAAATACGCCACATTATTTACGTATTTGCATATGCAGCTACAAATATATATATATATATATATATATATATATATATATATATATATATTATTGTGTCATCCACAAACAGCAGTTTTGACGTATTACATCTTTTCAGAGTGGCTATAGACTTTCCATTAACCCATCTAGTACCACGAGACAGGATTGAAACCTTAGCTTCAGACCTGGAGGCTGATATCCTACCTCTGAGCAACGGAACTGGACAGTCGGAAAGGCTGAATATAAGTAATATATTTATTTACAGATAAATTCCCCATCCAGCAGAGTACCCTATTCCTATGGAAGAGCATTGCATATATATATATATATATATATATATATATATATATATATATATATATATATATATATCCATTGGTTCGAACGTACGTCTAGAAAGAAAACATAATCTCACCTCATTTCTGTACCTTCTAAATTACTTTCCTCTCTGACCTGTCTGTCTATTTGCCAGTCCGTCTGTCTGTCATATATGTCAGCGTAAAACGTCCGAGCAAACTCGATTTCGATAGCACAGGAAAAGTCAACACTCTATATGTTGTATATAATTAACCAAGAACTTTGTTACCTCAAATTAAATGTGTTGATTGTTATTATCTAAGTAGCTGTCTGAATACGTATTATTTAGGACAAGTAAAGTTTGCAATTTTCGCAAGTTATTTTTCCTCAGTTGTTCACAGGACTTCAACTCGAATCAAGATGCAACATTTTGAGATTGTATTTCGTCTAAATGATTCGGCCGAATCTGGCAGGTTGAAAACAAATCGAATCCTCAGTTGTCAATCTCAAACATCAAGAGACGATCAGAAGTCTCTCTCTCTCTCTCTCTCTGTCTGTCTCTCTGTTTGCAAAAATGCATCTTTGCCGCCGTGTTGAAAACAAAGAAGTAATATTGATCGATTCAGATAAACGGTAAGTCGGAAAGTATTGCTACCAAATCATAGAATCATTTATTAAACGAAATATCTATGCGTCAGACGTTTGTTCCTCTGTTTGTCTTCCACCTACGTCTATACACTTCTGAAGAGAGTGTTTCAATCTTTCTAACACTGCCCAAAAGAACAGTGTGGTTTTCGACTTACTCCATATCAAAATGACACTTTTTGCATCATCGTGGGACTCAAATGATGTGACTTACTGATGTTTTTAGAGTCTGGGGAATGAAGAGGTCTGAAGGGGCTGTAAGATTGATGGAGTAAAGTTTCCCAATCTTCCTTACCCTCGAAAAATGGACAGCTGTATTGTAGTAATGGAAAAAAAATCTTTTGTGCAACTTTCTGGTCCATTTTCTCACCAATGAAGTTTGTTGTTTTTTAAGACTTATCTTTCGTAATCGTTCTGTGTCCTTCGGGATTAACTCTTCTGAAACGAAAAGAAATTCATCATCATCATCTTCTGTTACTAATTTAACTACGAAGTCTTCCCTATCTTCCTTAAAAAGTTTGATCGATCCGTTGTTCAAGTGAGGTAGCATCCTCGTAAACCTGTTGTAAAGCTTCAATTATTTGAGGAGATTTCCGCTCGAATTTTTGTTTAAAATGTGATGCTATGTTAGCCCTAGCATCAGAATCATTTTCTTCCATGGCACGAAAAGTATACAATTCATAGAGCACGCTTACGAGACAAAGACGAGTATATAAATAACATAACTTGTCAGTAGTCATCAATTTATGATATAACCGACTATATATGAACTGAAACTGAACTAGCAACACTTTTCGACTCCCCCTCGTATAAATGATATTAAACAAAGGAAATTAATTCAACGATCATTTTTGGCTCTAACAGTTTTTATAATTTCTGATTCCCCAATCGATAATAATATAAACAATTTTTAGTACTCCTTCTCTTATTTTTAATGAAGTGTCCTTTTTCCATTTACGGTCAGTTTAGCAGATAAAGTGCTACAGATCCACCTGTTGCACTTGAAATCCCGTTTAACAAAATGGCTCCCGGAATTTTCAAATTCAGTAACGTCACGTCCCATAACTTTGTTTCCCTATAAAAGCAAATATGAATTAGGCAACACTCACTTTGGTCTCCGACTAGTATGCCTTACACTTTTTTTTACCATGACTCACATATCGTTCACCTTGTCAATTACATCTACTGCAGTCGAAATCCATTTATCCGTACTTTTTCGGAGTGTTTATCGCTGCAAATGCTCTGTGCATGTTTTTCTTCTTTTGCTTGAATCACTGGTTTTAATTACATTGCCTTGGTGCAGGAAAAATCAGGCCTTATTAAAGCAAATTCAGCCAATCTCAACCGTCAAATTGGTAATGGCTATGATACATACAAATTTATGTGTCTCTATATTTCACAATTCCAATTTGCTCGAGCAAGTAGAAATATTCTTATATTTTCCTTTCTTACAATCATTATTACATTCTTGCCTACAGTACCTAAGCATATGCATCCATTTTGCCTCGTTTGTTTGTCATTAAATGTTGATATATTTTTGTTGACATATTTACGCCTTTTGTCGTACCTTCAATTAAATCCAAGTCACAAAACAAATAACATTCAATTCGACATTTCATAATCAAATCTGTCACAAACAACATTAAATTCATCATTGAATAATTGAATAATGACTAGAATTAGTGAATTTTTGGACCAATCAAAATTAAGAATCAAGCATTTTTCTACATCCGAAATCTAAGTTTTAGTGTCAGCCTAATTAGCCGACTTTCTGAGTCTACCTTCTATGCCATCTGAGCAGTCCACCTTCACTGCTAATTAGGGAACGGTCGTTGCTCATAAACTCAGATACAAGTTTTTCACTTAAGCACCCAACAGAAACAAAAATGCCGAACTGTTCCAGCTGCAGGGCAAGTAAACTATTTACCTCTAAACACATTTTGATTTTAACACACACAAAAAGACTTTCCCCCATTTTACTCACCCACTCAACAACTTTTACACACGAAGACAATTTCATATCTTAGACTAATTCTGACTTTTCCTTCCTCTTTAACAAATCATACAAACACATGATACAGTTTTAATACTAAGTCACAAATTTTTCAAAAGTTACTTTTACCAAATTAGTTGAATTAACTCTCGTTGTATGTTGATACGAAAAATCATTCCATGATTTGTATTCATCGATGTGCCCATTGTTTAGATCCTTACTATCTCCTTTCCCTCCACTTTGCTTTTCTCTGACTATAGTTAGCACTGAATGAATTTTTCTTCTCTCAGGACCTCCTCTTTCCTACTACGAGTTGTTTGTTCTTACTACTTATTTCATTCCTGAATCACCAAGGTTTCCTCTCAGCTGTCGGAGTGGTGCTTTATAAAAATTGTTGACATACTAACTTTAAATAAAACCCACAACTCCTTTGTCTTTATTTCTGACTACCTGGTAGACAGTTATCTCTATTTAACGCTATTTTCAGTACGTGGTTTGCTACGCCTAGAATAATATTTTCTTTCTTATAATATCTTATGAAAAGTGTTCGTAAGAAAAGTGGTACACAAAAGTGATACTTTGATCATGAACAAACGCCTCAAAAGGCTGGACCACAGAACTAGTATAGTGCCAAGAACCTTTTTGATATCATTATTTACCGAACAATGTGAGGTAAAGTCGAAAAGAACGAGGTGCAACCGAACTGCGTTTGATTTATCGAATGATGTTCGTTAAATGCGGCAAATTAACGAAATAACTTCTCATTTACCGAACAACTTTCACTTCCATACATGTCTCGTTTTATCATTAGGGCGTTGGTTGGTTTCAATTTTTATTTCCACTAATATGGTCCGTTGTAAAAGTTTTGAAGAATCCACAAAACCTTACATTCGAGGTCTGTGGAGGACATAGTACACCACTTCAGGGTTGACAAGGTTGAGTAAATTGAAAGATATAAAAATAATCTAGGCAGTCATGAAAGTTTTACTCCTCAGATGGTATAATCCTCGTCGGTACACCAATGGTTCTATTTATCAATGCAAACACAATCGAACCATCTTTATATTTAGAAATTACTAATCAATCAGAAATTAAATATCATTTTGTTGTTAAATATATATATATATATATATATATATATATATTTTTTTTTTTTTTTTCATTTATTCATTATTCGGTCCGCGGAGATATTCTGGAACGCAACAACTTAATATGATTGTGGGACATCCAGAAAGTATAAAACAATAAAAGCACGATTAAATAAAAAAAAAAAAACATACTCATAAACGTGCATCTTTAATATGTAACCTCGAGTAATTGAACAAACTAAATGAGATGCCTAAGTTTGGCACGCCACGCCCTTTGGAAACCACTGACGTAAAATATCGATAAAATGAAGTCCATCGTAGTTATGATTTTTCTTTTGTTTGCGATAGGCGTGTATGAGTTTTTTGATCCGGTTGCTATAGACACTATCTCTCATACTCATTGAAGTAGGTTCAGTTATTATCGTGAATGTTGAATTGAGATAAGAGTTGAACTCTAATCAAATGCAGAAACTACATGACCGTCTCAATGAGACGTGGATTTTTGAAAAACGCCTTGTATGCCGGGCTGATAGAGGGAACTATTTAGAGCATGGTAAGTCAAATAATATCATAATCAAACTGATGAACGACTTGTGATTTATTATCATAATCAGTGATGGAAATTGGGGATAAAGCATACACCTACTTCTTAATTTTAGTTATATTGCCTCAAACGGTCCCGGAATTGGCATTTTTAAAAAAATACTCACGAAGGCTTACAATTACCCAGGAACGCTCAGCTACATGGCTTCACTCGCTGAAGCCTGATGGACCCCTCGGAGAACGACGAGCATAAATCCTGGAGACAGCCTTACTGTATACTTATACCGTATACCTATATCTACCAAGAGAAATTTCTAAAGGTCTCAAAAGATATGGAGGCGAATTCGGCTTGAAAATATTCGAAAAAAACAGCGAACTATAGCAACATAATCGGATTAACTTGTTGACTAGAGAAAATGAAAGGCAGTAGATATCAACATCTTTCAACACCCCTTTCTTTCTCCGTCTCTCTTTTGTTCTCTCTGTCTCTTTATCTATCGGTTTGTCTTTCTATCTATCTATCCTTGTAATTATTTAAGATGATACTTTCTTTCAACCCATTTTTTTTAATTTGGTTTCAAGATGCGAATCGGCGCAGATGCTCGTTCGAACATTCTCATTCGCTGATGCATGGAAGTTTTTAAGAATGAATAAAAACAGAACAACAAACAATGACAGCCTTGACTAGGGTTGCGGTCATTCAGTATGAAAACAAAATCGACAGCCAACAGGTTCCAGATCAATGGATGAAGCTGAATAGGAAACAGAAAGAAAGGTATGTTTATGTTTGTATCTGTGCACTTTGAACGACGTTGTGTTGGAAAAAAAGATGAAGAGAATTGTTAGAAAAATATATGGAATAATGAGCAGAGCCTGCATAGGGTCTCTGATGGTCCAACAAGCTGAACTTCAGTGTATTCTTAAAGTATAAAATTATCTAATTGATTTATTGATTTATTTGCGTTTTACAGCGAGAAAAATAAATGTACATTTTTATGTCTTTATGGGACTTCACCGCCGTATCGAAAGATGTTTTAGTAAATTCAGATGAATAAAAATGTCATTATGTATTCAAATCAGAATTTATACCCCTTAGAGCATTTGCATGACTCAATAAAGTGACTGGGTTGAATTTACGAACAAATTTTGAAGGTTTAATAAATTGTTTTGTTTTTTTTTGTTTTGTTTTTTTTGCTTAAGAACTTGGTAGACAACGTTTTTAAAAAACAATATTTTTAGGCTTTTAATTGAAGAACCATAGCCATCAAAGATGGTAAAGAGTCCTATCCTTGTTTTTAAATATATTTGTGCGTATTTATGTGCTTGTGGGTTGGTCTGTTTCTTAGTTTATTCCACCACTCCCAACAATATCGTTTTATCTACGGACTTGAAAATTGGCGTCAACACTGGACTAAACCCCCTCTGAAATGTTTTTTCTTTTATGTTTGTTCAAGAAAAAATACGAGCTGTTTTTCTTAAACTCTCTTGGTCTGTATTTTAGCGGGTTCATCAATAACATCTAGAATTTCCAGAATGTATATGCCTCGTGATGTTTTGTTTGTTTTTTTTTTTTTAACTCTATATAAGATATTTTCCTGTGGAAAACTCCAATGATGCTGTAAATAGAATTTATTCTAATCATATTTATTCTTCAATGGAATTTTTTTTTACATGACTTCATATCTCAATGCAACAGTTGTTCAATGATTGACTGCGATGGGAATCAATTCATTTCTTTCCTTCAATTTATTGATCCAATGGTAACATTTTCTGTTCCTTGAAAAGACGCTATATTCTTAAAACAGCGCCTTTTATCAATAAAATATGACAACGCCGTGGTATAATGGGTTCCAACAATTTTTCGTCGTTTGAGTTACGAATCTCAAATGTTCAAACGATGAATAAATAAATCCTTCAGCTAGTTTCCAGTCTTTGGGTGAGGTGGAGATAATTTTATCTTACAATCTGAAATTGTTTTATCTTCCCTTAAAGCCTTTTGACGCACTCCATTCCATCATATTCCATTTTCTGCTATGCAAACATTTAGCCATTCGCATTTTTTCAAAAATTGAAAGAACGAAAGGTTTTAATTTCATTTTTGCGTCATACATAGGCACTGAAAATTTTAATTCATTATTATAAGTTATAATCAGGCAACATATTATTCAGATATTAACGAAAAAATCAAATTAAAACCTTTCATTCATTCTACGATTTCAACGCAGCAAAATCTGATGGACACATAATTATACCTTTTAATAAGAAATTATACTTTTTAGAGACCTATTATGACTGGTAAAGTCACTCCAAAACAAATTATAGCATATATTACTTATTTCAGTGGATATATTGCCCTAAAATATTACTCATTTAATATAAAAGCGTTATTTTATTATTGAAATTTAAAAATTATTACTAATTCTTCCCATGACAGATGGTTCAAAACAAAAATAAAATCATAATTAAAAATTTATCTGAATCTAAAAAGAATTTGAATTAAATAACTCATCCAGTACAAATTCAGTCGAAATATTTGTGTTGCAATATTGACATTCAACATACCTTTCTTCCTCTGACAGGGCAAGAATGTCGAAACTAATCGCGACAAAATATATTTTTGGCTCAGCTTTTTCGCTGTATATATATTTTGCCAACTTCATTTTCCTACTCTAACAAGAAGAACATGAAAAACAGTCCTCATCAAAATGAGGGTGTAAACCGACACACAAGCAGCTCCAACTGCAATTTTGAACTCACGACCAACTTATTGCCAAGTAGATGTCTCTCTGATTGATTTAAATTCACAAGTCGCGGATACGGACGAAATTTTATAATACAGATGAGCACGGGCTCATTTCATCCTAATAAATAAATACATTTTTACGAAATATATATATATATATATATATATATATATATATATATATATATATATATATATATATATATATATATATATGTATATATATATATATATATATATATATATATATGTATATATATATATATGTATATATATATATATATATATATGTATATGTATATATATATATATATATATTTATCTCTCTATATATATGTATATGTATATATATATATGTATATATATATGTATATGTATATATATATATATATGTATGTATATATATATGTATATGTATATATAGATGTATATATATATGTATATAAATATATATGTATATATATGTATGTATATATATATATGTGTATATATATATGTATATATATGTGTGTATATATATATGTATATATATATGTATATATAGGTATATATATATATATGTATATGTATATATGTATATATATGTATATATATATATGTGTATATATGTATATGTATATATATGTATATATATGTATATATATGTATATATATATATGTGTATATATGTATGTATATATATATACATGTATATATATATGTATATATATACATATATATATATATGTATATATATATATATGTACATATATGTATATATATGTATATATATATATGTATGTATATATATACATATATATATATATATGTATATATATATATATATATATGTACGTATATATATATATGTATGTATATATATATATGTATGTATATATATATATACATATATATATATATGTATATATATAAATGTATATATATATGCATATACATATATGTATGTACATATGTATATTTGTGTATATATATATATATATGTGTATATATATATATATGAGTGTGTGTGTATGTACATATATATAAATATATATATATATATATAAAATACAAAGGTTGCAGTAATCATCTTCAGTCGGAATAGAAGTTGGAATGGAGCATGACCCTACAGCAGCCAGTCTTGTTTTCTCACATTATGTTCTTTCGTCCACCAGTATTTTTTCTTTTCTTTTCTTTTTTTTTTTCGGAAAATTTTAATCTTTTAATTTCACACCTCGTATCATTGTTTAACTGCCTTTTATGAATAAACCTATACATAGAGACGCTACCGTGAGATTCAGCTTACTGTCGTGTCAAGCTGACAATAAACTTTCATGCACTTTGCACTGTATCCTTCAAGATGTTGTCTGAAGTAGATCTGCTGGAAATCAGGTCCAGGAAAAAAAACGATGAATATATTAAAATCTAAAAATACTATACATCGGGGGACCAAAACAAAAAAAACAATCAGTATTCAGTGAATTATAGTGGTTAAAATAGGTTTGTTATTTTGCTTTGATAAGATATCAGGGATTCCATTGCTAAATCAGGTACTTATCGTTAAGTTTACTATTTATCGTTATGAACACATTTGGGAACGATTTTAGCGACTCCAGTCAACCAAATCCCCAGCTTTAAAAACATATGCCTAGCAGTGTCAATAAACTTTTGCATGATTTTTTCTTTATACGCGTAAAATATCATTTTACATTTTTTAAAAATTTTGTTTTATTATCTTTATAGATAGGGACATCTGATGAACTAGTTTTATAAAGCAATATATTGTAGCATTTCATTTAAGAAACCTACTTAATGGGACTCACTAGCATTTATTTTCGCTGTAGAATTATTTCCGCTTTAGAATAATTTCCGCTGTGTAATTATTACCTTTACCAAGAAAATCTAATCGAGAGGTCACTGCTGACAAAACTAAACTTGATTCACAGGACAAATATAATGGACTTGAAAGTTAACTGTATTCCGGACTTTTTATTCATGCAGTAAGTATATACTAAACTTTGTCTGAAACACGCCCACAAATGTCAAATGCCCAGTGAAAATTGAACCCTCCATACCACTGACTCACAAACTTTATTGTCTGACGGCACAGTAAGAATGATATTGAGCTAACGCAGCACACCAACCGTAAAAATGAAACGAATCAGAAAAAACCTTTTCGGAAGTGAATGAACAACATTTTTATATCAGCATAGTGATATACGTAACCATTATCCTTGTTTCTTTTTCACCCATTATCAAGTGATAAAACACTTCATTAGCAACTCTACGGCGAACACACGTAGAGCACACGGTCAAGAGTGGAAATACGTGTATTTGGAAAATTTTACGCTGCTCTCTAATGCAGAGTTGCATCGAGTACGAGACCTCATAGAAACTGCTAAAAAACTCAAATGACAATGGGCTGGACATGTTGCATGATTGTCAGACAACTGCTGGACATTGCGTTTTTGAAAACTAAGGAAAACTATTTGAGTAACTGAACAGGCCTCTCTTTCGTACTTAGTTATTTACAAAAACATCGGTTACTTTTTTCTTCCTGAAATTAGGGCGATGGGAATATGCTTACAATTTATGAAAAGTGTATTGTAAATGTAGCATTTATTTACGATAAAATGTAGCATTTACAATATACATCGAGTATATTATTTATCAAGAGAAAAATGATTTTATGTATGGTTGCACGTGTCTGTACGATTTATAAAAGAAAAGGGGTTATCGTTGTTCTTGATTGATAATGAACAATACAATGAATCTTATCTTGATTTTAGTTCGGGTAATTGATATAGAGTGATGGCCGTAAGGATTTT
The DNA here is from genome assembly GCA_963457665.1 of Thysanoteuthis rhombus. Taxonomy (NCBI): domain Eukaryota; kingdom Metazoa; phylum Mollusca; class Cephalopoda; order Oegopsida; family Thysanoteuthidae; genus Thysanoteuthis; species Thysanoteuthis major. The sequence goes on from OY735213.1 coordinate 20,263,203, forward strand.
CACTGAGTCGAAGGCCTTTTTGAAGTTGATAAATGGTACTGCGAGTGGCAGCTTGTGTGCAACATTTATACAGTCACAGCAGCTCCTTTATCAGGCTACTTAAAGACTCAGAGCCCTTTCAGCTCCCAAAAGGAGAAAGACAATGTGATACCAGCTTACCCAAACTCTTTCCAGCCTACATCGAGGTGATCTTCAGAAGACTTGTCTGGGATTATACAGGAATCAAGAAAGATGGCAAATCTCTGAACAACCTCAGATTTTCAGATGACATCGCCCTTTTCGCAGAGAACCTACACGATCTCTAGCCAGTGCTAAATGAACTAAGTGAGGAAAGCAAGAAGGTCGGCCTGTACATGGACTTCAGCTTGATCATGTGCAACAATTACGTCAGAAATGAGAACACAAAGATCAAAATCGAAGACTCAGAACTGGAGAAAGTACACCACAACATCTACCTAGGATAACAGATCTTCATGAGACCCACAAAAGAAGGAGAAATCAAGCGAAGAATCACTCTAGAATGGCAAGCTTTTGGCAGAGCAAGCTCAAACTTCAAAAACCTGACGATCGCAGTAATTTCCTAAAAAGAAGGGTATACTACCAATACATTTTCCCGATAGTCACTTATGGAGCTGAAACATGGAACCTAACCAAGAGACAGACCCACAAACTGAGAACCATGCAACGTGCACATGAAAGATGGAGAGACCACAAAACAGCACAATATATTCGGGGGTTCCGATACATTATAGAAACCATTAAAAAAACTCGACGGGCAATGGGCCGGCCACGTTGCAAGAATGGCAGACGACCGATGGACATCATGTCTCACAACATGAATCCCCAGAAATCACATGTGCAACCGAGCCCGGCAGAGTATTAGATGGAGAGACGTACTTGCAAATTCAGAAAGTACTGGCCCTACAACAGAGAGGTGTAGCGAATTCTGGGGTGTTAAAAGACTGATGGAGATGATTTGGAATGACATAAACAGTTCATTTATTGTTTACACTTTTTGTAGCTTTTTTTTAACCCGTTTCTCCAGTATTACGACTTTCGATACACTAACAAAAATTCATGAGTTTCCGTACGACTGTTTTGTTACTTAAGCTAGTTTTATTTAATTAAAATGTTTTTACTTTGAGGATCCTATTGAATGAAATATTTGTTGAATACCGTTAGAATTATAACTCACCCAACCTGTTTATTGTTGACAAAATGTCAATGCTACACCCGATTCGAAACTTTTTTTCTAGTTTTTCATCAGATATTTGACTCAATAGGATTTGAAACGTAAAAAAAGCTTAATTAAATCAAAAAAGCTTAAAATGACAGCCTTACGAAAAATCACGAATTTCCACGAAGCCGGGCGAAGCGAAAGTCGTTATACCTGGTTAAGAAATAGCTATAAAAATGTAAACGAAGATTCATAGAACTAAGCAAACATGTATTGATTTTTTTAATATAATTATTGATTTGCATTAGATCATCTTCAGTCCCATTTAGTAATTTTTATTTTTAAAAGCAAAACGGGGCTAAATCGCCCAGGGGAGAAAGATTTTCGGCCAAAATATCCTCGTGTGACTCGTCCAAGCTGAAGTATCCAAGTCAAGCGTCCAAAGCCAAAATGTCTGTGCCGACACATACGATTAAAATATCCATACTGACGCATATAATCGAAAAGAGTGTTTCTCTCTATAAATCTCATACACAATATGTATCGTAAATACCAAATTTTCTCGTAAATAAATACTACATTTACAAAAGATGCTTTTTTTCATAAATTGTTCACATAACCCAATCACCCTAATTTTAAGAGAAAAATTGACCGATGTTTTTGTAAAGGTCTGTTAAGTTATTCAAATTGACTTCCTTTGTTTTTCACGCAAATGAAAAGTCGGCGAAGTGAAAACTCAGCAAATAAGTGCGCGGGATAATCGAGGTCGGATAGCTGAAAGTTGCGTTTTCAAATGTCATCCATGGAATTTTGTTTCTATATTTTAACATAAATCTTTAATGCTAGATTTTAATGTTAAAATAATTGTTGATCATGTAAGTACCGTGGCACTTCCTTTACAACTTGAAAATCGAGACTTACTTTTGAGACACCTTGTATATGCCATTTATGGAGAAAGCGCAGTGATCGACTGTTTTGGATGAGGATTATATACTCACTTTTTATAATTACTAAATAAAAACATTATATTCTAGGGTCTCCAAAAGGAATTTTAGAAGGCAATGCCAATCTGTTAGCTCCCCCGTCCTCAAAAATTCACACTTGGGAAACATTTTCGTCCTTCAGCATTTTCTCATCCGCTGTAACCCTCTTAGCACACCACAATATGTTCACTCGCTGATATGAGAAACACTTAAGCTATTTTATTAATTGGCCGATTGCATTGACTTGATAGTTTCGTAGACAACTCTACCCAAGAACCTCTCATACCTTCTTCACCCTCAGGGCTCCAGTGCGATGCACTGAGTGCCCTCCAGTCTTTTCAGAAGCCCTGCTATATTCAATTTAAGCCTCACCGGGTGACCCAGACAAATAACCGTCAAATAAGTAAGATTAGATCAGATTCTCTACCGTATGCGCCAAAAACGTTGATACCATTGTTAACGAGAAACAGAACCCACAACAAAAATGTTACGTCATTGTTTAAGGCTCCAATGAAATAGTAGCGTAGACATTCTTCCTCACTTTTTCAGTTTGCACCTTATTTTTATTTTGTTTTATCAGGATTTTACCGATTTGGGACACAGACAGGATGAAAACCACTCCTCCGGTTTCAATATACGTTATTTGAGTCAAAGAAAACTGGATTTTCCGTCAACTGAAAAAAAATAAATGACAGCTATTCATGCAAAACTCGTGAGAACATAGTGACAAGTGTAAGTCTTTATTTGCTGTATTTGAAGTGTTTCATTCAAGATGATACTAACGTCACTCAACCGTTCATACAGCACGTTTACAAACGATAAAAAGAAACTTTTCATGGCTATGATTTTATTTCTCCTCTGGATTTTTGCAAAATTACTCTTCATGAAGTTTTTCTGGCAGCGAATTCGTGCTTTGTACAGAAACATGAAAAAACCGACTGATATTTGTACGTTCTTCTATTCGAAAATCAAAAGATTTCGAACCTGGAAAATTGTGCTACTGCTAATCATTACTTCGATTTTTCTCTTATTATTAAATAATTACTGGCATCAGTTGAACGATGTCCTTATTGCTCTTCACGCGGAAAAAACTTGTTTTACACCAAGTCAGGATCTTAGAAACATTCGCCATATGGTGCATAGCTTTCATAAGGTCATGACAGATCATCAATTGGTGTATTGGATTGATTGCGGAACACTTTTGGGTGCCATCCGCTACAAGGATGTCATTCCGTGGGATCACGATGGGGATATTTCCTATCTCTTATCTGACCTTCCCAAAGTGAAGCAATATGTAGTCCCTGATCTTATTAATAAATTTGCTTTAAACATCAACGAAGATAACCCCGTATCAATAAAACATAATGGGTCAGAAATAGATTTATTCCAATACACAACCTATGCAAAGCTTCCAAATGTAAAAAGACCTCCTGGACAGTCCAATTCAACACTGACCAGGGCCAAGTACCGCCTTAGTCAGTTATTGGAGACTTATTTTGACACTGAGAGGCACCTTGCTCTACCCACTAGCAAATGTCTTTTTGCAGGTCGTTACGTCAATTGCCCAGCGAAACCAAAAGATCTTTTAAGACATCGTTATCCAAATACGTTGAACAGGCGCATACCTTATAAATTGCAGTGTTGGTTACCGTGGAATTTGTGGAAGATATGGTTTCTTGAAATATGAACGACTGTACAAAATGCTTTTTTATTGTACAATAAAAAAACTTCTAAATTTCATCAAAAATTAAAACTGATTTACTGAGTTATTTCGATAGAAACACAATGTTTTTTTTTTTACAGTCACTCTCCTTGAAGTCATTTTTATGTCACCATTTTATTTCTCTTTTATTTGTAGAGGTACTGCTAAAGATATTTTCACAGTCTGGCAAGAACGATAGTGGGTCATCCTGTGAGGATCGAACTCGCAAACAATGTCTCGGGGGACTACCTCTCTAGCCATTGCTCTTGATTAAATGCCCCAGCTTTGTTATTATGAATATTATGCTATGATTATCTGCCTCTAAAAGAGATTCCCAACCGGTAAGTTTAAAAGAGGCTCTACGGATAACCACTTGACAATATAAGGTACTATAAGCAAATTGCGGCTTTGTGCATGACGATGCATAAGTCGCATTCAACAGCAAGTCGCTGGCAACAACTCCCCAACCAAAGACTTCATAGAACCTCTAGAATTTCGACACACCGTCAACTTGACTCCACAAGAAATATCATTTAGGGATTGACAACAGTTTTCCATTTTCGGCTCAGGTAACACAGTGCTAAAAATGAACAACAGTCACTTTCATCTATTGAATTGATTATTTTAATAATCTGGTTAGCTCCCTTTTGATTTTTCTGAGATTGGCTTAATGCAGCACGACCTTATTTTAGGCACATCGCAAATATAACATGAAAATGAATTATCATTAAACCAGACAAACCTATCAAGATTCACACACGTGGCGTACGAATTAGTTTTCATCAAAATCGAATAATTGGATGCTATTTAGGAAAGGAAACTCTTTATACTCGGATTTGGTGGAAGGGATTTGTTTCAACATAGTTTCAAACTGGTTTGCTTAAAATCCTCAAAAGAAGAAGAGATCAAGCGAAAAATCACTCTAGGATGGCAAGCCGGCGACAGAGCATGTTCAAAATTCAAGAACAAGAAAATGCCATTAGTCCTAAAAAGAATAGTGTACAACCAATGCATCCTCCTGATAGTCACCTATGGAGCTGAAACATGGAACCTAATCAAGAGACTGACCCCCAAACTGAGAAGCATGCAACGTGTACATAAAAAGTTCATGCCTAATCTCACATGGAGAGATCACAAGACATTACAATAAATCGGGAAAAAAAGCCCGAGACATCCATTAGGAAACTCAAGTGGAAATGGGCTGGTCATGTTGCAAGAAAGGCTGACAACCGATGGTCATCACGAGACTCAATATGGATCCCCAGAGATCATATGTGCAACCAAAGCCGGTAGAATACAAGATGGAGAGACGAACTAGATAAATTCAAAAAGTATTTGCACCGTGACGACCATGATACAGAGGTCTGATGAATTCTGGGGAAGGTTTATGTCCAAAGACCGACATTAAAAGGATGATGAGGATGATAATGATGATGATGATGATGGGGAACAGATCACGTCTGTTGTTATTATGTCTTACCATTTTACTGCGCCTCTGCACACGCGTGCCAGGAACATTTTGAGAAAGAGAAATGAATGCCAACTATTCATTAATGGTACGGATCAAAGTTGTGGTACTATTCTTGAAATTAGAAAATGAAAAAAGTTTTGAAAAATGTTTAAAAAATCCAATTATTCTACGCGTAAAGGCTTCTTGTACTAGTAACATTGGTCTCATAGGTATCAGTGTGGATTTAATTACTATTTATTTACTAAATGTATTTGCCTCGTCTACAATTATTGAGGATCAGGGCAGCCATTGTTTTACAGGCCAAGTACTAATTAATCTAATACTCACTGGGTGATCCACTATCATGGCCTTGTCCCAAGCGAAGGTAAGTTGAGTAAATATCTATAAAAACAAGCCTGGCATAAAACAGAGAACTGTCTGTTTCGAGAGATGAAGTTTTGTCGACTATTTGACGTCATTTTCCATGAAATTAGGTCATATTGGTATTATCAAGTTACTTCAGAAGAAATTACTCAATAAATACTTTATGATCTGTAAGTTGATATCAGCGATGACAAGAAATTGATTACCAAAAAAAAAAAAAATTTAATTCAAACGAAAAAACAAATAGTCCACCAACGAAAAAGCGATAAAAATTAAATTCATCACTTCAATTACTAGAATTAAATATGGCGATTTGTATCGTGTGAGAAAAATATTACTTTTTCCGTCAGCATTTTGAAAAATATAGATTAAATACTGACAACCTTTAGAAATACAGATCCAAAATATGCCTTCAGCCGAATTCTGGGATTTAAAACCTTATTTGCTTTCAAGTGACGAAACTTTTAACTGCTCTTGGAAAAAAATGGCCGTGCTTGAGAGACTCTCAGTATTCCATTTCTAAATATTATTAAAGCTATATCAGAGGAAACAGAACGAAATGATGTAAGATGGAAAAAGCATGTATGTATGTATGTATGTATGTATGTATGTATGGATGGATGGATGGATTGATGGATGGATGGATGGAAGTATTGAGAAGCCAAATAAGTTTGTCATACGAATGATGTGTTTTTCATGTTCTCAAGTACCTTTGTACATAAATTTTCTGCCTTTAAGGTGCAGTCGTCCCCATTAGATTTGAAAATGCCAAATGAACCTACCAATTGACCTGACTTTGGATTGAATGTTAAAGGGCAGCATGGCCTTCATCCATAGGTCAAGTGACCCTTGTACACAATTTTGCAGCATTTAGAGTGCAACCGTCTATGTCAAAGGTGACCTGACCATAGATTGAGCTACAGATGTCACCAGAGGTCATTATTAATTTGGGGTCAAGTCACTTTTTGTATTTTCAGATCTAACGGAGACAGCTGCACTCTCTGATTGGCACACGTGAGTAAAAGGGGAAAATTGACCTCAGGGTGAACATGGGTTTAACCGATAAAGGTCAATTTAGGGTCAGGTCTGCTTGGGGATTTTCAAATTTAAGGGAGATGGCAGCGAATGTTTGCTTGCGTTATAGACACTCAAACGGTTGATAGTAGGATAATTTGACCTCAGTATCAACATAGTGTTGGTGGCGCTAACCCTGCAGGTCCCTTCTGGTAAATACAGGGTCACAACTAGTTTTTCCCGTTTTTTGCTTCTATGTAAAGATTTCTGTTTTTTCCAAAAAGAGCAGGTTGAGTTCCAATGGTTCAATTGATAATGATACGGATAATGTAATCGATGGATTGATCTCAAACTTCGACGGAGAAAATTCCTTTGATTTCATGTGCTTTCAATCCGCCAGACTTCGAAACCGTCTGGAAATTTTCCAGTCCTGAGGAAAAAAAGAGGTATTTTCTACCGTTCCATTTACAGTGTAATATGATGCTAAACTGGGCCATGGGTGTCCGTCTCATCGAGGGAAGGGAGGTTTGAAAGTTGGATATTTTATTGAGGTTGGGGGTGAACGATGAAAGTTGAGGATTGTCACAGCTAATGTTCCCTTTTTAATTTTAAGAAATTATAAAATATCATTTGCTTTTCGGTGTTGATATATTTGAAGTTTTTTTCTTTTTCGGGCAACGCTGGGTACCCCAACATATCGAAGACAAAACTACTGATGTTTATCAACCGTTCCCGGATGGTGTCAAAGTTTTGGAAATCCCCCCATTCTTTTAAGAACCAATGGAATCTCATCTTATCAAACTTATTTCGAAAGTCAATCCCTCTTCAACTGTTTATTTCTCTAAATGACGCAGTTAATAGGCACTTTGAACCCGGACATGACCAGCCTAGATCATTTTGAACCAATCTTCCTTGGTGCATTGTTTGAAGGAGCGGAAGGTCTGAAGAAAGCCGGGCTGTGTATAAAAAGATTGTGCACTTCTGACTGTCAAGAATTTCAATCGAGAAATACTAAAGACGACACCGTTTGGAAATAAGAGCAAGTACTGAAGCCCATCATGAAGTTGCTATACTCCTCTGTCATTTTGTTGATTACACTGGTCGTAGGTAAATAATGCCCCTTTCGTATTTGTAAAGTAACCGTAAAAAAAACATACCAGACAATGTTCTTTTTGCAATCTGTGTGTGTGTGTGTGTGTGCCTGTCTATCTGAGAAAAAAATATCCTACAAAAATTTCTCAAAACAAAATAAAAACTCTATTCGAGATGTGTAGTAGAGTAAATCATGCAGATATGGAAGATTCTTAGTCAAACGGTGTGTCCGGTAGAGCTGACACAGGCCTTCTATAAAAGTTTTAAAAATCCGTAAAAAATTTCCAAAGATTTCCACTAATCCCCAAAATATAGAAGATTTCTAGTGCAGTAGTCATACGAATTTGCAAGGTGAGACTGTTTGGCTGTACATGTTTATGTGTGTTTGAAATAGAGTAAAATTAATAAAGATTCTAATCATATTTTCTATTTGTTACTTAAATCCTAGTTTATTACAAGCATGCTTTTTGGAGTAACTCTCATCATACAATTCTAAGTGTTATTCTCATTTATTTTACAGCTGTGCAGAATTTCAGACTGCCAGAAGGCGATCTTTTTCGACGTAAGTAACTATATATTCAACAAAAATTTTCGGAATGAACATTTGTTACGAGAGAATCTTTTCATCTGTGCGGGGGGTTAGGCATTCGAAAAGTCGTAAAAACATCCTGCAAACCAGAGGCGTAGCCGAGGCATGGGGTGATTTGGAAACGCTCCTTGGCCCCCATTAAAGGAGAAGGGGACCTCCATTAATTGATCACCTGCTACATTTCTACTGACATTATCTCACTAAATTTGGGGACATCTTTTTTTTTCCAAAACCTTTGCTGATCAGTCTTCTAGAATATTTATATAATTTGCTTCATTTAATCTTTAAAACCTAAATACAATAGAAAATAATATTTTGCTGATTGATCATTTTAAATTTTCTTTTGCTTCATTTAATCTTAAAAAGCCACCAAACAATTATCGAAGTTTTTTTTCTCCTAAAATGACAATTTTATTTTGTATTCAAAACTGAAAGTTCATATATTGATAATCTTTTATAGTGACAATATGATAAGATTGAAATGCTTACTTAAGGGACACACAATCTTTATATGCCTCAGAAATTTATATCTATAAGTGAGGAAATGACTTTGTGTCACTCTGTTTCTATGTATGTTTGCATATCAGGGCCTAAATTGATGAAAAAATCAAGACCACACTTTTCAAAATTTGAGCCACCTTAAAGTCTTCATTGCAGAAGTCAACGTAAAAAAGTTTTTGGGCTGGGCTGCTGGGAAATTCTCTCTTAAATATCTTTCATTTCAAAATGTTTATAATAGATTGGATTGTTTCATTTCTAACAGCATCAAATGATTTTACTTCTGGAACATATGTATTTATTGCTCTGCAGTGACGTTCCTGAATTATCAATTCATGACCCAAAAATAAAAAATGTTTCCCTCTTGAAATTCATATTCAAACATTTGGTGTCTGAGATCTTCTTAAGATTAGATTCATATATGTTGATATTTGGAGAGGAGACTGACATTCGGTAGCTTACTCCAGATATGAAATCGAAGAATTTTATACGATCAAAACAGTCTACGCCTTTTTTTATGTTTAATACTTGAACTAGGAAAAACGAAGTGTTGTACAAAAAACTCTCATCATAACGGCGCGTATTATAACGGCACTATTAAATGACAGATGCGTTCTAAAGGCTCGTTTATTCTCGCAATATTGTCGGAGATTAGTTTACTGCAGTATCACATGAAGGTTTCAGTGCATTATTTTTAAAACTAAAACAAGTAAACCGTTAAAATAGTTTATCTGTACTTTTGGTTTCTCATTATTGATACACTTTGTATAACACTCACTCGTTATAACAGCACAAAGCACCGAGTGTACCAAGTTATCGGCAGTCCACTGCATAAAGTAAAAACCGAGCACATATTCACATTCGATTTTTTTATATACAGCACCGAGTGATTTTGCTTGGAAATTATTTCTATTCTGAATATTAAGTTCAAGTGTCGAATGATACATATTGTTGACGTCAATCGCTTTTTTAACAGCTCCAAACACCTACTGCAGTTCTGAGTGCGAATTCGAATACTTTCCAAACATTCATTTACAAAGCAGAATGTGGGCCAATTTCTTCCTTCCTTTGCCCACCTCTGAAGATGACTGGAACACAACATGCAGGTGAGTCTTATTTGAATGAAGATAACTTTTATACAATAGAAATTCTGTCGATGATTCTGAAATGTAAATGCTCAGTGATATGCAGAAGGAGTATCTGCATTGATATTTTTCACAACTCCATCTTGAATTATTTCTTACACTGGCCTTCAACATAATCACCGGTAAAGAAAAGAATTGGTAGCAGGCATAAATCGTGATTGATCAGACACCGGTTAATGGGAATGTGTTTTGAAAACAAGAGTAGAATGAAGGAAGTTGATTTTGACTAAACTCAGACGTGTAGGTTACAAGGCTAAACGAGAGTAAGAATGTGTTCCGCCAATATTTCAAGGAAGAAGATAGCCTGTTTCGAAAATCAGCATTCGGAAACCTAGCTTTCAACTGAGCTTGAACACCGACTTGAACAACAAAGAACTGACCCATGGGCAGCTGCAGAGATCCGCCTGGCTTCTACGAATAAAATCAATACATCATTTCCATCCGGATGCCAAGACTTTGTGATTCTAGTATCTGACCTCTTCTGGCTATGATATTTTTTCTCCAATGATAGTTATCCCGATACAATAAAGAGATTTCTCTATAGCTTACGACTCATTGAGCTGATGTTTATTTCAGGGATGATTTTTCTTCTTTTTTCTTCAATTTTGAGGTTAGTGTTCTGATGCTGCTCTCCATTAGTCTGATTTCTGATTAGTTTTATGTTCGTTAAGACAAAATTTTAACAATGTTACTGTTGATTGACGGTTGGATTGTTTTCATGTATTTCAAAAGAAAATCATATTTTCTGATTTTGATGTAAACAGAATTATTTGCATTATGTAAAGAACTGATTGTTTTATACAAGAATTTAAAGTTTAGGCTTGCCTTTCGAAAGGCATCAGCAGTCGATATTCGATTCTGGATATAGATCCATGTTCTCTTTCAATCTCTTGGAAGACTGACGTCGTCTTCAGGGAACCCTTGTCTCCTTCGGTTTCGTAAAGAATCTCAACTGAGCCAATGAAGCAAGAACTTCAGATCCCTTTTAAGTCTAGTTCACCAGGGAGCAAATTGCTGCTTCGTTTCACAATTGAAAATATTTACTCATTTTGAGCAATATGAAGACCAACAATGCTATATGATTGTTTGTCATTTTCGCCACGAGATTTAGCATCTTGAATCTTGGGCGTAATTGGTAATTCTCAGAGACGAAGACAAAATTTCGACTAATATTTCAAACTAGTCATATTTTTTTGAATGAAATTCGCGCTCTGGTTCAATTGGATGTTCATACAAACATGTGGTGACAAGAAAAATGCCAAACCGACATTTTAGTCTGAAATTCTGCTTTATGTTATGAAGAGCAGGTTTTCCGCTCGTTTTGAGAATTCAAAAATTTTCATCAAATAATTTTGCCGAAATTCGTAAGTTTGTTGCATGGTTTTGTTAATATTTGTGTTTTTCTCTTTTCGTCATTTCCAGTAAGACAACAGAATTCTTGGCCTGTTCGGAATTAGCCACTGTCGGTTGCAGAAAGGGAAGACCTCCAATGGTGACACTGGCTCAAGTGAGAGATGCCTATGGATATTTGTGTGAGGAGGGTGCACAGAGTAAGTAAATTACGGATTCACCTTATTTGCATTATTTACACACCAAAGTCAGAAAACAAGCATGAGTGCTTAGAGGTGAATTTTTGCAAAGCTTTCAAATGACTATATTCACTTTTAGAAGACAATAAGAATCTAACTTGATGGTAGAGATTCGAGAAATAGCCTTGAGAAATGAGTTTGAATTCCAGATTGGATCACTAATGTCAACAACAAGAGAAATAAGCAAACATTCCTTGCATTCTGTGCCATTGACAATTATCTTTTATAGGGTTTTGTCATGAGTAGATCTGAGTTTAACTCAGGATAGAGATGATGATGATGATGATGATGATGATGCACAAGTCTCTCATACAATCTTCAATGAAAATTCTCTAATAATCATAAAATGTGCTTTGGCATTGAACTCAAAACAAATTACCACCCATCATTGAGATGGAACTTTCAACTGAGTATCAAGTTCTACCATTGAGCTTGAGGTTTTGAGCTGGTTATTTCCTATTTGTAATGTTCAACAAATCTTCGTTAGTAGCAAAATACTAGAGGCTTTCCCCATCATTATTTTGGTCCATGTCTGATACTGAAACAATATAATTATCATGAATTTCTTAGATATAGAGTGACTGTAAAGCCAACTTAGTGGCTTGGGCGGTTGCTTACTTTCATTTGATGCCAGTCTTGAGTATTTGAGCCTAGGAAGGTAGGATTTCAAATGGTGGATGATTGGCATGATGCAATCTTCCATACTTTTTTATATTTAGGAAATATTCACGGAGACTAAAGAATCCAACATGCTTGATACTACTATCCGGCTACATTATATGCAAGTTGGTTACCTTTGATACATTCAAAAGTATTATTCACTTGGCTGTCAAGACCATTTTTACTTGAGAGTTGATGGAGAAATAAAAAACTGACATTTATCATCAATTTTACTTAATTGCTTTTAAAGGATAATTCACAAGGAATTTCATGCACTTTGGAACAATGCAATGTTTCAAAAATTAAAGTCTAGATTTTAAAAGAATGTGTAATTCATTGGACCAAAATGCAGAGATTTTGGGGATAGAACCCTGGCAATCATTGAGTGAATTCTGATGTTTTTCCTATACTGGGGGGTTGCAGAAAAGCATGCAGTCTTGTTTACAGGATTGTTGAAGGTGACAAAAGATTATGTTGGTTCAAGAAGTTCCATGTCACCGTCAGACAAAGTAAGGTATTTGTCTGCATTCCTCTTTCGAGCCATGGTCACAATTCAAAGAAATTATTTGATAATACAATGAAAATGAACAAAACACGTTTCAAACAACTTGACCATTATAGAAAGTCAATATGCTATAAAATGATTTTTGTAAGCATTTCATCATTTTTTCTCTCCATTTCACAGAGTACTTAGATGTTCTGCCATGTTTAAATGAACATTACAAGCAAGAAGACATCAAAATGTGTGTAAGGCAAAGGACAAATAGAAAAGAGCGTAGAGGACCCGACGGAGATATGTGCTTGTAAGTTCTTTTTTATATTGATATTCACTAAGCCTATTCTAGTCTGACCTAATGCCACAAGTGAGAATTGAACTCACGACGAAAGGAATGGTCAGTGAAACTGTTTCTCACCTTTGCTCAATGGGGAGGCATTTGGGTTCTTTTATATATATATATATATATATATATATATATATATATATATATATATATATATCAATACCTGTATTTTGATTTAAATATCATTTCTTCCCCAATTTCTACACCATTTAATCGGATTCTTTCAGCAATTGTCTCGCCCAGGTCACATCTATTACCAATGATTTTCTAGAAAACTCTCATTGTAATGGCACGAATTAATGGCACTTAGTTCCTTTTATATTCTTGCAAGACAATTGTCGGATATTATACCCTTTCTGAGTAAATTAAAAAGTCAATAATTTGCTCACCATGCCATATTTTAACTAACCCGTTACTGTGGCAAATCCATCATAGCAGCCTTTCCCCTGATAACAGAAGTTATTGTATTAGGCCTGCATGCAGGTAGACATTATAGCAAATTTGTCTCTAGTAAGACTAGTAACTGTTCTAGTCTGCTCTGAAGTGATGATTTTGAGGACTGACTTTCAAGGTGAGCAGGCCCTCTCCATACCAGAGATGAGTGCATTGCAGTCTTCCAACTGCCAAGCGATGAACTAGAAAATGCAATCTGTTTATTCAATTGTATTTAGTCATTTTCTTATCATCCTAATGATGAAGAAAATGCAATTTCGTGCATAAATTCCAATTGTTATCAAAATATAACTCATCAAATTATGACTGTCTACAATGGAAAGAAATGTATAGAAAAAAAAATTAAGAATCAAGTTCTAGTCTTGACCAAAAATAAAACTCGTGTGGATTTCAAAGCTGATGTATGCATTGGAAACCAGGAATTCATCCATGGCTGTATACTTCAGTTGAAGTTGTCTCTTAAGAGACGGACACTTCACTTATTGTGAGACTTGGACTTGAGTCAGTAACTCTAGCCGCATTCTCAGATGTTTAAAGATAAAACCCAAAATACTAACATTAAAAAATGAAAATGAAATTTTGGTCAATCTTGACCAGCAGGTATAAAAAGAGTCTCCCTTTATGACTAAGATATTTATCATGCTTCATCATGATTTGGCTTCACGAGCAAAGATATCGGAGGGTTTTTCACATCTTTAAGGCCTTCAGGTGCCAGCATGGCCAGTAGGTGGGTAACCTTAAGGCCTGAGTGTTAAAGTCTTAGGTAAGGTGTTGTGTGCGGGTAACTGACCCTATCCAACAAACCAAAGGTTTGCATGGCATGGTCAACCAAAGTAGGACAATGGGAACAAGATAAATAGGTCACACATTTCATCGGATTTATCTCCTGAGCAGATACCTGAAAAGACTGGGGACGTCTGCCACCCCTTTCAGGGAGTATTCTGACTATAGCTTACCAGTGTTGATTTAGACTCCGAGAACATGGGGGATAAAAATTCTTATTTTTCAGAAGGAAATGTCTCACATTCTGTGAGCAGACTCAAGAGTTACAACAGCATTTATCATCTCTTCAAACATGTTGAAATCTCAGTGGATATCATTTCAGTACAAGTCTTTTTGACTGCATCATCATCGGTTTCATGCATACATCATTTTTCTTCTTGTAGAGAAATAAAAAACTATCATGATTGTGCAAAAGAGAAGGCAATGGAGACATGTGGGGAAGAGGCAAGTGACTTTATGTCGATTTACGTCCAGAAAACCCACCAAGAATTGAACGAAATCGTTGACTGTGATAAATTTGTAAGTCGAACAATTCAAATATCAAATATTTCTGCATCCTGTAATAACTTGGTTAGCACTCTAGATATGTTCCTTAAAAATCTACACTTAATGATACAGTGATCCACGGGTTCATTATAACATAACATAAAGAGAGATTGGGCCAGTAATTTACAATATATAATCTTGATGTTGAGTCTCAACATGGTGGAATAGATTAGTGCTTGATCAGTGTCTTTCATTAGATGACTATTTCCTGGAGATCTTGAAATATCACAAGGAATATGTATATATCACTATATACATGAATTCTTCATTCAAATGGCACAATAAACAAAGTGTATACAATATAGTCATTTTGGAGACTGTCTATGATTATCTATTTTGGGAATTTAACATTACTAAATTTATCATGAAAAATATTTGAAAAAGTGTGTAATGGTAAATCAGCTTTATACAAGGTAGCGCTCAGCAGGGTATTGCTATATTTATTAATTTACTGTCGATTTGGAAAGGTAAAGATCAACTTTAATTTCATGAAGATTTTTGAAGAATATCTTTTTTTCCTAAAGAATGATTTATTGATAGTCAATTTGCTTCTTCATCTCAATGAGACAATTTCTTATCCATAATTTCAAATGCCTCAGCTGAGTGTCTTATTTTGAGATAATGGTGTTGTTGTTATAGTTGTAATTGTTATTATCAATATTAATAAAACCTCTGCCAAAAATGTTATGAGAGACATGTTCATTAGTGTCTGTCCTCCCCCTGGAATTTTGTACAAGAGTGAGCCATGGGCTACAAAAGAAGTGATTGAATTTTGGGGTGGATTCATTCAGATATCTATAGTCTTTATCATTTAACAGGGAAAAAGTTGAAAAAAACAAACAGTTATTAAAAAGGTTAAATTTAAATTTCAAGGGAAATAACTCAATATTTGTACATTTAGAATTCTCTCATACATTTTTTTATTCAGTATTTAAATTGTGTACAGCATTGACAGAAATATATGCTCTCTTAATGCTTTCAATGTTTTGTGGAGAAAAATATAAATAACTGTACATCTACATATTTGAAATATGTATGTACACATGGGTATAAAGTATATTTGGATTTATTTTCCAGAAAAACTGAACAGTTGCAGGAATATTGTGAAGAATGTGATCTCAATCCACAACCAGTTCAGGAATTCAATCCTAGGACTACTTCCTGCCAGAAACATCTAATTCATGTATATTCCTATTTTGACATAATAAACATTGTTTTTCATATACACTGAGTTATTTTATTTTCAATCACTTATTTTTACTCCATCTTGACTTTTGTAATATTTTGGCTTTGTTTATTGAATTCTCCATTCTGGAAAGTCTGGGTGATAAATTCTTTGGTGTTACATTTTGAGTAAATCTGATAGAATCATTGTTTATATGTTTTGAAGAAAAATAATCATTGGTTCAATTATCTGACGGAAACCAACCAAACTAATGACAAAACTGTTGAATAACTGTGATGAGAGGGTCTGAAATTCTGACTTCATTATCCTCTAGTATCTTAGTAGTTGTTTTGATCACTACTAACATCAAATACATGGAAGAGATAGGTGATCTAGTATTTTTGGGTTGCACAAGAAATTGAAGAAATAGTAAAGTGAAAAAAAACAACAACAAATTTATCACAGAACCAATGACTAAAAAAGTTTGAGAACAAGTCTGAAGACATCCCACTTATATCAGATTTATAACAAAATAAGAAATTCTTATCTTTAAGGATAACTTGGAATTATTAAGGTGGGTTCTGTTATTTCAATTCTATTACCTAGATATTTGAAAAGGATTTTTAATTGTGTTTTGCCAGAGCTTAGGCAGCAAAACCTTGCTAACAAAAAAAATGTAAACAAGTTATCAAAAAAATATATGTTTATGAATAGCAAAAGATTACAAAATAACAATGACTGACAGAAGAAGGCAGGAGGACAAATCAGTCAAAACACTGTTATTAAAATAACAAAGATGAGGATACTCCTTCGGAAAATTCATGAAATACATGAAAAAAGCATCCGTATTAATTCCAGAATGCAGACACCGATTTTACCTGATTCTGTTGCTGCTCCTGATGTCAACAGATAAGTTAGGCGTCAAGAATGACACGTCAATCCAATAACATTAAATCTCTTTTTCCGAACCAAATTCTATTGTTGCTGTCGCTCCCTGTCTATGAATGTAGCCAGATAAAAGTCATATTTTAAGATCTAAGTACTGTCTATGGAAAATTAGTTACATTTCCATGTTTTATGGATACAAGTACTTCAATCCAAAACCTTTAGCTACAATACACAGTTCTAGCTACCAAGAGGTCAGATCAGACTTTTATTGATAGATGGGTAGATGAAAATCAATTCATTATTATTGGGTTGAGTGCAAATGCATGCACTACACAATTTTTATTCAGTTGCAAATCACCTGTTGCTTTGCATTCTTTACTTTAGTACATTTTAGGGTTACTGTTATTCAACCCTTGGCTAGAATGCATTGGTTTGGCTACTTTGAAGTCACAGACAGATAAATAAGATCAGACTTTTTGTATTATATAGATTGTGTCTGTCAGGGAATTGAAAGCAAAGTAAAGGCACAGTCCATTACATTGTAAATTCAATCCTGTGCTGAAAACTTGAATAATTTTCAAAAACTCTCTAAAAACATGCCTTGGGTTCACATTGATATGCACAGAAAATTTTGTGGAAGTATGTTGTAATGTTCCTGAGTTACAGTGTGACATATGGACAGACATTTGGTGAATCATTGTAGGATAGATCTCTACAGGAGCAACATTTTATGATAAAAAAAAGTCATAGCACTGGAAGCAAAGAGCAGAGGATTGATGTCAAAATCTGGACCATTACGTCCAGTTTCGAAACATTTTAAGGACGGGTTGTGATTCATACATACCTTTGTTTAATTGATAAATTCCAGCAAGAGAAAAAAGTTATTCTGATTGAACTCTGTCACAAATTTCATTTCAATGAGCTGTGAAGCAACTTCATCATTTTACATAATCAAAGGACTTTGCTCTAAAAAACTCATGTTGATCTTACATTTTTATATGAAGCTTCTCCAGTTAAATAATTCATATGTGTGTGGGTATATGTGTGAGAGAGAGGAAAAAAAGAGTCCAATTCTTTTTCAGGAAAACAAAACAAATTCTCAGAAGTATATTCAATGTAAAAATCTTTAAATTTATGTTTGGATAATCAAATCTCTTCCTATTTTTTTGATATTGTCAACACTTTGTTTCAGATGCTCCATTCTTCAGTCCTTGTCATGTGTATAATCCAAAGAAAGAAGCAAACCTTTCTTCTCCACATTGAGAAAAACTCGGCAAACTTTTGTATTCTTTTTGTGCCAAAAAAATTGAGGTGATTATTACACCTACTAGAAAGAAAGAGATTCGATTATCCAAACAAAAGTCTCTTCAGAAGAATCATATTCCATATTACAACTGCATAGTAAGTGAAATTATTTGCCAAGTATTGTGAATGTGCATGATTTTGCATATGTTTAATGAGCTTTTGTTTTCAAATTTGCCTACACTTATTTGAGTCTTATGAATTTTAAGATTGAGATTCTAATGAAAGAAAGTTTGGTAAAATATAACGGTTACAAACAGTAAATGGTAAAGTGAATTGGGAAAATACAGAAATTATTTAGTTTGTATTGATAAAAAAAAAAAATTAGTTTGAAATAAAATGGAAAAAATATAGAATCGCAATAACAAAATATTGGAAAAAATTCAAAATTCATTTAATTTTTTTACAAACTTTTAGAAATGGTTGCTTCATTTCATCCAATTTCATCAGAATTGAATTTTTAATTTCACAATTGGAAATGTTGTTGACTTGATCAGACATTGAACTCAACAGTTCAAGCGTTAATGCAATATGGAATTTGTCAGGGGGAGAGTTCGACATGCTCTCTGAGGACACACCCTCAGTATTTACTTCAGCTATCATGGCTTCATTCAGATTGAACTCAAGAGTGTTGGCACTAGGAAATTCTGATTCCTCAATTTTGGTAGTTCCACGTTTCTTCTTCTTTGGAATCGGATGAAACATTGAAAAGTGTTGGTTGAACATTGTGATGAGTTCCACAAGAAACAGCAAGATTTTGTCGCCATTGAGATAATTAGCAATATTTAAGAGAAGGTTCATCACAGAAAATATTTGTTGAATAAGTAACAAAGCCAACATTGGGCTAATTTCAGAGAGAACAGTTGGTGTCAAAAGGATTTTCTGAAAAAAGAAGAACCAGAATGATAAACTACCAGCAGTGAGAATGATGACAAAATATTAGAGCGTTTCATATGAAAAAGCCAATTACAAATAGGAAAATACATACTTATAAACATTATAAAAAATATGCACCGTGAGACATTGGGTCTGGAATTATTGAGTAACTGAATCAGTCAGAATCTATTGTCAGACCCAATGCCTCTTTAATCAACATAAAACTGAGGCATCTAGGATATGAAATTTCAAAATATTCTCCATACAAACCTAATCTATCTGCAAGTGATTATTATCTTTTCCAGTTTTTTCAACTTTTCATTAAAGAGAAGATATTTTACAATAAAAAGGCTGTTATTTTGACTTCATAGATTTTTCACCTCTAAGACATATTTTCATGTTAAATCCATTGAGGAGAGTCATAAAGTCAAATGGAGCAGATTTTCATTGTAGTTTTTTTATTTTCAGTCTTCATAATTAGCCATTTCATGTTAAACAAACAAATCATTCACCTGATAACCATTAAGGAATTGTCTTGAGAATCCCACATTGTGAAAATAGAACCATTATCATTCATTACAAGCACAAACTTGAATCACTGTCATTGATACATATTCAGAAATTACTAAAAATCATTTAGAAACCACGAACAAAATAAATATAACGAGCACTGGCAGGACTTATGTCTTTCCAAAGGGCATTGGTCAGAAAATGAAACCAGCAACATTCAGAATTTAAATGAAGTTCACTCCTTCTATTTGCAGAGTGAGCGAATTCTGCACCTCTGACGATATCAACTTTTTTTTTAAACATGATTGACTGCAAGTGACGAGAGCTTTCATCAAGAAAGATAACTCTTGAATTACAAGAGTAAATTTTTCTGAGACAAAGGTACAAGGGGCATAATTTACAATGATAGTTGAAGACAATTTTAAGATGTCGTATTGGTTAACTTTTCCGGCATGGAAAGTATGACCATAAGGTTCCAGAAATAGGGTAATTTGACTAACATTTTTTTGTCTTATTTCTGTGGGTCTCTTTTACAATTCTCAAACAGTCATTCTACTGGAAAAAGCTTATCAAAGACAATTCTTTAGCATTAGTTTTACTTACCTTGGTCGAAGCAAAGATATTATCAAAGACATATTGACCAATAGTGCTATCAAGCCCATCCTGCAAAACTATCACATCCAAAAACAACTGTGATATGCCAAGGTAGCTCTTTAAAACTGGAAAATATTGTGGAAAAGATGCAGTTTCAACACATTGAAACACTTCAAAATATACATGAATCACAATCTAAAGCAAGTCTTTGAGCCAACTGAACCCTGTGACACAAAAAGTCTTATGGAACAATAAGGAAAAATGGAAAAGGTAAAAACTGAAATTGAAGAAATAAGATAATCTGCACAGGGTGAATTTTCCAGCATAATCCAGTAAGATCGAGTGATACCCATCACTTGTCTATCCTTCGAATCCCCAGCTAAATGGAAGAGTGGGTTTGCATCAATGGTATGAGCCATGTTTTAATAATACAAAACTGATAGTCTGTAGAGAGACCACCCACAGAGAAGAAATACTGTTATGGTTACAAAGAATTAAAATATTATTTCATAGCCAACTTTATAATGTCATGTGCTGGCTACAGAAGTCATTCTCCTTTGGCAGCAAATAGATTTATGGAGGAACATATATCTCTCTGCTTGCTTTGCAGACTAACTCACAAGTATAATGAGTTCAATCCTCACTGGGTAAACAACTACTGAGGCCTCATGCCAGACTAAGCTCTGCCTTGGTAGTTATCTGTATCTCTGTACTTACCAGATAAATCAATGCATGGAATAGAAGGAAGAAAGCCGGCATGGCATGGCACGATGAGCTGATTGTTTTCAAGAAGGTGCAGCAAAAAGCGACAGACCAAAATCCCTTCCACAGGCAAGAAATTTGGAAAAAGCTGCAAATAAATAAAAAAATCTTCCCTAAGCAAAGTAAGGTGAGCATATAATTGATTATGAACAACTGAATGAACAATTAAATTGAAGAACTTGAAATTAAATTATTTCTTCTTCATGTTCAAATGAGATGAGTTGAAATTTGACCAGTGCAAAACAAATAGAAGGAACATTCTAGTCACTTGAAAAGCCTCAAAATTTCAGAGAAGAACCAGACAAGGAGAGAAAAATGAAAACCATACAGAAAACAGTGACTTTATTATTCAAGTGAACGATTAGATACTAAATTCAAACTTTATGGCCATCTTTTTTTCAAGAAGGCCTTCATTTCAAGACAAATATATGAAGTATTGATTTAAAACTCTAATATTTGATTCTGCCAATCAACAACCAGATATATATATCCCATTGATATGTCAATAATATACTAGTTTTTTTTCAAGTTTTTAGTGAGGGGTTTGGTTTGCAATGTAAGTATAATGCTGAAATAAACCCTTACTTTATGTTCATCAGATTAACAACAACAGAACTGTAGCTTTTAGTTAACATAGCATAAAATCTCTCCAATAGAGTAGGTTTTCTGTTAGTTTAAATAATAAGAAAAATCTTTAAATGGTGGCTTCTATTGATTCATAAATCCATACTCTTGAGAACAAAAATAAAGAAAGAAAAAAGAAAAAATCATTATTATTTCTTCTTGAAAACTTGAGAAAAAACAGAATTTAAGTTTGACTTTCCCGTCTTGTCATTTTTCATTTCTTCCGCTCCAACTCTTTTTTGAACCTTTGGCTCAGAGAGATAAAGTTGTGTGTGGCTAAACACTGATAATGGCAATAAAGCCATGTATCATCAGGGTTATGTCATGGTAGTATAGATGCAACTCAATCTGGGTACAAGTCAATCATTATAGGAAGAAGTGAAATATAAAATACCAACATACATATATTTGCGTAAACTTCTATATTTCACATAGGTCTTCCTTGCCTTACCAAAGAGAAAGGAGCAAATGCCATCCATTACATTCCCTTCATCAAATCGTTGGCTCAACAAAACAAAGTGTCTGCTCTTCTACATTCTCTTTCTTGTTTTCCCTATCTGGAGAACTTGAAACAAACAACGTATAACCTTTGTTTTTTTTTCAGCAAGCTAACAATAACATGATGGAAATTTTCATCATTTGTAGTTCAGCTATAGAAAATCTTGTTACCTGCTATTAATAGGTTTTAAGTTTTCATGGGGATCCATGACGCGAGTCAGTTGGGTGTAAGTTGAGGCATGATTTTATATGCCAACTGTCAGTGAAAGTTTGGCTTGAGTCTTATCTATTGTCACTAAATGGTATACCAAGTTTTTCCATCAGAACGGAATGGAAGAAGGTAGTAATATTTTAAGATTTCCAGTTGGAATATTCAAGACCACAGTGATGAGTAATTCATGATATCCAGGTCAACGTATTTGGGAAGTGCGAGAAAGGTTGGGTAGACTGTGTCAACTCATTAAATGACAGGAATCGCTGCTATTGCTGTTCTATGGCTAACTCAATAAAATTTCATCATGATTGATGGCAACTTAGTTCTAAACAGGAGTCAGCACTCTTAATTTGCAATGAATTATCTTGCAATGGAGAAGGATTTTTATCTGGCAACTGAAACTCAGCTACCTGCACTTGATGTACAAGTAGGTTTGAACCTGCTGATCAATATTGATTGACGTGTGGTTTTTAAATTTTATTACTGACCTGAGCAACTGCCATGGTAACACAATCCCGACTGAAGAGAATGTAAGAAGGTAAACAGTGCAAAACACTGGTGCAAAGTTCTTCATCAATACTTGTAAGTCGGAGAAAATGGATTGTTTGTTGAAGATCTATAAATGAGAAAAAGCAAGAGCAAATAAAATCCACTATAATGATACACTTTCTGTATTTGCATACTTATTTTTTTTTCTGAAACACCCCAGATCAATTAAATAAACATTGTTACTAAAAGGATGTAACCTATTCAATGATGATAAAAAAAGTTGCATCCGAGGCATAATTATTTTCTATTATCCATGTATATAAAACCATTATTTTTTATTGCACAAGTACACTAGTGTAAAAATATTTTGCGTGTGTGCATTTCCCTCAATGCCTCTGTATTCATGGAAAGGAGTCATTTGATGACACTGCAAATCGGGAAGTTGGAACTGATTCCAAATGACAACTTCTGGAAACATTTTAAGAAATCATGTTCTCAATATCATTATCTAATTAGTTGATTAAAAGATAGTGATCAAGGTGTACACGAACAATGTTGAAAGCCTTTGTGAATCACCAAGAATCTCTTCAAGCCACTCTGAAAAGATGGAAGCCGACATGGTTTGATCATGTCACACAGCATGACTGCCTACGGAAGACCATTATATAGCGCTCCATCAAGGGAAGATGCAGGTGTGTAAGTGGCAGTAGAAGAGCTGGTTCTACTACATGAAAGAATGGATGGATATGGCTATACCCTAACTCTTGGTGCAGACAGAAGACAGACCAGCATGGGGTGAGACTTCAGCTTCTTCTGCTGTCAGGTCTTTTTCACTAGTTTTCAGAGGAGTGCTTGCTTTACAATAATAATCCATTGTAAAATTGACATTGTTGTGATGTGGCATTTGTGGATAAGCTTGGTTGCAGAGTGAAACAAAGAGTATATGGTTAGATTTTCAATTTTTAAAAATAGAGATGATATCTTTTCTTGTCCTACTCCTATTCCCATTTGAAATCAATGACAGCAGTCCGTGACATGCCAGACTCTTTGATATTGTCAATTCTATGTATTACCCTATGTAACCTTGTATCCCTGTCTGAAGAGTTGGGAGGCGGTAGGTGGATTACAAAAGTCCAGGTTAGCAGAGCAGGGATATAGTGACAAAAATTAGATAATAAGATCATGGTGATTTATTTCCAGGCAGAGATGGCAATATCATATATGAAGTGAAATTACAATGTCAGCTGACCAAATTGGTGGCAGAGTGAGATACTGTCAGGGTAAACTAGGTGAATGGTATTGATAATCCTAACACCTAATCATGACCTGTTGAGATCTTTGTTGGGAACATCATCAATGAAGATGCACTTCAACAGTGTACAAACCAGGACTAATGGAGATGGTTAAAAAAAAACGAGAATTAAATTAGAATTGGGATTAATGAAAATTCTTAAAACCAGTCTAACTTGACAGTTGCACATTTTCAAAATATTTTTTATTCATTTTGTTGAGGATTCTGCGTAAGCAAGTCAGAAATTAATTTTTATATTAACAGAAAATTTCAAATAGACAATGGCTATGTAAACAAATACTAAATAATGACGAAAAATAATTTATTGAAAACTGGAAAATGATGGAAAAAAGATAAAATGAGATTGTGAAAGTGACTTCTAGTAGGGCTAAAATTATCAACTGGACTATTTTTTCTATCAACAAAGCAAAAATGTTTGGTGACTTTTTCTGCTAAGAACGAAGAAAGATGTCACTCACCACATGTCTGTATTATTTCATGAGTTTTCAAGAAAGTTGAGACAATTTCGTTGCTAAGCTGGAACAAAGTAACAAAAATTTTTTGGATTCAATAGAAAAACATTGAAGAAAAAAACAACTGAGAATCAGAATAAGGGAAAAAACAATTTCTACACACATATGACTACACCAAAGAATCATACCTGAAGATTTTGCTCAGAATTTTGGTGCTTGAAGAACAAGATTTTTCTCAAACGTAACTGCACAGTCCAATCTAAAATTGACAGTTTGTGATTCAACCACTTGATAACTTTATCTGAAAGGAAAAATAATGGTTTTGCTTATATATACATATATATATAAAACACAATATGTTGCTATATATATATATATATATATATATATATATATATATATACACAGATTTTGAATCGCTTAATGTTCAGATTTTTACATTTTATAGTACTGCACAAGCCTATTATAGCATACCAGACCATAGCTAAGCCACTTGTACGGATTGAATAGTCAAAATTATGTATTATATTGCAGATAGTCCCACATAAATCTGCATACTTTTTAAAAAAAAATACATATATATATAACCTGCATCATTAGGCTAACAAGTAGGTTAATTTTTGATATGAAATAAAGAAATATTGTACAAATAAGTCTGTAAGAGTAGCATAGGCTAGCTTGCCTATGTTGACAAAATTTCCCCATTGTTTACATTAGTTAACTGTTATAGATTTTAGTACATAATGTTTTTTAACAATAAGACACTAATAGGATTATTTGTGTCATTCACCAAAATTGGAAGTTGTATTCATTGTTCTTATACAATGGAAGTTTCAGAATGAAGTAAGAATTCTGATCACTGACTATTGAGATAATCTTACAAAGAAGCAATAGTAAAAACTATTCTTCTAACAAAACCAAAACAGACCTGACAAAAAAAAATTTCCAAGCTTTCTGAAGTTCGTTTATGACCCTTAAATACCTGAAACGGTCCATTGTAGCCACAGGTATTGAATTAAGGCACTCCTAATATGGGCTAACTTGAAGAATGCAAACATAAATCCATGTGAATTGCAATTGAATAATAATAGTGTGGGTTCAAAACTTGTGCCAACCCTTTTCTGTACCATAATGACAGATTTTCCCAGGGAGATAACTATTAAATACTGATTATAAAGAAGTCTCATTTATCTATTTGCAAATGCATAAAAATCTGAGTTATTCTGGTCAGATTGCACTAATTTTTAAAGATGACACAATGGGTTACAGGGTTGACTGATTCTAATTAAAATCTAATAGTAATGACAACACTTTGTGTCTGCAGCCACAGTTGGTTGGATTTAGAATCTGAATAAAATGCTTGAATTTATAAACTACCAATCATTACAATGTTTCAGTTCGAGACTTCGTTGTGAACTCAACCGTGAATATAACCAGAATTACACATAAATTTACTTATACATGTATATATATGTATTGCCAATTATTTACCAGGTTCAGAGGGAAGGTTTTTCAGAATGATTTCTTCTAGAAGACTCACAGCTGAAATGAGCAACGGCTTCATTGCCAAAGAAATTTCTTTTTTGCTGACTTCTTTCCAGCTTTCTATAGAAGCATTCAGAGCGTGGCAAATCTGGAGGAGGATGACATGCAAGTGAAGTTTGTCAATGCAAGTGGACTGCTGAATCTGTTCACTTTCCAGAACGAGGAGTAAAAGTTGGAGAATGAAGACTGGATTTGGTTGATTGGTATCAAGTGTTAAACACAAATGGAGACGTGGTAAAATGTGGAAGTCAAGAACTTCAGTGAAGCTGATCAAATGTTTTGTTACCCCAAACTGCTTTCGAACTCCAGTAGACACTGGCTGAAAAGATTAAATAAATATTTGATTTGTTGTAAGCAAATACTAGAAGAGCAACATTTTTATAATTTGGTAGAGATAGAAAAATTGTTGTAAAAAAAAAAAAAAAAAATGAAAAATAGAGAGGTAATATCCAACTTTGATCATCAATTCTAATAATATATATAAGTGCTTTATGCTGATTAATAATAAGATTGAATATTATATATTTGAGAAAGTTTGCGGCTTTGTTTTTCTTTCCATCCAAAGCTATGCATTGAAGCCAAAGATATTGAATTAAGGTAACCATAAAATGCACTAACTTGAAGAATGCACAAAAATTTATGTGATTTGTAACATAATGACATTAGAATAGGGGCTCACATTCGTACTAATACAGACTACTGAACCTGTAGTGGAAAGCAATTTTATTTCCCTCATAGAGAATAACTTTCCATGGGAAATCAAATACTATTTTATTATGCCTTATAAGCTTACATAAACAATAATACTGAGTCATTTATGGCTTCATTTCAGTCTGAACAACATTCCTCTACTGTTAGTAATACATACTTTGATCAATTGAGTCATCAAATCAAGAAAAGCATTTTGTTGACTTCTGTCCAATTTGCTAGAATTTAACACGGACTCAAGCACTTCCCCCAGGAGAGAGAGATGTTTTGTGTCCTTCGCCCCTTTATCATCAGGTTTGTTATAACAGGATGGAATCTGGCAGGAAATGGGCAAGAACCTCAGCAGCTGAAAATATGAAAAAAAAAAAATGATAATAAAATCAAAGAAGGTTTTATTTCAGAGCTTTCAAGATAAGAATCAGTGAAAAAAATGCAATCAAAATGACAAATTGAATAAAATAAACTCAAATCACCAAATGCAATCATTTATGAGATACAATTCTTGCAATTCTTTAATGAATAATATATGAAGCCCATGAGATGAGCCAAGGAATTTGTAAGATTATAATCTTTTAAATAGATATTTTTGTTAGATTTGTTATAATTAGGGTAAGACAACCACAGTATTATCAGATAAACCTGACAGAGGAACAAAATGGATGTGCAACCACAGGATTCACTTGAACTAGAAGAGAGACAGACAGACAGATGGATGGACAGATTGTTAGAACTATTGGATAACACGGCACTGATTTGTTTACTTTTTATACATGCAGATACCAGAAGTGAAAGTTCTTTATTTCCACCACTACACATATATCCGTATGAGAGCAAATATACATACATCTGCTAGTTAAGGGGACTAAGACTGCTGGTGATGACAGAACTTTTGTCCCTGCTCAATAAACAATCCATTATGGATTTCATGATCCATCAGGATGAAGTCAGACGTTCTGTAAATGCTGACCAAATGAAACACATCCAGAATTAAGCTGACAGTCTTTGTTTTCATTACTAACTACTGAAGATGGACTTGTAGGTTAGAAAAAGAAAAAGAAAGAATGACTGTAATATGTGAATATTCCTTTTTCATTTAGGATAAAATCCAATATCTTTTACTGATTTTCCAATATTTTCTTTCTTGAAGAAATGAAAGATGTTACTCCAGATCTGGTATAGACATTTACCAGGATTAGCATAGCCATGTACATGGCTATAACAAAAGAGCACCCAGTGTGGGTCAATGGCAGGCAGCCCTAAATCTATTGTAGATTATAAAGATTTCATGAGGTAGCACTGAGAGAGCAAATCTATTAAAACTGAATGACGTTTTCAGATCAGAATTGAAAAAGAAGCCATGAACACATTTACCTGAACAATGACATCCACTTGACAGGCATTGTTAACTGCCGTGAATACTGATGTTCTTAATACTGTCTCAATATCAAGCAATGCATACTGGGATATGCCACCTGGGATCTAAAAAATAAACACAAATATGAAACACCCAAAATGTCATCAAAAGATTTAATTATTCCCTGATAAAAATATATTTACCCAATTCCCCATCTATTACAGCCTCCAGCAAACTGGTCAGACCATCAAAGCAGTGTCTTATTGTCTTGATATGGAACTGATGCATCAAAAGTTGCAAACATTTTAACTTGCAGCAATGAATACAAAGGCCCTTATCCTGCTGTAGGATCACACAAGACAACATACTCCACAAACTGACTGGCAAAAACTGATACAATTAGGCATCAAGGTCCCACTCAAAGATATCTAGTCACTGGACCAGTCTCCTACTGAGTGACACTTTTCCTGGATCTTAAAGGCATATATGCACCAGCAGTTGAACACCAATGCAGATCAAGTTAAAAATCCCTTCCAGCACTTGGGAGACTATTGTAATGTGAGTTTTTATTGTGATGGAATAAACTCATTGCTGGACTGTTGGTAACATTGCACTCATTCTAATGGCCGCTTACTTTTACTAATAATGTTGTGTTTGGGCAGAATTTTGACAATTAAAATTTGTGGATCAAAACGGCCATTTATTTTGTTCCAACCAGATATCTTAATTTCTGCTTATTCAAGGTATGAAATGGATACAATGATAGTTTATAAATCATCTTTTTGAAAAATCAAATTTTTACATGAACTGATTTTCATCAGACCAATCAGAAATATTTCAACATTTTTTCTATCAGTGATTCTGTTTGAGCTCAAAATTTTTTATAGCAAAAATCAGATTGGATTATTCTCTGAGTGAATCAGTGTCACAATTTTATCTCTGTAGTGAGAGATTCAACTTCAACGGTAAACTTACTCTAATCAAATGATTCTCACCTTTGAAAAATTTCTCTCTGTCAATTTGTTTAAGGATACAGCCAATTGCTGTTGGAAGCAGTCACTTCTCCTCCACCAAGGCCTATCTGTTTTGTATTTGGTAGGAAGATATAAATCATGGATAAAGTAGTCTTGTAGCAATGGATCCAGCAAGGAAAAGGAATCCAGTAAAACCTGTGATGTAATCAAACAGTGCAAAAGAAAAAAAATATCAATTCCTTGAAATTAAAAGATTTACAGTATTCCTCCATTTTCTGAGCTTTTAAACACTAATTAGGAAATCTTTTTCAAGGTAATAAAACTTTCAAAGCAAAAAATTAAAAAATCTACTTGTATACCATGCGACCAGTCTATATTTTCTTTCTGCAACATTTGTCAAGTGGGATAAATATTGGATGCTAATAATAGAGTGGTCCCCCTGAATTCCTTTTGGCAAGAGTGTAAAAAAAAAAAGGTTCATTCTGACTGAACATAAATAAAATGTAGAGCAACATGTTTTTTGATATTTTTCAAAAATACAAAGCAATTGCTAAATTATTTAAATACTGCTGTCATTTTTTGCCAGGATGATTAAACTACTATGTATAAAAATTTTTATAAAATGTGACCTGTATTTCATGGTGCTTTTCTTGTTCACAAGAAATGTTCCAAATCAAGAAATGAGAGAACAAACCTTGAGGTATTTCTCTGTAAGATTTTTTCCTTCCTCTGCTGCCATATTGTTCAACCAATTCACTCGTTCCCAAAGGGAGTGAAGTAGGTCAGGATTCGACAGTTCTCTCAGGTGACCTTCTAAAAATGTCAAAAACCTGGAAAAAATAGATTTCTTTAGAAATATTCTGATTATAATCTCAAATACATGTTGAAACTTTGGGAATAGTATCAATATTTCAAAATCATTAAAATATTCTCTGTCTAAAAATAAAAATGATATATGTATATCAAGGTGATCAGAAAGTTATTACGTATTTTCATGATTGGAAATTAATTATACATTTCGGAAAAAGAAGTAAAAACAAGATCGTCATTCAAAGTTGTTTGTATTCCAGGTCAAGGCTTATTGGAGAGATCATAATTGCCGTTTTTGAAGATGGATACATGCCTTTCCAAAGGGCATCAGTGTGAAGTGAACACCAACTGCCTCAGCTGGAGTGTGAACTTGTCTCACTCATCTCATTCTGAGTGTTGTCAACAGCTTGGCCATCCAGTACATTCAAGTCACAAATATTATCTCGTAACTTTTCAATGAGAAAAAAAAGGAGCAAAGAAACGAGATTCTGTTTCATTTTGGATGAAACGAAGTCCACAAAAATGGGAACAATTGTTTTTAACATAAAATAACTTAATATGCTTAAAGTTAAAAGACACGATTACATAGGAGGCAGGGACAGAGACCTTGATTTGTCAAAAACTTAACACCCTTTTGCCAAATTACACTGATTTGCCTGAAGCGGTTGGGGGAGGTATAAGCCCATTTCTAATCTTGATCCTAGAAAACAAAGAGAAAAAAATGTCTGCTGTCACAAAGTTTAGAGATGAATCAAAAACTGCGGGGAAACATTAAATAGACAAGATATATTCTTAGAGCATATTCTACTGATTTACTCTGACAAATATCTTCATCTCAGTTGTTATAGTCTGTTGAGGGTGTAGATGGAAATGCAACCCTTTCCCCAACACACAATCAAATTATGCTAAAGGCCACATGAAAATCTTGGGCTATGCCTATGCAGTAATACGCCTGGCAAAAGGGAGTTAAATCCTCAGGTTGAGTAGAGCAGAAAAAGTCATTTACTCTGGTTCAGGCAGATAAGCATCAATGGATTAAATAGGAAGAATTATCCTCTAGTATGGAGAGTGGAATGAGAACAATCTACCCCCATGGATTGAATAATGGATTCTGTTCAAAATTCCCGGGTTACTGATTACAAAAGACACCCTGAAGAAGGCCAGAGGGTACAACTGCCAAAATGTTGTAACTATAACCACAAAGATGAAGACACTAGACCAAGATAATCAGTTTATGATTCCTCATCTGACAAAATTAGGAAATTCTAGGTTCAACATAAACTAAAATACTTTGCAAAGTTCATAGTTTTTGTTAAACAGAACATTTTGCAAACCGTTTAAGAAGTTAAGGGGAATTTAGAAGTACCTTTCATCTTTCCAGGATTCTAGATTTTCATCTTTCAGCATTTCTGGAATAACAAACAGAAAGAAATATTTTTAATTTGAAACGAAAAAGAAATACTGGAATGTTTTGGTTTGCATTGAGGAGACAAATGGAAAAGAAAAGAGGACGTCTTCAAATTTTCATCACATGAAAGTGTTTCATGCATTTCACGAGGCTGAATTGTGACTCAAAGTTAAGTTTAATAAGGGTCAACTCATGTACATGTGGGTAATAAGGAAAATTGTAAAGTCTCTATGTACAGTGCAATGGAAAGGTGCTGCCTAAGGGCAACTAATTCATTTAGGCCCTCCTCATCGAAGTAATTACTGAGTTAATTTGATAGACACATTTATGAGAAATTTTGAAATGCCTAAATAAATACTTATTGAGAAATGGAAACAAGAAAAAGAGGTTTAAAGAAAATTGTTGGACAATAAATACAGTCAAAGAATGTTCAAACAAGTGTGAGATTTTTGTGAACAGTTATTGCGAAATCAATGCAGAAATTGAATAGATTGAAAATATGATTCTTTCATTAAAGTTTGATTTCTTTCAAGAATTTATTAGAAGCTCAATTTTAGCGAATACTTTTAGTTTCTCTTTATTCAATCAATCAATTTTCAAAGTATTTTTCTCTTCCTGCAAAGCAAATTTTAGTAATTTCCAATGATTCAGTTTTAATTATAATTCAATTGAGGAGCAATTTCCAAAGTTATGTCAGAATATACAGGTTGGTGCAAAATATAAGGAATTTAAAACAATCATAACTTTTTCTATTTTGATATTTTGTTGTTCTTACTTTTTTCAGATCTATAAAGAAACTTTAGGAATTCATCATGGAAAACTGTACAACTGAGCAAAGAATTGAGATAATCGAATTTTACTTTGAATACATTCAACATTAACCTAATGAATATATTCTTGTTACTTGAACATGCAGTCACCGTCATCTGAATTCATGATTTGTCTTTTGTTTGCATGTTTTTGAGAATTGGGCAATCACCCATAATTGGAGACTATCGTATACATGTCCAAAGAGCAAATATCACTTGAAATGATACAGGAAGTTATTGAAAGAGCAAAAATTTGTGGAGTTGAACATGGCGGCCATTTGAAAGAAACAATTTTCCCAAAATACGCTGATAAAATTACCCTTCTTTATATATTCCTTTTGTTAGAAATGGATTTTTAAATATCTTTAACACTAAAAATATATAAATGTTTTGATCCCTTTTGTGAATTTTGCATCATCCTGTATATATAGAGTCCATTGTTATGAACAGAAGAACAGAAAAAAAATGAATCTGTTCATTACATAAGCAGATATTATATATATAATGATATTATAGGTGAATAATTAGCAAATGAAATTACCAGTCAATTTGTCTACAGGCAAAATGTCTCCTTCAAGAGATGGAACCTCAAGAACTTCTTTAGAAGAAATGTTGCTACATTTTTTCAGCTGCTCCAAAATTAAATCAACTTTATCAATGACAGCATTTTCTGAATTGTCACCATTATCCAAGGAAGATTCTTCTTCCTCTAACAGATGTGAATGAGATTTGGAAACCAATATTTTACAAAGGCTGCAAAATTTATTAGCAGATAAAGACTTCTGGTCTCTCATAATTCCATCTTCACTCAAAATGGACCAGCACTTTAAGTAAAGATATAAATTGGATATAATTTTTTCCAGATATTTTGAATCCAAACTTTTCAAATGTTCAACCCTGAATTTACACGGTTTGTCTTTGAAAGCTGAGTATTTGGTGGCACTTGCATATAAATCCCTGAGACTTTCAATGTCTTCACCTTTGTCCAGCCATTTTTTCATGTTTAGGGTCAAGTTTGACAACTGTCCTGTGTCCAAATCACATAATCCTTCTGTTGTAAGGAGATCACTTAGAGTGACCCCAATATCAAGAGAATCTCCATAAACAGCAATTCCCAAAAGTGTCAAGCCAAAAAAAATGTCATCAAAGTGAAACAGTTCATGGCCATTCCAGAATGAGAAATCCTTTGATTCAGCCTCTTCAGTGGCTGAAATCAGCAACTGCTCCATACCATTTAAAAGGTCCAATAATATTTCATTGTGATCACAGAGCATGTTACGAACACTGATTAAGTTGAAATGTGGGCTACTTGTATTTGTAGAAATTCCAGCTTCTTTGCGTCTTGGCCAAAACTCTTGGAATTCTTCAGGGAGACAAGTTTCATTAATCCTTCTAATCAGTGCTGTGAGAAGGAGCAAATCATCTGCTGACTGTGGCGACTCTTGACAATGCAGGATGGCATCGACCATCAATTCTTCAATTTCCTCGGGGTTTAGCACACTTAAACACTGGAATAATGAGAAAAAAGTTTATTTGAAAGATGGAAAAGAATATTATATTACATTACATTAACTTTATTTCATATCATTCAACTTCTTCTTATCATCTTTGATGTATTCACAACAGTTCAGTTAATTCATTTCTAGAGCCCACTTCAGATGTAAATTGTAATATCTGTAAGGAAAGAGATATTACAATTTACATTCGATAATGGACATAGAGATGAATCAGCTAAAACATTGTGACTACCTTGAAGGTGAATAGTAGAGGTTGAATTATTTGAAACAAAGTTGGTACATTGATGACTCTTCTCAAAGATATGGTCATTATTGTATCAATTTTGACTTTATACTTTCATCTTAATCATCATGGTACGGATATTCAGAGGAAAGTGTTGGTTCAAGTGTTGATTTGAATTTCTGCTAACCACCAATTCCTGTAGCTTAGTGGTAAAGCAGCAGAGCATGAACCAGGCTTCCCGAAGAAAAGGGAAGCAAATTCAAAACTTGCCAGGAGCTTACTCTCAATTTCTGCTCTGCGTAATTTGCTTGTTGCCATAGAGTGATGGCCCAAGTTCAGCTCTTGACAAATAAAGATGGAGGTAAATTGTAGTCAAAATCAATATTAGATACAATACTCCATCTAATAATAGGATTTTTTCTATTTTAAATTGGAAAAGATTCATTAGGGAAATTCAGATTCATCATTATCATTCAAATATTTGAAAGAGGGGATCAGCAGTTTCATCACTGCAATTCATATCAAAATATGTGCAGTGTATTTTCAGGAATTTACTAGATACATGCAATAGATACTTGAGGAAGGCTGGAGAGTACATTGGTTGAAATGGTATGATAAAGAGACTTTATTTCAGATTTTCCCTTCCCTTTCCAATAATTTTTCTCATTGATCAACTCAAAATTCATCTCCATCTAAAATATTACAAAAAATTGATAAAATAGCATAAGAATTTTAAAAAATGGAAGGATTATCTTACCTCAGTGAAAAGCGAATTCCAAGCACAAGTCTTTATGAGTTCAAAGTAAAAAGCAGTAGATAGGTGTGGAAGGGGAGCCACAATGATCAACAAATCGTCTTTACAAGAGATTTTTTCATAGAGTTTCTCAGTTGTGTTTTGTAGCTTTTTCTGACTGAAGAGTTTAAGGAATAAGATCAGATGCAAGTTGAAATGCCAATGCTGCTTTGAAAGAAGACAATGCTTCTCCTGGAGTCCATTGCAAATTTCTTCAACAGCTCCATTTATGATATGGGTAAAGCGGTGACAATCCTTTTTAGACAAGTTTTCCAGATCAAGGTTAGCAGATAATACCTGCAGAGAGGAAAGAAAATTATAACAGCAGTTTTCACTGTTGTCCTATCCAGAGAGATTAAGCAATTTTTGAATCTATTCAACATGATTAACAAAATATTTGAAAGAAATGATATACAAGGTGATTCAAGGTGAAATTGAACTCTTTGAAAAGTTTTCAAAAAATTTACGTGGCAGAACACATTAGGGAAGTTTAATTGACAAGTTTTCTTTGGTGATATTTAATATTGGATTAGTAAATTGAAGAGGTAAGGAGAAGCTGAATTACAATGGATTGCTTGCAGTCTACACCTTTACATCACTATATTAATCCCAAAATATGAGGTAATAATATGTGCCAGACTGAAAAAAGAAATGAATCATGCAGGATATGCCTCGATATACCACATTTTGCCAAGGTTAGTAATTTAGTTTTAGCATTAAGAAGGGTTAGTTACTTCCCTTGGATAATATGGCAAAAAACGTACCTACCAACTAACCCAAATTCCAAGCCTACTTAATTCCATTCTTTTAGTTAGGAATTGAATACAAAACTTTTCTTTTAGCTAGATATCAAATACATCACTTCCTCGGACAACCCCTATAAAACCCCTGGATGCACATGGTCCAATGATCATTAGCTCCAGCGCCTCTAGCTGGTTACGGTTCTAACTCCATGTTCTCTGTTTTTCATGGTTTATCAGCGGCAGAGAATAGTTCCCAAGTTAACTCACTCACTTGGCAGTAAGGCTCACACACTGAACCCGGTTTCCACGTATGATCTTGGAGCGGTTCAACCATACGGAATCCAAGCAGTTCAGACTAACTCTGCTTTGACACTGATGCCAGTACTATCAAGACAAGAAAGCTCCCACCGTTTACCATCTCTTCTTCTGTATCTTCTCCTAACATTACTTCTCATGATCAATCGTATTTAGGTTATCCCTACATCTACCTCATCTTCATTCTTGTATTAAATGTATGTCTTTTCTCTAGCGAAAGTATTTGTATGTGTTCATTCCACATTGTTTCATCAATGCGTGTCCAACTTCATACTTGGCACGCATTCCATTCTCTTCGTACAGAATCCTTCCTTCCACATCTACAGGCCCGCAAGTGCACTATAGTCAAACCACCATGAGGACCAAATCCCCTTGTCTAAACAACAATTCATCATGTTGGGGTCACCAATTTATAGCGGGATGGATTGTTGATGGAATGATGAAAGTGATGATCTCCTTCAAACATCTCGATATTGGTGAAGTGAAAAGGGCAAAGTTAGTACATAGATAAGTCACGGAGGAAGAATGGTTAAGATTGAATCAGCCAGTGGGGTGGGCAAAATGAAAACGATCTTAGAGAGAGAAGGAAAGAGAGAGAAAGAAAGTGGCCAGCCGCAAAGGCTGGGGCTAGAAGCGTAACCAGCTAGAGGTGCTGGAGCTAATGATCATTGGACCATGTGCATCCAGAGGTTTAATAGGGGTCGTCGGAGGAAGTGATGTATTTGATATCCACCAAAAAAG
Organism: Thysanoteuthis rhombus; assembly: GCA_963457665.1. Taxonomy (NCBI): domain Eukaryota; kingdom Metazoa; phylum Mollusca; class Cephalopoda; order Oegopsida; family Thysanoteuthidae; genus Thysanoteuthis; species Thysanoteuthis major. Next base: position 20,299,736 of record OY735213.1, read on the forward strand.
AGAGTTTCGTATTCAATTCCTAACAACAACAAAAAAAAAAATGGGAGCGCTACAATACTAAACCCACCTGCAAACCCTAATTCTAACCTACTTACGAACCCTAATTCCAATCCCACCAACTAACTCTAATCTACTTAGTGACCCTATCAAAAATATAATTAAAAAAAACGTATAGCATAGCATCTTCATTGATCCTAGTCAAATACTGTCACTTTGTTTAATCTCACCTTATCCACGAAAATGATCCAATATCTCCTGAATATTAAACTAATCTAAAGGTTAATATATCAAGTGTAACATAGAATAAAATTCTATTTCTACTAAGTTACGTCACCAGACATCATTGATGACGTAAGCGTGACAAACGACAAATGCACATTATCATGCACCCTTCCTGTGGCAAGATTGAAGTTTGGATATTCTTACGCCTTTTATTTTCAGTTCAGAGAGTGCCCCCAGTACCTAGGTGTTCCGGGTGAAAGATAAAGTTCTCCTTAAGACTTCCTGACCCTGATAAACAAATAACACTGTCTGTAATCAATGCATGGCAAGTCTTTATTATTGAATTCATTGTTAACACACATGGACTAGATGTATATTTACCAGAACATAATTATGCTTAGTCAAAAGAGCTGCTGGTATATTAGCATGAATAAAGAAAAAAAAAAATGGAGCTACAAGCCAGGGACGACCAACGCGTGCTTGCATAAATGAAATAATATGATAGCGAAAATTAATAATCAAAACACCTTCTTAAAGAATATTCCAATAAGTAAGTGAGGATAGTTTCCCCTTATTTCTTGAATTTACCGACATCAAACGTAAGATTACCTTTTCATCGTCAGAGATTAAACGGACTGAAATAACAAAAGTTACTTTTGAAAGTAGGAGAATTAATAACAAACAATTCAAAGTGAAACCTGCGGAGTTTTCAGTCCCCAAAGCCAATTTTTGAAAATAGTGAAATAGAAAAATTTTAACACTCACTTGTCTTTCAAAAAGCTGAAAAGCTGCATGAAAGACAGCATATTCTGCAGAATATTTCATCTTCTTTTCGCTTCAGACTATTCTTTTGAATTTCCTTTCTTTAATTGAAAACCATATTCTCGCATGTGGGCGCAGAAAAATAAATAGCACCGTTTAGGGCAAGGGACGTAATCGAAATTGAAAATCGGTGTTGGAACACAAATGAACTCATTTCTTTGGACCGCATTTTGAAGGTTGTAAATAGATATTAATAGCGGTTATAATAGACTTGTTTAACCATGCTGTCGAAAAATGTATTGAAATAATTTTGCAATTGAAAAATCTAAAAAAAATTGTGTTGTTTTGCATTTCTAGTTTACTTTCAACCAGAATGAACCCAGAGTTTTCACGCATTTTCAAAACAAATAAACAAATTTGGTAAGGGAGACTAGTCTTCAATTAGCATCGGATAGTTATCTCCCATGATAGTGACGGCGATTAGGGTCAAGATTTGATTGAGTCGAATATTCGAAAAGAAAAAAAAAAAGAAAGTTTTCTTAGGTAATGTTTAATGCTTCAAAGCCCTACGATCTTATTTATTTCTGCCAATTTCTCAGTTTTCAGATTTTTTTCAAAAAAGTTTTATGAGGTTCTATTTACAATTTAATTGTAATGCGAATCTGAAGATTTACTTTCTGACATTTTCACGGTAGTAAGGCCTTCGAGACGGCTACTTTTCCAAAGTGTCTAACTATTGAAAAAAATGTGCGTGTGTTCATATGGTAACCAGAGAACTGGCCATCCTATAAAGATGACATTCACCAAATATATCTAAGAGTACCCAAGGCTTTACTGCATGGATTTTTTTATCAGCTGCTCAAAATATGTAATAAAAATGCATAAAATCCAAAGATAAGAGATCTATTGTCATAATTTGTATGAATTATCTCCATTGACAACGAAACAACCAAAAATACTTCGAAGCTGTTATTTCATATGATGAATGGGATATTATTTTATGAGACAATTACTGCATGCTGCTCTACATACCATAGAGTCTGGCCCCTTCCAAACAAGCTCTTTAGGAAGAGCACTGACCTAGTCTATCAAAGCACCTGTTTTGCAGGATGTTTCCTAAGAAGGAAATTTATGTATTTTCTGTTAACAGCTGTTAGTATGTCCAGGCATCCTAATTGGTTAAAAAAAATGAACCAGATTTGTGAATGTTAGAAAAAAGAATGTCTTATCTATTTTCAGAATAAATATCTATTTTATTCCATAAGTCTGTTGTTGTTGCTATTTTTTGATTTCTTTCGTTTTGGATTTCTATTTTCATTTGTTATTTTCCTGTAATAATTTGTGCTAAGAGAAATAAATACATACTTCAAGGCCTTAGTTTGTAAAAATGGCGGACTACATACTTGAAGGCCTCACTTCCATGAAAATGGCAGAAAGTAAGTGATCAGTTTTGCAACAGAGTCAAATTATATAAATATATACCCCTTGCAAAACCTGAAAAAATAATTTTACTTTCAAACCGATGAATTGGCAGACGTAAGATACTATGGAACGGAAGCCCTGGAAATTACAATTGACCAATGTTACAGACAGCAAATATAGTCACTCACTTGGCAAATTATATGAGTAGATGGATATATGCTTCTCTCCAGGGAAAGAGACCAATCATATTTTTATTTGAAGATTATATTTATCCAAAAAAAAGAAAAACTATGATTTACTATTACGACATGTTTAACAAATATAGAGAAACCTTGACTATTTGAAGGAGATACGTGGATTGGAGGGATAATCATGTTTGGATTATTGATTGTTCAGATGACTGATCTAATTATAAAAAGGGTGCCATACTCAGCGCAATTACAGGACCTTGAAATCTTATGCGGATAATCCATAATTTGAATAACTGATGTCCAGAAAGTTTCTCTGCACATCACTTGCTCAACAGAGGTGCACACTAGACCATAGTCAGTGAATCACTAAATAATAGGCAATATTACTACTTTTCTCATTTGACTAAACTGAAAATTTTACATATCTTACCAATTTATGGAATCTACTCAAGTAATGAACAGTAAGATTGTTCCGTTTCTCTGTCCGTAACGATTGGATCTTCCACTTGAAGGGAACAACTTTGCTAATGAAAATTTTAGCCAACCATTAGGAGCAATGGACTTCTCCACTGAGATGAATCCACTATTTTTTTTTTTACTTGAAAAAAAAAATATATATATATATATATATCTCATAGAAATTTGAATATACCTGTGAATATTTTTGTAGGAATTAACTAGTCACATATAATACTCAAGTTTCTAAATCAGAATCATTCCATTGAATTTCAATGAAGTTTTCTGAAGTAGAGATTCTAAACACTACAAGAAATAGAAGACTTGCATACTTCCAGATCAATCTTGGGTGGGACATAAGTTGTTTAAAATGTTATTCGAAATAATTAATGAATATATGATAAAGATTTAGGACTTTTTAAAACTGCTATCAAGATTTTAAAATTCTCTCAATGTTCCAAAAATCAGGGGTATGTTTTGCAAGTTTGTCTGTATTCTCCAGTATTAGCATATATTTTTATTTGTGTTTAACAGGTAGTTTAACTATATGGTCTTCTCAAATTTGAAAAAAAAAAAAAATAAAAAAAAAATGGAAATATTTTCCCCTTAGTAAGATCTTCAGTGGAGATGGTCATGATAGATCATATTACCTGTTCATCATGAAGACAGTGAGATGCATGATGGGAAACAACTGCGTCAGGGATTCTTTAAGAAGTTTATAAGTAGATGTGCAACTTTTCACTCAACCTGCTACTCAAGTTTAATGTCTCAAGGGAACTTACATAAATTGTAAGTTCTCCATCCCCTACATACCAATATGAAACTAAAAGTCTGATTTTGTTTATTCTTATGTGACCTTCAAGTTGCGGAAATGGTTGCATTGTAGGTACTGAATTAAGGTAAACTGTAGAAGAAGAAAAAAAAAATCTAGATGATTTGCAACGAAATAGAAGTGTGGCGTCCTCCTGATTTTGATTTTGATGAGATACACCAAGGGAGATAACTATCAAGTGCTAATTACACTAGAACTTCCCTATTTCATTTATTCATTTGCTATGCACGAAAAATTCAGGTTCATTCTGGTTACATTAGGTTACACTAATTTTCTATCAAAGAGAGATCTAACAGGTTACAGTGTAGTCTAGTAACAAATCACATTAAAAATACTGATGATTGATCTGTTGAGCAATTGATGACCAAGCCAGAATAAAGTTCATTAAGTCTGATATCTAATTCATCTTACATAGTTTTCATTTCCTTGAGTTCAAAAACTGAGACAGTGTTAGATTTTCCAAAACTACTCTATTGCTTAACTGATACTAAACATGAAAGCTTGTAGAAATGATTATTAGAGGAAATTCTGGTTTCATTGCATGGATATATCAATTTAAAGTTCTAAAAGTCACATAAACAAATGGGAATGTTGTTGCCTAAATGAGCCAGACTCAAGTGAAATTATTTATCTAAATTGCCATGCGATACTTTTTCATGGGATTATTTGTACATATCCACACGAAATACAAAAGGCTCATGTAGACTTGGCAAAAAATAAATTTCCAACTGCAGATATAAGGAAATGTCCCGTTTCCTTCTAGTCACATTCTAAAGAGGAAAGCGTTCTATTTTCTCTAACATCAAACCTCAATCTCCTCTTTTTAAAACTTACATGGTGGGTAGAGACCTAAAATAACACTTGGAATTTCTAAAAGCTCATGAGTTCAGTCTGACTGTGTGTTTGTGAATTGTCATCTGATTGTTCAAAATGTCCTGTTGAAAATGTACACCATGAATGTTCATAAAACAGGAAAATCATTGATAAATTTTCATGCACTGATTTTTTGCAAGTTTTTTCTAAAAAAGAATTTGTGAATATCACTGACTGCAATCTTTTGTGGAGACCAACATGAAGTTTTTTTAAAATGACATTTTGTTGAAAAGAGAGTATTTTCCTGACAGAGATATTTTTTCCACGTATTCAGACAATAATCTGAAAATTGAAAAATCAAATCCCACAGTTACCTTCCCGGCACTGTTGCTACATGAGCTTATTTCCATTCAGTTTTTAGTTACTGTATGGTGTTGGCAGAAGTATATGATGTGTGATTAGTTTCTAGTTAGAAGAGGGATTCATAGCAGCAGAGAAACATTATCAGTCAATCATCCTTGTAAGCAAATGTCTCCGAAGAGAATCCTTAAAGCTTGGGTCATTTTTTCTTTTTTCACAAAGAAACAATATCTTTTTTGAAGATTCATTTTTAAATTAGTTCAAAGCTTATCTTGAAAGAAAGAAAAATACAGTGGATTCCTGTAAATAGGACTGCCTCAAGATCAACAATTTTGGAACCGATAACCGGCTGGTCTGATTAACCAATCTACTTTTTTTTTTTATAAACAAAACATCAAATTCTTTTAAAATTCAACTTGAATGAAAACCACAACTGAAGTCCCTTCTCTCTTGTGCTTTTTTCTTTATTCTTTACATTTCACATGAGCTATAAATATTTGAAAGATAGTTATTTTGAGAACCCCCCCAAAATATTCTAAGTAATTCTATTTGACTTGATTTTCAAAAATGTTAATTACAGTAGCACTTCTACTTGATCCTAATAAACAGCTCATTGGTTATAATAAACAAAGTAAAAGGATTGGTGTTATTGTGCAGCTGGTCCTAAAAAGCAGAATCCACTGTATTTCTAAAAAAGGAGATAAATTATTGATTGCAGGAAGTCTATAAAAGCAAGAGACAAAAATAGAAACAAAAAGGTTTATTTATTTCTTTAGAGATTTTGTTCTATCCTCTCGATTGCCATTCATCTCAACCATTAAGCAACTACATTTGAATGACACTTTCCTTTCTTTCTGCTGGCTATGAGCTTTTATGACTTTTCTCTTCTTCCAAACTTGGCGGGTGTTCCAGAATGGTGTCAATTAACCCAAAATCACGGGCATCACTGGGACTCATGAACAAATCACGCTCCATCTTTTCTTCTGTAAATGTACAAAAACACATTTTATGTTCAATTATTGGCTTCATCAAATCAAAAGACAATTGTAAAATATATCATTTCATAACTTTCTCATCAGAAACTGTCAACTATAAATGTCAACATAGTTTTTCTCAGTTTTTAAGTTAGTTTAGCTGGCTGGCTATCTATGTACCATGCATACCAATGAGCTAAAACAATTACTTCTAATTATGTCTAGGAAAAAAACTTTATGTTATGTTTGGTCAGGGGTGGGGGCAGTCTGTAGTATAAATTTATGTCAAGTTTGTCGCTTGAGTTATTTACATTGTTAATTGAGCTCCCCACTAAAAAACTTATTGGGGGTAAGATTTTGAGAAAAAAGTTTTCTAGATATAAGGAATAAATGTTTCAAATTTTCAGCCCTCTAGTTCCATTGGTATGGTCTGTATGAGTGACATAAACATAGACAGATAGCCAGCCAGACCCAACTGAAAACTGAAGAAACCTATGATGACCTTTTTGGTTGGTTTCTAAAAAAGAAGAAATTTGTCAACTAGAATGCCACAGTTTGAAACGTCCGTCTATAATTGTAAATATTTCTCTGAACTGCACTTATCAGGCTTGTAAACAAATATCCATGGATTCCTGTCTTTTGCAGTAAATGGGATAAACTAGGCTCAGTCTGTCATGGGAGGTAGAGATAGGTGAAATGGTTAACAGCATGGAAAACAGAATTGGAGGGCCAAATTTTGGGTTTTGCTTTGGGTTGATTGCATTCACCTTGCAATTAGGGACAGCATGAATCCATTTCTTCCCAATGCTATAGGGAAATAGCAGAGTAGTTGGAGCCCTTTAGGCCTGTAAGGCAGTCTATTTAAGAGAAGATTACCCAGAGGGAAAAAAACTACAGCTTGGCAGTTGACTAAGCTGGTCCCAAGCCTAGAGAAAGGAGGAAGGTTTGATGTGAGTCCAACAACTCAATCGCATAAAATCTATTTACAACTGAAACAGCAGCACAGCATTGAGGCCTTATGCATCGCAAAGGAGTCTTTAGTCGGTCCACAACTGTGGGAGACCCAGTAGATAATAAACTCACTCCACCAGTAATACTTTATTAGCTATTGTGAGGTACTGCAGTCAATTTATTGTTCTCTGTTTGGCAACTTTTATATTTTTCCAATAAAACTGATCAGAGACGTCAAAATGTTTGATTCTTTGCAGTGATTTTTTTAAAAAGATTTGCCTGAATTTATTTATCTATCCAATATTCAGAAATAGAAAAAAAATCAAGACCCACTGGCCCAGTACTTAGAATAAAACCATAAATTCCATTTAGCCAACTGGTCTTGATATCTATAATGTAACTAGCATAAGACCCATAAAAAATGACAGGTAATATTTTTGCTGTATTGGGGTAACAAGCCAGCAAATATACAGAATTAGGATCTTTAAGTTAATCAAAGCCAAAAGTTACAGAGAAAAAGCAGGAACAATTTCAGTTTTAGTGTTTGTGTTTCAGTTTTTTTAGTTGCTGTGTTTTTAAATTTGTAACAATAAGACGACAGAATATATTTCTGATTTTTAGCAACAAAAACTGGGGGATCAACATATGGACCAAATCCGGCCTGCCAGCTTCATTTTATACGTGACTTTGCATTAAAGAATTATTTGTTTTCCCTGTCTTTCTTTGGTTAGCGAATAATAAAATTCAGTTTGAAAGATAAAGGAAAGGTCTCATTTTTTCACTGACCTCAAACAAATCAATGTTCTTTAGGTAAAAATTCTGTTCTATTCATGCACACAAAACTTGAAATACAATTAACCAATATTTTGTCTCCATAGAAGAATTTAATGGTTCTTATTGATAAGAAGTACATGGAAGCTCATGTTGGTTTATACTCCACCAATGAAAAAAAAAAAAGATTCAAATAATTGAAAAAACAAAAACAAAACCATAGTATGATCATTGTTCTTTTTTTCCTTTTTATCTGCCTTTGCCCACAAAACATTTCTAATCAGTCCCGTCCCCAAAAGAGTTTGCTGACTCCTGCTTTAATAGATTAACTATTTCCATTAATGTAGATACATTTTAGACTGCATTTGTTTTTGACAAAATGTTTCACTTGATATATTCTTCAGGTATGAAGGCTAAATAAGATTAGTCACTCAATAGAGACCGTCATGAGGCCAAAATCTTTTGGCAGCAAGCCATGTTGGAGGTGATCAATGGAAAAATTGGAAAAAGGGGTGATCAATGAATAAGTTACTTCTCTCATATTTTGTTGGGCAGTGTTCACAAAAAAATCCTGAATTTTCAAAAAAATAAGTGTGAATGCAGCCAAACTAAGGGATCATAAAAAAAATAGATTTCTCTCTCCCCCAAAAGAAGTTTTTATTAAATAAAATAAGGAGTAAATGTTTCAATTTTCAGCCCACTAGCTCTACTGGTGTGGTGTGATGCATACATACACAGCCAGTTAGCCAGCCCAACTTGTAAAGTGAATAGACCTTTTAAATATTTTCCTTGACGGTTTCTACTCTAAGTTGAAATGCGTCAAAAACAACAAAGATGAAGAATATCATTTAAAATTATGAGAAATTATATTTCAAACAGAGACATGAAAAAAAAAGAATCAACTCACCAATACTCTCCAGGGGTTGGCTTGTATGTTTCATGTAGAGAGTGTTGATCTGCTTTTTCAATTTAATAATTTCCTCTGCATGAATCATGATATCTGTTGCTTGGCCCTGCAATAACAAATACAAAAATGAAAAATGTACTCAATGTTATTTTAATGCTGTATCAGAAGTCATTCAATCAATAAACCATTTATATGCACTGAATTGAAATTACAGACATTTTTCAGACCATCATTTTGTCAGTCAATTTCTATACTACTGTTTGTCATAAATGAATCTAGGAACAAGTCAACCAGATCGGATGATATTCTTTACTGAGTTCTGATACCATTTCAATAAGTTTTACTTCATAATTCGATAGCATCAGCAAATATATCCTCCATTAGGTTCTTAAGGATTAAATATGGTAGCATTATATTCCAGTAGTTTAGTAGATTAGACATGGCAAAATCCAAGAAACCATGGCAAGCAGAATTTCACTTCTGCTGCAGCAAGTAAACGATTTCTGCCATGAATTTGTTCAATATTTATTTCACTGTCAGAGACCCTTAAAATTTATCATTCTAATAAAAAAAATTTCGTGTAACTTTTGATTTGTGAAGAAAAAAAAAAAAAGAAAGAATCTTAGATAAAAACTATATGTCATGATTTTAAAAAATGCAGAACAAGCTACTTACCCCAACTTGTCCAGATGGTTGGTGAATCATGATTCTAGAATTTGGGAGTGAGTGTCTCATGCCAGGGGTTCCGGCACACAGCAGTAAAGAGGCCATACTGCACGCCTGGCCCACACACCAAGTAGCCACAGGGGGCTGCACATACTGCATTGTATCATAGATTCCCAGACCAGCAGTCACAGAACCACCTTAAAAATAAAACAGAATCAAACTTTCAGTATTGTGATTCAGAAAATGAATATATCTCACCCGTAAAATATCCATCATCTTGCATCTGTTCTTTAATGCTTTACTCAATGTCTATTTCATCATTTTTTCACCTCTGAAATTTTCAAAAGCCGCACAAATAGATTATCTACTAATGATTTAAGGAATTTATTTTCAAGGCACCTTACCATAATCCACATTTGAATTATGCAAGGAAACAAGATTTTTGCCTAAAAGTTTTGATCTACAAAACCTATAGGAAGCATATGGAGTAATAGTAACTGCATCAGTTTGAACAGAACTCACCAGGACTGTTGATATACATGTGAATGGCTTTCTTACTACTCTCAGATTGAAGGAACAGTAACTGGGCAACCACAAGACTAGATAAATCATCATTGATCTGAAAACAATATAAAAGAAAAAGAATTCAACAGGAAGAAGTTTATTGGATCAATATGCATTATCAGACATCCTATAAGCATTCTGAAAGATTCTTTCAATCTTCATTTTCACAAAGTGCCAGGAAAAAAAGACAGTAAACTCTCATTTTAGTGGCATATTTGTTTTTATATTTTTACAAGACTATTGTTCAAAATTAGTTTTTGGTTCATTTATTTCATTTGCAGATGTGTAACCAGTGCATGGGGCATTAAACTGTGAAAAGGTAATAAAAAGCCATTTTGTCAGTACTTTTTGGTTTTTCATCATCTATACACTTTGTATAAAATCCATTGGTTAATATGGCAAATTCATTAAAACAGTACTTTTCAATCCCTGAGGGTACCGTAATAACAGGAACCTACTGTAAATTTTATATTCTGTAGATAGAAGTCTCGAGGATTACCAATAGAACACTAGGAAAAATGAGCATAAGGACTTTCAATTATTGCTCTGTTATTCCAACAACTGATTCAAACCGGTTGCCAAGATTTTATCAAAAAAATAAAGACTAACATTTTAGTTGAATGACGACATTTTGAAATCAGTTTCGATTTAATTGAAATTGTAATTCAGATACAATAAGTTTCTCAAACAATTGAACTCATTCTTTTTATTATTTTCCCAGGTTTCAGTCAATCCATTCAGCTTTCTTCAGATATGCTATCTGTGTGTAAAGAGAAAAACTTTTAGGTAGTGAAAAGTAAAAAAATGTAGCTAATAAATTTTTTTCCCATAGCAGCAAAGCTTAAAATGTTGGTTGCAGTTATTTTCAATTCCTGCCATTGTTGAACGAGGAATCTCATTCCATGTCCCTGTTTAATAGCAAAAGCCACACAGAGTTGAAATCCATTCTGTTCTGACATACATTTAGTCAACAAGTTGATGTATGCCAATTCTTTCCTTCTTCGCAATTTAGTTTCATTTGACATTAATGGGGAAGGGGGAGTCCAGCCTTTTACATACAGATAATACACCTGAAGAAGGCTGTTGAATGGATCGGCCAAAATGTTGTGGGAACAACAAAATTAAGAAAGAAATGGTCAATCGGCCAAAAAAAATACTGTGACTCAAATAAAAAATGTTGGTACTATCTAGCTTTTGACATTTGAATTTTCTTTTTGTGTATTTATTTGTAAATCGCGGATCCAACTTAGCAAAGTGTTTAAAAAAAAAACATTTTCAGAAAATCAACGATAAATTACAAAAAAATAAAATGTATATCTTACTGGTCCCATTACACAGATTATTCTTTCTTTCAGTAACCTGGAGTAAATATCATAAGCACGTTCCCCACGGCCAGACGATTCAATCACTATGGGTATCATAGGATGACGTTGAACAGCTGATGTGTGTATATTTCTATGCAATGTAGCATGACAGCGAGCTGTCAACACCTGAAAAGAAGAAAAAAAGGACAAAACAGAGATTAATGATTATTAGTTAAAGACAAAGTCAATAATGACCAAAAGAAAGTTATTGACTACAAAAACAAAATTAGTTGAACTAATTCATTGTTTTTCACTCCATTGTTGTAAGAGTAACAGTAATGCAGGAGTCCCATGTTGTAGCACAGTTCACAATATAAGGTGGGTGGGGGGTGTACCCAACTAATTTAGCCTGTGTTGTTGTCGAGTCATCCAGAATAAAATAAAAGAACAGAATTTCATCAAAAGACTTGATATGACCAAAATATTGAATTTCTTCAATTTGCCATCAATTAACAGAGTTTAACACATTTATTTGATGTTGCGATGGAAACAACATCTTTATTTACTGATGAACTAATTGAGTTTTGGATAAATTTCTATTTTCTGTGTGTAAAATGGAGATAACTCCTATAGCCTTAAAATGATTTATAGATTATCTCCACCTTGAAAGAAAACCAAAAGTAAATAGAGAAATTATATTGCTATTGCTTTGAATACATTAAATTTTTATTTGTGCGCTGCTTTTAGCATTGAGTGTGCAAGTGTGTGAAATGTTGAAGGTTTTTTATAGAGATAAAGTTGTTTGTATTTATTGTACTTATTTTATTTGTGCATTGTTCTGAACATATCTACAGTTGTCTTTCTTGGACCCAGGCTCTAAACTGTACAAAGAATGAAGATAAATATTTTTAAAATGGCTCAATCTGCATAGCCGATTCGTTTAAAAATATTAAAACTATAAAGGTCCCAGGCAGAAAACCATTGAAATAGACAGCGAGAATAGCAATTGGTTGTTTAGCAGAAATGTCAACCCCTAGGTACAATTTTTTTTTTATTCAAATGATAAAATTCTTAAAAATGTCATAATTCCAGTAATTAAGTGCTCAAAAACCAGTATAACAATTACCATTTCAAACCAGTTCAGCAGTTTCCAAGTTCAATATTTTCTGCTGGCTGACATGGTTATTTGGATATAAAAAATTGGATCACCTGAAATTCACCGTCTTTCAATTCCTGGGGTTTTGTCAATATTATAGCAAAATTTGCTAATTGCAAACAGAAAACTTTTTTTTTACAAATAAGCGGTAAACAAACAATCCGATCAGTCATAACTCACCATCCACCTGGTAGAAGCACTCCACAAGTCTACTTATAAAATTTCATTGAAATATTTCCAGGTATAATGCAGTTATCCAATTGAGAAAAAAAAGAGACAACAGACACCCACAATGAATATTACCTGGATTTTTTTCTGCCAAAAAGTCATGAATATTTAAACTTCTCACTATTTAGCTAAAACTTCCGAAGTTCATCTATTGGAAGATTTTGGATTTTTAGAATCAATTTTTTTTCCTAAATTTTAAGATTTAAAAACTGAAGAAAAAGGGTAATAGACAGAGTAAAGTCCAGCCATGTCTGTAAATGAATCATGACAAACAGATCCAGATCAATAAATAAAGTTGAGGAGAAACGATGAATAAGAAGACAAATTGTTCATTTCAAACATGGCAAATTGAATAAGTAAAAACAGCCTTCATTTTCAATGAAATGAAAGTAATGCTTCCAAATCAAATTATCTCAATGACATTTGGTGAAAGGTTGGGCAATGAGTAACAGAAGAAGTCATTGAATTTCGGAGAGGATCCAGGAATTTTTCCTCCTCTGTATCATAGCTACATATCCATATCACCCAATATCTCCAAATGTTTTCAATGAATTTTGATGACCGTTCATGGGAAGGCGGGTAATGGAGTACGGATGAAATGATTAACTTTTGGGGCAGATACAGGAATATTTCATTTATCTCCCCAGCATCATAGCTATATGTCAACACAATATCACTGAAAGTTCTGGATGAATTTCAAGAAATTGAAGGGTGGACCTACCCTTCAATTTCTGGTGTCTGGAAGAAATGGTTGAATTTTTAGCCAGATTAGATTTTTTTAAAATAATAAAAACGTTTTCTTTCATGTTTTTCGATATAATATCTCAAATGATTCTCAATGAATTCCAGGGACATTTTTTCAAAGGGTAGACCATGGGCTAAGGTACAACAGATTGACTTTGAGGGCAGTTCCAGGATTTTTCTCACAGTTATCTCCCCTGCATCGTACATATCTG